>VZTA01028583.1:10125-33535 GCA_013398855.1 Mohoua ochrocephala
AAGGGGGCGGAGTGTTGGGGTGGGGGTCACCCTCCTTCCTGCAAAGGGGCAGGGTGCTGGGGTGGGTTGAGGGCACCCTCCTTTGCAAGAAGTCAGGCTGCTGGTTGAGGGGGGACGCCCTCCTCGCCAGAGGGCAGGGTTTTTTGGGGGTGAGGGGAACACCTGCGTCTTCCCTACGCACACCCCCCATCCCAAGACTGAGAGATGGTGATGAGGATCAGCGCTGGAGTTCAGGGTGTCCCCGTCCGGCTTTAGGGCAGCCCCCAGTGCGCCTCCTGCCTCCCGCTGCCCGCCCCGGCCGGCGCTACGCCCGGCGGATGAATGAGAACAGGTGGGGGCCGGGGGGCCCGGCCGGGCCGGCTGCAGGCTCGGGGCGACCGCCGGACAACAAAGGCAACAACAGCAGCCCGAGGAGGAGGAGGAGTGGTGGTTTTTTTTTTTTTTCCTCTCTCGCTCTCTCTGGTTTTTGTTGGTTTTTTGTTTTTTGTTTTTTTTTTTTCCTGGATTGTTGTTCCTTGCAGCACTTACAGAAGGAGCGAGTCCTCCACACGCGGGTTTGTTTAAAAGGTGCTTTTCCAGTGCTGCCAAATTGGAGGAGGATGAGGAGCAATGCATGCCTTGCACTTAAAAATTGTGGTATTAAGTAATTTGGATTGTGATAGCTTTCGGGGAAAAGAAAAAAAAAAAAACGTAGTGGAAGGCACTGAAGGCACTGCGAGAATTTTTATTTTTTTTTAAATTCAGGGGGAGGAAAGAAAATACTGTGGCCAGATTATTGGATGTAAGTAAGGTGTTAGGCCTTCTGCACAAAACAACTTGAATTGCAATCACATGCTCTTCTGTCTTCACTTAGCTTGTTGACTTCACGTTATTCAGAAAGAGGAATGGGAATGTAAATAACACGATTCAAACTCTTCTTGTTTTTCCTGCCTGATAATTAGTATTTCAGTTTTCTCCCCACATTCGTTCTCATATTAAGGTGGGAAATTTTCTTTGGCAGTCGGAAAATAATGAATAGATATTTAAAAAATAGAAAGCAAATTAATTTGTTTTATTTCAAACTGTAATTCAATGCTCTCTGTTAAAATGCTTACAGATGAATAGACCCATTTGTGGTGTAATTTGATTACAGCCCCTTATCTTAAACTTCATGCCTTGAAATTTCGCTCTGATTTGGGGCTCGTCCCATTTGGCTTGCCACTAACATTGTTTGCAGTGTAAAGTATATCAGTACCTTGTTTACTGCTGTCCCTGAATACTCCACAGGGCATTAAAGGGTCCTCAGTCTTAAACTTCTATTTTTAATGTGTTGTTTCATTGTAATTGAAAGTTGCTGCTGATTTTTTTGAAGGGCTTGTTGCTTCCTCTCCCATGCTTAAAATGTCACTGTTACTGTCAACAATGAAGTCTTTAATCTGCCACTTTTAGTGCATAGACTGGAGTTTCATGGGGCTTTTTCTGTTTGTTTGGGATTACTATTATTATTTTATTTTTCTTTTTTAAACTTCAGGGATGGTCCTGTTGTCTTTTTGTTTCACATTACATTTTACATTTTCAATGTTAGAGAGCTGTGAAAGGGTCAGGGCAGTAAGATAACCCCTTTGGGGTGTGATAACCTTGTCCTGCGTTTGGGTTCAGCACCTGACAGTTTTGTATTGTCTCTGGTTGCTGTGGTGTCTGCCATCTAACATACATACCCGCAGTATCAATCTTTCCTTACCTTCCATGGAATCTCACTGATCAGGAACAACAGATGTTTGTGGAAAGGTTTGTTGGCATGGGAAATTTCTCTTTATTTCCCTTTTGTTCATTTTGTTATTTTTGCAGACGGTAGAGATCCAGGGGAAGCTTGTTTGTGTCATTCTTGAGACAACTGACAGCACTGAAATGCTTTCTCCAGTGTGCTTTTGCATGCCCTGCAGCAAACAAGGTCCCTGCCCCACAGATCTTCTCTCTGATGAACTCCATGTATACGAGGAAGACGAGGGTCTCTGGGAGATGTAACTCTATAAATTTATGACCCCACTGTTTCTCTTTCCTCCTCCTTTAAAAAGTGAATATGCCCAAAAGACAACAACTTTTTATTGGGGTGCAAGACAAATCTCCCCTCCCACACACTTCATCTGCAAAAAACCCCTTAGGGGCATGAAAGAGGAAGGTGGTCCACATCCCTGCTAATCTTTTCTGATGAGATAGCAGAGCTAATAGTTACTACATCACCTATGTTTTTCCCAGTGAGACCTTAAACAGAGTTTTTACTGGTGTTGCAAGGCTGCCAGTAAGAAATAATGATTTGTAGGACAAATGAGATCCAAAGGGGTGGCAATGACATCATCAGTATTCTTACGTTAGTCATGCAAGAAACTAGGGTTTTTACAGAGCCTCCTGTGAGAAGTGATTTGGAGGGTCTCTTTTATGTTGTCGTACATCAGAGAAAAGGGCTGGAACGGTTTTTTAAAATCTTGTATGTTTTTCTTAATCCTTTTGGGAAGGAAAAGTAACAAATCTCCCTTTTTATTTGGCCTTTTGGCACTCTCTCACACTCTTGCCCTTGTCCATGACCACAAGTGTTTTAATTTAGCTTCTGTTACAATAGCAATATTTTCTTGTACAGAAAACAGGAGTTTTGAGGCTATTCTGATGGCCAGAAGCAAGATAGCAGCTAACATGGTGAAGAGGTGAGACCAGTAGTGAATAAAACAGTGGGCTGAACTGAGCTTAAATACTATTAATCAGAAATTTAAGTTAGGCGTGAGGTATTTTATGCAAAGTTGCATTAAGAGAGGTGGTCTAGGAATAAATAATAGCGGAACTGCTGAGCAGTTACACTGAGCACTGTGCTCTTGGTGTTCTGCTTTTGTCAGTGCAGGCCTTCTGATTTCAGCAGGCTCTGCCAGGCACCCCAGTGGAGGAGTGATCCATGTCTTTTTTAGTTGCATGCTGAAGATTTGCATGTGTCTAATCTTTTTGCTGTTGCTGTCATCACCGTTCTGGTGTTTTATTGATTGTGTTGGTTAGAGCATGGTGCTAATAATGCCAGGGTTGGGGATTCAGTCCATGTACGAGCCATTCACTTTAGAGTTGGACTCGGTGATCCTTGTGAGTCCCTTCCAGCTCAGCATATTGTGACTCTGTGTCTGACTTGAATGTTCCTTGGTGCCAAGAATTTTCACCTATTCAGAAGCTGTGCAGTGTGTTTGTGCATGTAAATATAACAACTGTGTGTGGCTTCACCATTGCATTATTTTTCTTTTGTATGTACCTCTGTAAATGTTAGTTCTCTGGGGCAGAGAACTGTGCTCATCTGAAAACTCCCACTTTCATCTCCCTGTGTGCTGCAAAATGAGCAGCTTCCCTCACATCAAAACTGTCTCTGCTTCCTTGGTCAGAGTTAAACTGTCTCAAGCTACTGGGAGATGTGCCACAAGTAACCTGCTTGAGGACTCGATACAAATACTATTTTGCTACATTCCTGTCTTGATTTTTTTTTTTCCTAATTGCAAAATATTTTTTAACTGCATCCGACAAGGAAAAGTGCCGGATTCTGCACCTGGGATGGGGCAACCCTGGATGTCGTACAGACTGGGGAAGGAGATGCTGGAAAGCAGCACCACATAAAGGGACCTGGGGGTCCTGGTTGATGGCCAGTAGGATCTGAGTCAGCAGTCCCGTGGAGGCAGGAGGGACATCCCCGTCCTTTGGGGCACCAGGCCCAGCATTGCCAGTCGGGCCAGGGAGGGGATTGTCCTGCTCTGCTCCGGGCTGGGGCGGCCTCCCCTTGAGTATTGTTGGCAGGTTTGGGCACCACAGTGTAAGAAAGATATTAAACTATTAGAGAGCGTCCAAAGGAGGCCATGAGGACAATGGAGGGCCTTGAGGGGAAGCCATGTGAGGAGCTGCTGAGGGCACTTGGTCTGTTCAGCTGGAGAAGAGGAGACTGAGGGGAGACTCATTGCAGTCTGCAACTCCCTCGTGAGGGGAAGAGGAGGGGCAGACACTGATCTCTGCTCTGTGTGACCAGTGACAGGACCCAAGGGAATGGCCTGAAGTTGTGTCAGGGCAGGTTTAGGTTGGATGTTAGAAACAGGTTCTTCCCCCAAAGGGTGGTTGGGTACTGGAGCAGGCTCCCCAGGGCAGTGGTTGCAGCACCAAGCCTGACAGAGTTCAAGAAGTGTTTGGCCAATACTCGGGCACATGGTGTGACTCTTGGGGATGGTGCTGTGCTGGGCCAGGAGCTGGACTCAGTGATCCTTGTGGGTCCCTTCCAACTCAGCATGTTCTGTGATTGCTTTTAGTGCACAGGAATTAAATCTGAATGGAGGACAGTTTGGGATAATGCATGCATTGAGCCACCAGTGCATGCAATAGATAGAAGGAAGGTGAGCCTAACCTTGTCTTTTGAGTGTATATAAAAATACATGGAGAGTCCAGGAGAATAAAGTGGGGTCAGGGTTCTTCCAAGCACTGGATCTATATAATGCAATTAGCCTGATTTCTGGGTAATGCTTTAGTAGACTCGTGAACATCTGGAGTCAATGCTAACAAGTAATCTTTTCTGTCTATTCCAGTACCTAATATAAAGATTTGGTGGTAAGCAGTGAAATGAAGTAGTTGAGGGAGAAAGGTATTACTGAAATTGTAAAGCTATTAAATTATAACTAGAATAAAGTTGTTCAGCAGTTAGTTTGTTCACAGGGCTAGGTGGTTAAAGTAATTGTAGGTCATGTGTCTAGCATCACAAATTTTTAAATCTCTGAGGGTTTTTTGATACTCTTTGATTTGAGATGGTCATTATTCCTGAATGCTAAAGAGAAGGAAAAAGTTCTGCATGTGTAAAGGATGAGACCTTGGCCACCTGAAATGTTTAAGGAAGTCATTCCAAAAGCATCTATCACCCTGGGTTCTTTTTCAAGATGCTCCAGTTCATGTATATTGGTGACTTGAAGCAGAATTACAGACGCTTGGCAAGCTTATAGGTTTGGCACTAAATACAGGTGGCTGTCCATGCGAGTGAGATGCTTCCCAGAGAAGCCAGGTGGGATGGAGTAGCCAGGCCGGGCTATGCTTTGGATTTGACTCTGCTTGTCACGCAGCCACTACCATGGGATGCTTGGAGACAGGAGGTATTCTTAGTGTAGAGAGGTCCTTAAAAATATTCATTCCAATAAAAATGTAGCAAGAAATGAATGGTGATAAAATGTACAGAATAAGTTGGATTTTCTTTGGGTTTTGAGCAAAAATTAAAATTAAGTTTGTTGTCTTTAAGTTTGTGGTGGTATTTTTGGTAATCTGTCTATTTTGCTTGGTAATAATTGACACCTCTACTTATGAACAGTGTGCTGTTGCTATTAATATAAGTGTTTCCCATTCCCTGATCACTTGTTTACTGTCTAGGTGTCCTGAAATTGGAGATGCTGTAATAAAAGGTCTATTTTGGACTTCAGAACATAATAGGACAAACAAGTGCTTAAAATGTATCCATGCATCATTTGAGGACATTGAGATCAGCAGTCTGTTTCCTTTGGTATGAACTCAGACAAGCACATGTTGTTTATGCCCTTATATGAGATACAGATCGGCCTGCAACACTGGATGATTATCTGGCAAAGGCAAGTTACTCCTATTGTTAAAACTTTTTGTTTTTTTTTTTGTCTCTTGTGGCTTCTGCCATCCTCTGTGCATCCTAGGAAGACCACTGAGTAAAGGCCTTTACCAGTTATAAGATCGTATCTACTAATCTAAAACATGTTGCTCATGTTTTCTTTTATTGTGGCAAAGACTCCCAAAGGCCTTGAATATTTTTTTTTTTTATGGGTGTGTATATGTGTGGGATATCTGAGGTTTGGGGACTTCTTTTTCAGTCTGATTTGGTGACCATCTGTTATAGAAGGTCTGAGTGCTGATGTCCAGACACCACAGGAGGCTGGAGTGATGGGAAGCCCCATGACTAAAGCCGCCTGCCTGCCCTTCCCCAGAGCACTTTGCTGCCCTGTTTGTGTCACCATGGGCATTTTTGGTGCTGAACTTGCTGGTGGATGTTCAGGATGAGTGGAGCTAGTGAGACTCAGCTAAGTGAGGAGGTGGAGAGAATAGACGTTACTTGTTTGAGCTAAGGAAGGATATAAGCTCTTTAATTGTGGATGTCATCGATTTGCATTCAAGGCTGCTGGGTGTTTCAGCTGCTGCTGGGCTGTGAGAACATTCTGCAGTGTTTTAACATGTTAAACCTTAGAAAGAACAGGTTTCCTTCCTGATGGTCTCTTACTGTTTATCTACCAATGTTATTTTTTCCCTTTATTTTCTGCTTCTGGCACGTGGCTTACCAGTGGGGCACTGCCTGATTTTGTCTTTCTTTGCATGGCAGTTCCGTCATGCAGTCAGTCCTCAACCTACCATGTGGTCCTATCAGGCTGAGGCTGATGCCAAGTCAGAAACGGACAGGAGTGCTTAGAAACTAAGTGAGATTCAAAAGGTGGAATGGATCAAACTCAGAGTGTAATGCTGGGCAGCACTATGTGCTGGAAAAATGTTGATTTAGATACTGTACTTTTAAAATAAATAAACAGTTGCCTGTAGTTTGTAGTGGGAAGGTTGTTTATCCTTGTTTCACATGTTTCAGTTCATTGGGAAAGCTGTCACATAGATGAGATGCATCACCTGTGGGTAAGGTACATCATCAGTGATGTAAAAGTAACACCAATGGTGCCCGCTCATGTGAGCTGAGAAATAGAAAAGAAAAGAGGAAAAAATATTCATCTTTTGCCATGTAACTCATTAAAGATCCCCTGGGATGAATTTTTTTTATTACTTTGAGGTGAAAGTCAGTATTTAAATTTAAAATGTGGCTTTTGGTAGTCAGATGGCTCTTCCTGCAAGCTGGTACTCCTATGCTTCAGCAGTAGAGCCAGTGCAGGTCTGTTAAGGAAAAGTATGAATACTGTGCATTCGTCATTTAGAAGTAACGGCTGAGTTGTTCATTAACACAATAGTTTGAATCCACATTCTACCCCTCCACTGAGTTATAACTTAAAATAGGCTCTATTTGATGGCTGAATTCTTTGACAATGCCTTGGTTGTTCTCTATATACACATAAGTCTTTCCATTTGATGTTTTTAAAGTTCTGTTTAGCACACCACCTCATTTATCCAGCACACAACTTAATCATCCTGCATGTTAGAGTTTTAAATTGGACAAGGGCTACAATTTCTTTTTTCAGCGGAAACAGTACAGATTTGTTATTTTGTTTACTGCCAACTGGAGAGTAAGCTCCAGCTCTGATCTGCTGGTAACTGAAGGCTGGTAAAGGAAGAATTATCCAACAGGAATGTGAGGAAATATCTCCATTCATTATAGTTCAGAATCAACAGAGCAAAGCCTCTAAGCTGCTGTTATCATTTCAAAGTAAAAAGATCTCTTTTCCCCACCCTGAGCTCAGCTTAGTTTTGTGTAGCTAAGATATATTTGTTGAGAAAGAAAACAACAGGCAAAAATGTTCTATTGTGGCACAAAAGAAATGAAGATTGATTAAGCCGGTTTCATGACTATACAAGCTCTTGTTAGTCCCAGACATACTGCATGAAATTTTACTGTGCTGACCATTGAAACAGAGAATCTGATCTCATTTTTGTGGTCTCATATATAGTAAACATTATGTACTGGCTAATAATGTCTTATTTTCACATCTAAAGAAATGGAGCGAACGCCTAAACTTTCTCACCAACTAGAACAACCTTACTGGGGTCTGTTAAATGTGGCTTACTAGAGATTAAAATAAAAAGCCTACTTCTGATCTGCAGCCTGCTTTAGGAAGCTCCCAGCAGTAATACCAGAGATAACAGATCTCCCAGCAGATACCAGAGCTGCTGTTCAGCGTGGAGTTGGCGCATGGAAGAGAGAAGTGGCAAGTTTGCTTGGTGGCAGAAAACCATTGACTAATCCTTTGGGAGTTTCTGAGGTATGCTTTTGTGAGGATGCCTAGGTAGGCAAAGTGATTTTTTCAAAATGTTGTGGTCCAGTTAATTTTTGTTAATGTGATGGAATAAATGTTTTTAAGATACTTGTGCTACTTATTGGCCAGTAATTGTAGAGAGATGTAGGCTGTTATTGATGGTAAGCTGTCCTTGACCCAAATTTTTTCAATACAAATTGTTTATAAAGTAGGAACCAAACCCTCTCAGGAGTGTGAATGTATGTTTGACCGAGATGTAACTGTAAAGGAAAAGTTCATTTTCTTTTCCTGTGAAGTTTTAGTGTTCTTATTATAGAGGATACTGGAGAGGGCATAAGGTGTGGCTATTTAAGAGTAAAAGCCAACCTTTAAGTCTTATGCAAAGTATTCAAATAGATGAATTTAAAAAATTGATAGTGGGGGAATTTCTGAACCTGAGAGGGGAAAATTTACAAGTTTTGACATGGGCGGAACAGTTCAAAATGTAGGTGTGACTCTCCCTGTCTTTTTCTGTTCAGACTTTTTAAGAATGTTACATGAAGAGAATCTGGGTAATGATATGCACTGGTTTTAGCAATACCTGAATATTTATGTTAGTTCTGTGGTTAAAAGATCGGTGTTCAACCCTTTCTTATGCCACGCATGTTTTTCAGGGTGAGTTGGTTGAAGTTGGTGAGTCTGAGACCTTGATTGAAATGGCCTGTGTTAATCTTGCTTAACACTTGTAGCTTTTATTTCTTTTCCTAAAGAAAGATTGACTCTTTTCTCTTGATAACCTCTAAGGCACCCACTTGCAAATAAATGTAGTCTTGGGAGGAAGAAAAAAAGATAGCTCTTAATATTGAGAAGGATATACTCTGTATGCTTCTAAGCAACTGTATACATTTACATAGATCTACTTAGTCTTTATTTTTGTGCTTTTTTGAAAATGATGGATGACTTATCACATGATTAGTCTTTTACTTGTGATCTTTTTCAAGCTGCTTTTGGGTGGAAATTGGAGTTTGTAACATGGGAAGCAAACATTTTCATTTGCTCTTTTTAAACTACTACAGTATTGAATGTGCTAAGTATTTAGGGAAAAAATCTCAGCTTATTTTGTGTTTATAACTAAGCAGTGTAACATGACCTGTACTAAACAGATGAAGCTGATGGTGACTTGAGACTGTGCTTGGCAAGGCATTGGAGCTGGGAGGTATCAGCCTTCCACACTTACTTCTTATTGGCAGGCTGGAAGAAGAAAACCAAGTTCGCTTGCCTTTTCAGTTCCTAATTTGTTTCCCAACCTGGAATTAACTAGTGATCATTTTGAACTAAACTGAATAATTTGAAATGAGGAAAATATTCACCCATCTTGTGGAAGATGGTATGGCTGTCAAAATCTGGTGTATTGCATAAGTGGACTGGTTACAGTGGCTTTGTCAGTGATTTCTCCTCAGCTGACTTGTTTAATTTGCTTTGGAGTTTCAGCAGCAAACATATTTTGATAAATGTTGTTTAAATTATCTTATTTACACCTAAGATAATACCATCACGGCAAAAAGTGTTGGATTTCAGGTATCTTTATATCAGATGAGCTAATGTTAAAATTGTGCTCTTAATTGTTTTCCCATTCAAACTACTTGGTTGTAGAAGCGTAGTGTTAGAATTGGCCTTTCACTGCTGTGGGGATAGATTTCAGACAGTTTGATATACTGAGATGATGTGTTTTGAGTTGCATGTTATTACCCATTTGGCATTTTTGTAAACCAAGCAGAGTTTTATTGTGTGTAGCTTGTTTGCATCTGCTGAGCCAGCGAGGTGTGAAACCACATGCTTGTGGCTCAGTCTCTCTTGATTTTACTGTAGGTAAGACTAGTTAGTGAATGGTTTTCTGCTCTGAGTGATGGGACTATGTGCTTTGCAATAGTTCCATCTCACAAACTAAGTGGTCACAAATTGACATAGATTATGCTTGTTAAGAGATTTTTCTTCAGGTAAAATGCCAGCAATGTAGAGTGGTTATAGCAAATTTTTTGCAAACAAAATTAATACTTTGTCATGGAAAATAAAATGGATCTAGTTACCTGCATTGCAGACAAGGTAACGGTAGGTACAGATGTGCAGAACAGCTGGATTCCTAAGGAACAGAGCATCATTTTTAACACAGATTTTTTTTTTTTTTCAATGATTGTTTTCTTGTCAGTAGTTCTGGCATGCAGGTGTAACAATATTTTGATGACCGCCAGAAACCACTTTGCTGACCATTGTGATGTTGGCTAAGCACAGGAAAGTAAGCAAGAATTTGGCTTAACCAGAGCAGGCTTTATGGTTTAATGGGGAGAGAGAAAGATGAAGGGAAGCGATAAAGCCCAGAGCTGGCCTTGCGAATGGGCATGGATGGCTCACGACTGCCTGGGAGCCTCACGTGGGACTAATGGTTAATGAAAAAGTGGAGCCTCGAGCTTTTTGTGCAGTTTTCAGTCCAAGCCTGGTACATTGTCACAAACTTAGAAAATAGCAAATCTTCACAGAATGGATGAAGTCAAAAAGGATCTCTGAAGATTGTGTAGCCCAACCCCCCAGCTCAAGGCAGAGGCTACTCTAGAGGCTTGTTCAGGATTTTGTCCATTGGGATCTTGAGCTTAAAGCCATGCATGGAGCTTTGCTCTCTGCTGTGTTAACATGTTGTTGACCTGGTTGACATTGTAATGCTTTGCTCCATTTGGCATTACTTTCCACATAGCATTATAATGTCTCATGTAAGCATGACAAGGTGTTTTTTGAACTTTAAAGTGAAACTCTGCAACCTCTTGGTTATGGAGAGACCTGTTGGTATGAATGAGAGGCTGTTTACTGCGGTAGTTCATTGGTCCTTTGTGCTGCTTTGTGAGCATTTCAGGTGAAACTGCTTATTGGCTTTAAACTGTGAAAAACTAGCTGAAACAAAGTAGACGCCAAAATATTCCATAGATTGGTAAGAGCAAAGCTTGCCTTGGGAAAGGGCATGTACTCACTTCTGTGCTGGTGCTGACAGATTAATTACAATTTGTAATGGTGTTGGATAGATGTACAAGACTAATGAAGCTACTTCTACCCAAGCCCTCTACATAGCCGTTTTATTTGTGTTGTTGACCTAAGTAAGGAAAAATGTTAGAATGATATGAAGTCTAAATGTGACTTAGTTTGACTTTAATGTGCAGTACTGTGTAGTGCATGCCCTGCAGTAAATGATGTGCTTTGGTTATTGTGCAGTTTCTGAAATTCCACTGTGAGAGTGGTCATGTGATAGAGCCTCACTGTAGGGAAGTATTTTCTCTGTACTCTTCCTATTGGTATCAAGTTACTCTAGGCATTTCTGAACGGTTCTCATAATTCCTGTACATGCAGTCATGTTGTTGGCTTTATGCCTTATCACATTACCCATCCTAGTACTGTGTTCCAGGGACTGCTGAGGTTTGATCTCAGGACAAGCACTCTGTGTGTATGCCTCATATCTGAGGAAGGGTGAGTTTATAAGGCAAGGGTTTGCATGGAACCGCTGAGCTATCCTCTGGTAGCTCTTACGCTGTGTCAGGCCAGAAATGTAGACGACCTAATGACTTAAGCACTTGGATACCCCAAGGCTCATTGGAAGCCAGCAGGGCTTGCAGTCCAAAATGGCTGTTGCTGTTCGAGGAGAAGACTCTTTCTTAAGGGCTTTCTTGTTTGCACGGGAGTGTGAAATCAGGCCAGCATGATTAATGTAAAAGGACTTTGTGTGTTCTGTACTCATTTGAATGGCTTTGTTCATTCAGATGGTGGTTGAATTGTAATCTTGGGCAATGATTTAAATATGAAGTAGTCCTGAAACAATATAGTTACCTATTGGCTTTTAATGATCTTGTGAAGCAGTGTATTTTAAATGGATATCTCATTATAAAGATGATAATTACCTAACTATTGGTGGAGGAAAGAAAAGAGGAACAAAGTCAGAAATGCTAAATAGTATGTGCATGTATAAGTTATATGCTTCATGTAAAATTTGCATCCTTCTGAGATGTACATGAGCATATGTTTGAAATTAATTTTCTTCTATGTTTATAGTATAGCACTGAGGCTTTAAACTGGTGCTTTTAACTGGCTGTTAATCCATTTTTGATAGCAAGTTATTGCTGTTTATCTCTTTTTGAGATTTTCTACTACCATAACCATGTGCTTTTCTTAGAGATGTGTGGATGGCCACACTACACAGAACAGTTAATGAGTCTATCTTTAGGTGCAGTCTCTGTTTGCTGGATAACTTAGGGTGTACTTGGAGCATCATAGCAAAGCAGTTGATGAAATTCCTGTCCCTGATCAACTGTTTCCATCTCTAGTGTTTTTGAAGTTGCTGTTAACTTGCTGTGTGTGTTCCAAGTTCAGGAGAAAAAAACCCCACGCATCAAATCCCCTACACTTTGAAGCCACCTCATTATGTTTATGGCACAGACTCACAGTTGGAGTAGTGCGGGTATGGGATGGTTAATTCAGAGTTGGAGTGGACATGATTGACTTGTTAACATTTCTTTACTCGGGAGAATGAAAGGTCAGATGATTAGATCTTGTTGCAGAGAGAAAAACTATTTATTTATAAAGGTATAAGGTGTGTGATTAGCAATGGTGTTAACCTCTTTTCAAAACTATAGGGGAGGCTTTTTCTATATGTGTTACTACTATCACGCTTTGAATATTACATTTTCTCACTTTGTGTTTTTACAGTAATGGTTTTCCCCTTTCATTTGGGTTTGAAAAAATTCAGTGACAGGAACAGTTCCTGGATTCAAAATAGACTGGTACTCATACTTTTTCCTTGGCCTGTTAAAACATACTCCTGATTATATATTCCTTGTAGGATCAGCACAGCAAAAAAAGGACAATGAAAGAATTTCATTTGTTCCTTAAATGAGCCTTACATAAAACAAAGTTTAAAATTAATTAGGACCTACCTTTTAAGCACTTGTCAAATCTTCTCATTGTCAGGTTTTCTTCCCACTTAATGTTCACTTTATATCAAATCAATGTGAGGTACATGAGAATACTTTCAGAATCACCTAAGTCCCATAAAAAAAAAACTACTTAAGCACTCGGGTACCCCAAGGCTCATTGGAAGCCAGCAGGGCTTGCAGTCCAAAATGGCTGTTGCTGTTCGAGGAGGAGGTGCTTATGGGCTTTAAAAATTTTTCCTCCTGGTCAGACTAGCTGATAATATTCAGGACAGGAGTAAAGTAAAAATGCACCAAAGGGAGGGAAAGGCTTGGTCTGGCTGCTCACGTGGGCAAAAGTGAAGATATATTTCTGAGAATTAGTATAGGGGATCAAAAATGGGGATCTCTGTTCTTCTCTTCCACATAGCCAGGTGGGCTACAGGCTGGCTTGGCTCCATGTCTCCAGCAGCATCTGGCCTCTGTGCTGCCACAGGAGTGGCCCCTGCAGCCCCAGGCCCCGGGTGCTCCAGGATCACCCAATACAGCACCTCTGGGAGCTGGGCAGAGGCCGCTGACTTGCTTTGCAGAGGAAGAAACTGAGGCACATAGGAAGGCGAGGGCCTTACCCATCTCACACAGCAGGTCTGCAGTAGGACCTGGCTCTTGTTTTTCAGATCCTGCATAGTCTTCATCACTAGGATTACCTCTCTTTAGTAGGACAGATGAAGGCCATGTTTTCAGTCCATGTGCGTATTAGCCACTTTGAAGTCCCTGTCATCCAGCTGCTGCTTTCTTTTGCATTTTCTCTTCCTAGTTTTGGTAGGCTCATTATTTGGGGGTGTTCTCTGTTGTCTCTCCTTGTACCTTGAGAGAGCAATGTGAGTTGGAAGATGTCCATATGAGCTTCCAGTAGTAACAGCAGTCTTCCTGAAAGTCACAAAGAAAACCACCAGGAATGTACTCATATGTATGTGTGGCTTTTTAATACACATAAACACACATCTGTATGAACATGTGTACACTATGTCTGTAGCTGTATACATGTGTCATTCCAAAGTCAGAGCTCTCTTGAAATGGAAATTCCCTCAGCTAGAAATGAGAGGTAGCTCCTGCTGACAAATAAAACCACATGTTTTTAGGAACTCTAATAGTTGTGTTTCAGGACAGAGAATGTCTCTCTGCCAGTATCCTTCAGACGACAGCTGCCACAACGAAGCCTGAATATGAAGAATACATTTTTCCGTGGCTGTATCCTGGGCGCTGGGAAGACTCTACAGTTCAGAACAATAGCGGAATATGGAGCTGCCAGCAGGCAGTCTGAGTGGACAAGTATAATCATGCACCACTCAGCTTTCAAGGAAATTACAGTTAGTGCACTGACTTGCTCATAATAGCAATGCATTGTTTAGCTTAATAACTTATCAGCTCTCCAGGAACCGGCTAGTGATCACTGTCATCATACACTGCTAATCATTCTGTTCTTAAATTATCCCAAAATGAACTAAGGACCCATCGCATCACCTATTAAACTGGCAAACTGAGTCCACTATAATTTTTTTTTTTTTTTTTAAGCTAGAAGGAACAATACTGTCTCTACCTTTTTTCTTCTCTTGTTTTGTCATTATCTTTGCCATATGTAGCTGTGTCAGTAGGTTTTTTTTAAATGTCTGGTTGAAAGGACATTGTCAAATTGTATTGGGATATTTTTAGATCGATAGAGTTTTTGTTAAATTGTGGGTTTTTTGTGAAAACTACTAGCGAACTGAATCTGAAACCTGCTTTTTAAGGAACATTTGTTTTTCATAAAGCATTTGTGGCAGAGGGGTGATTTTTTTATGGTGCTTGTCTGTAGTACCTGGGCTCCTGTCAATCACTAGTAAGTGTAGCCTAAGAATGGCCCTCTTTAGTAGTGAAGAGTGATTATCCCTCTTAGACAAATGTAGAATTTAGGCACAGGAGGACAGCGTAATTTACCCAGAGCCATGCAGGGAGCTGTAGAAGAACAGGAAGGAGAAGCAAGCTGGTTTGAGTCCTGATCCCAGTAGGCCTTATATCATGTTGAATACATTCTGGCTTCTTGTTGAAGGGTTATTTGTGAGTTCTGAGCTGCCAGCACTGAAGGAGCCTTGGAGTATTTCTTCTGAAGGAAGAGTGGCCACAGCTTCATTTGCAGACATGGAGATGAAAGATCCTAGAATGGTGCAAAGTACCAAAGCTGTGGGGACACCTTCTTGTGGTCAGGAGTGCACAGACATGCAAGTCATGTGAACAGATCTCCAACCTGTTCCATGCTTAGGACTGAAATGGTGAGTCTGTTAAAAGGGGAGGGGAAACCAGATAGATGTGCCCAACTGAAATAGGCCTCCTCGCAGCTGTGGGATAATATCTCCTGCTCTCAGGAATTGTGCAAACTGTGGGGTGGGCTGTTTTTTATTAGACCAGAACAAGTACACCAGGATTTAGATGAAACCCTGAGCATTTCTGTGGTTTTCTTTAATTGTTTGCTTTGTTTTCATCTCTCCCGTGTCTGTCTTGGAAAGACAATTGTATCTCTTGATCAGTGACAACTTAGTTGAAGTTAGAATTAAAATAAGGACCCTTCTGCTGCAAGATTTATTGCCTGGCACATCTATGTCTGATGAAGTGTCATCTTTCATGTTTTGAGAAGACGCTGTCTGACTGTAATATCTCTGAACCATATGAGAAAACATTTGGCCACACCTATTCTTGTGAATTATAATAATAGTCTAGTTCAAATTATATAGGCCTTTGTATATTGTATTGAAAAATATAGATCCAGCCTTTGTTAATAAACAGAAAAGATCAGGTTGTTACAAAATGGTGGTCTCTACAGAGGCTTACCTTTGCATATAGTTCAAATACATCATCTACTTTTGGCAGCAAGAAGTGAAAAAAATGCTGAGTAGGTATGTCTTGTCCCCGAGGTAAGTTCCATAATAAGGAAATACCTGAAGCTTACAGGTGTGGCTTTCCCTTTTCCATGGGAATATTTCCCACTTCTCCAGGAGTTTACCATCTTTCTTTGAAAACAATTGTTCAGGTTGCAAGTCAGTCCTGTTTTATTGGCTCCATTTGCTGTAGGGCCAACAAATGGCATTCAGCCCAAACTCCAAGGTTGTACCAGCTCACTGTATTTTGCACTGTGCAAAGTTGAAAAGCATTGCCAGATGAATAAATAGAATTGAATAGAATTGATTTGGAAAGCCTAAAACCTCCTATTAAACAATGCCAACGTGTTCTTTAATACAACATAATGGCTGTGCAATGATTTAGGTTACTGTGTGTTTTGAAATGTGTCTGACTTGGTAGTTATGCTGGACCAAAGATTTTTCTTGCAAGAAGTATTTCTTTCTTTGCCCTGTCTACAGACACAAGAGTGGAAATGTCAATATTCAAGCCCACGATTTTGTTACAAATCTGCTTGGGATGCCCTGATAACCCAGTTCCATGCGTAGCAAAGTCAGCAAGTTTCTCCGTGTTGATGTTGGTGAGTTAGAGCCCAGGCTGAAGTATTCGTGTGAGAGGGAACCCTGTTCATGCAAACTGGACATCCGTATGCTTGAGGGTTTTACCCTTTTTTGCTTGGTATACCATGCATTGGAATCCTTGGATAATTCATGTTATAGTAAAGCCAGGTCTTGATTATCGGCGGTGAAATGTGTGAATACAGAAAGTCCTGTACTGAGAGGACAAAACATCCCATTTGGATCTAGATGAGCAGACTGGAAGCAACATGGCATTTTGTTGTTGGTTTCTCAGCCTGGGAAACTCAGCAAGTGACAGGAGTACTGATGGTTCTTTCCCCAGCATCACATTCCAGACTCGTGTGTATGGTTTCTGCTACTTTATTTTACCAAGGCTCTCCCATTCCTTTGTTCTCCTGGCTAACTGATGCTTACAGTGCTCCCATTTTTTTGCAGGGCAGTTCCATCATGGTTTGAAGCCATTGTTTGTTCTGAAGTGTGAGTGTGAAGATGCTGATACTCGGTGTGATGGTTGCCTAAGCCTTGCTCTGTTACCTCTTCTTCCTCTTTTATTGCTGTCTCTGTGGCTGTGAGATTCTGTTCAATGCTGGTTTGTTGAAGAAAAATATCCATATTGGCTCTGTGCCATCATTTCAGAGAACAGCTATTCACCAGGCTCTTGATGGAGAGGTTTAAGAAGAAATTACTTTACTCCTTGGGCATGAAAATGCTGGTTAAGAGTGTAACTGGCACAGGACCTCCTTTGCCCTGAGAGTCTGGCCAGAGAGAAATTTTTACTTCCATTTAAGCCATAGGTCTGTACCCTCAGTAGGCTTTTTCGTTGATATTTTGTTTACAGCTGTCAGTGCTGCTCAGGAGGAAGCTGTGATGCCTCAGAACAGCTCTCAGACTGCTCAGCAATAGTGGACTGCCATGCTGGGAGGGTGAGGATGCAGGGCAGAAAGGGTGCAGGGGTCTAAGAAAACCTGCATGTAAATTTTGGGTTTGTACTGAATCTTTTTTTTTTTATTTTTTAATTGAAGGAAACATCTTCTCTAGGCATCTGTTGTGTAAGCCTAGGTAAAGAGATTGATTCCTTCAGTACAGGTGACGATAGGGTTGACCTCTTTATACTGCCATTGTTTAGAGCAGGAAAGTCTGAACTTTGCTACTGCTCAAATAATTGTGGTAAAATCATCCGGTCATTTTATCTTCACCAAAAGTTTGTCTCATTTTGGAAGCAAGGATTTGGTAAAGATTAAATGATTGGATCTCGGCTCGTTTTGGAGCCTCATTTTGTCCTTTTTTCGAGTACCTATATGGTCATATTACAGCTGGCAGCAATACAAGTTCATTGCAATCTGGGCAATACTCTCAGTCGAGGAAGAAGTTAACAGGAGCATGGCCCAATACTAGATGTTTTTTTATAGACAGTGAGCGAGCTAAGCCCATATAACAGGAGAAATCTTTAGTCGATTGCAAGCAGTGGCCACATTGACATTAATGTATTTGGAAATGACAGACTTTTTACCTATCTGTTGATAGATTCAAGTGTTACTTGCTTTTCCCAGTACACTTAGGTTCAGTTCTTCAAGTAGAAGATGCTGCCCACTGTTCACATAGCTCTAGAATGAGGCCTCACGCACCAACAGAAACTCCACAGCAGTTGTAGCTTTGCTTTTTGCAGCCTCAGTCAAAAATCAGGCTTATTTTACAGAAATTCAGTAAATTACGCTTCAGCTTTTCTTTGGACAGGTCAGCAGTGACTTGCTTGGAAACTTTGGCATACTGTTGGATTTCTGCTGTGGTGAAAGCTTGCCTATGATTTAATCTAAAAGATTCTCTTCCCCCCCCTCCCCTGCCATTTATTCACATCAGCACAAAATTATTACTTTGACATTGTGTGAGCTGATTCCCATGAAGGTAACACCGTTCCCCACAGAGAGAGTGGCCTGGCACTGGAGCTTCCCAGGAAATCTGTCAAAACTGCTTCACCTTGGCCTTCATACCTTCACTATGACTAACATTGCTATTAAACCAGTAGTAGACTTCAGTCCAGGCTTTGCATACTGACAGATTTGAAGCAACAAGCTCTGTAATGTTACTTTTAGTATTTTTACCCGTGCATTTGTATGGCCACATGGAGCCTCCTCCTGCAATGTTTCTAGCCTCCCCATTCTGCAGATTACAGGCTGGGAGCGTGTTTCCTTTTTGATGCATTATAGAAAATCAGTGTCATATAGTTACATGGCACCAAACTAGTGGATGTAATGCCTGCATCCAAAATTGGGAAGTGTCTTTGTGGGAGACTGGCTTCGGTGGAATTAACTGATATTCCGGTTAACTGGTTCATTGCTGGCTTTCTCAGAACCCCATAATGTCCCTTGGTCGTTTTCTTTCAAAATTAACCTGGTTTTCTTGGTCTGAATAGTTGGTCCTTAAATAAACTAAGTGCTTGGGGATTCGGGGATTGTGTTTACTCATTTTAAGATTACAGTTTTGGTTTCTTCACTGACGGTTTGTCTCTAGTTTGCTGCCTTTTGAAATAGTCTGCAGATTCTGTACCGATGGTTCCTCAATCTGTTGTCACTCATTCCTTGTCTTGTACTCGTTCCAACATGTCATAACCGTTCTGCTGGCTCCCTCAAGCCCTCTAGAGCCTTGTTATGTCAGAGTGTGTGGGAGATGGTTGTATATATTTTTGTTCTTGAGGGAATCTCATTTTGAGTCCTTTATCTTTTATATCTCAGGCCTTGGAGTTATTTGGTTCTTCCCAAAATGTGGTGTTTTGAAGAAGTGCTCAGCTGGCTAAAGCCGTTGCTGCTGAAGCACTGGGGTTGTCAGATGTAGCTGAGCAGGCTTCTTGGGGCAGAGACTGTGCAAGGGGCTGGAATGCAGGCTGGGAACTTGCAATATAGGTGGTAGGTCAGTGGGCAAGATCAATGCCATGATAAAACTTACACCGAAGTTACAGGCTTGATACAGGATTACTAAATCTGTTTTTCAGAAGGTTAAACTATATAATGACAAAGCCTTTAATCTTCTCTCTTTCGCTCTCTCTCTCCCTCCTGTTCTTTCACGCACACACAGACTCACAATCATCTTTTTCATTCTTCTTTCTCTTTCGTCTGCAGAAAACAAATTCCTGCAGAATTCCTGGCATAAGGAAGGAAACTGATAGCACTGGTGTGTAATGCTGAAGCAGGAGCTGAAGCTACAGCTGTTTAATACAGCTGTTTTCCAGCACAGGGCTCTGGCATGGTAGCTAGGGGAAGATTCCCAAGTGAAGCCTCGCAAGGGCACTGTGTCCTCTTGCTACATCCAAGTCCAGTTGTGTGCCCAAGTGCCCTCTTTGGGAGAAGGCAGGGGTTATGTAGCGACTATAGCACCAGGAACCAGGATTCCCCGCTTCTATTCTTAGCTCAGCAACCAATTTATCGTAAAGCCTTCGGCAAATCATTCAGGCCTAATCCTGCACATACAGCAGCCCCCAACAAAGTCCTTTCTGTTTTTCATTGGGGACAGAGGATCAGCTTCTTAACTTCTGCTTTTCTCACACTCCAGAGGACTGGTGAATTGAAAAATATCTTTATGCAAGAAAGTGTGATCATTTGTTCATGTTTGTGAAGCAGTGACGTGGGCATCACTGTGTGATGTGTGTGATCCTGCATCCACAAAGGGAGATTGATTGATTGATTGCTGTTATCAACTGGATCTCTGGAGCACAGGGTTTTTGGCCTCTCTCATCAGAATACAATTTTACGTGATTATAGAGGATAATGCTGGAAATGCCTCTGCACTGTCCAGATGGCAGGGTCAATGTAGCGTGGACCTTGTTCAATTGCTTTGTGTGCCAGGATAAGTGCTGCTGCTTTTCTCTCTTTACACTACTGACACAGCTAGAAATTGAGGAATTCTCTGACTGTCGATAAATTCTGTGAGATGGAAATTAATACCTACAGAGAGCTCTGCTTTTATTGACCTTAAATTAATTTCCCACCCTTTTGCAAAGGTGAATGGCAGTGCTCATTCTTCTGTGATACTTTTGCTTCAGAATAATCTGAGCTGCAATCTGAAAATGAAATGGTGTAAAAAACATTCTGGGCTAGGAGTTAATTTCAGGAGTACCTTGTAAGATAAAAGGGCATAACAAAAAGGTACTTTAATCTGCAACCTCCTTGCCTTTACATTTGGCTATGCTGTATTTTGTAGCATGTGCAGTTCTGGTATCTGCTGAGTGCAGCATCTTGCTGTGCTGATTTGTGGGAGGCTTTATTTGCCTGCTGCAGGGACAGAGGTGGATTAATCTATAGAGCTGTTGGCAGAAATCCGTTAGTAGGCTTTTGAGGGGAGATCAGCTTGAAGAAAACACAACTTGATTTTTGTCAGTTAAATTTTTGATAATACTGGAGAAAGTGTGGTCTCTTTGTAAACTGTGTTCTGAAAACACAGAGCCTGGTAGGGGATTCCTTAGGTAATGTTTTAGTGTAGTGCTCTTGCCTGTGAAGGGACAGGGCTGTCCCGGAGCTCACAGATGCTTGACGAATAGGGCTTGAAAGTGGGTATGCCTTGCTGAATAAATTATTTAGTTAAAATAAAGAGACAGAAGAGCAGAACTATTGCCTTCCATGCCACTCAGGCTGGGACAGCCTTCTCCTTTCCTCTCTCCTCAGTGAATGAAAATATTATCCTGTCTCCTACAGCAAGTCATTTTGGGAGCTGGAGGGGCAATGGTGCAAAGAGCACAGGTAGCCCATAGTCAGAAGCTTCTAGTTTGTTGGGAGCTACATGCCTGTACATTTAAGTATGCATATCAAATTGTTGGTGTCTCTCCAGCTTTACAGTTTTTCTGTTGTCTCTGTCTGCATTTGAGGCAGTGGACTGGAGCTGCCACCAGTGCTAGGTGAAGGTCCTCATGGAACTTGACCAAGGGATGTACCTGCTAGTGCCCGTGTCCCACCCCAGTGCTGAGTTCTCTGAGACTGATGCGCTAGGGCTGGGTCTGTCCCCCACAAATGACGATGATGATAACAACATCATCATCTATCATACCGCTCTTGGCAGTTACTGCGTGGTTGTGATTTGGAGCCCTTGTTCAGCAGTTTCCTGTACTTTAAAGAGATTCTCCTCATAGTGTTGTAATGCTTATGCAAATGTATTTTCTCTTCTGAAAGTATAGGAGTCTCTTGCTTTCCTGTCTGCTCTCTGCTCAGTTGCTAGAGCCCTCCTGCCTTGAAGGGGAAGGCTGTCTTAAGGAGCTTGTTTCCTGCAGTTCTGCCTGAGGGCACCAGTACCCCTGTGGGCAAGGCATGGGATAAGTTTTGGGTTTTGGGGTAAGTTGGCTGGTTTGCTTGTCTTGAGAGGACTTGGAACTAATTGTGAGCTTTCAGTTTTCTTCCCACCTCCTTGGCAGAGAAGGTGGCAGCCCTGAGTACTTCTCACCACAAAAGAGCAGGAAGACTCATCCCCAACAAAACCGGCATCAGAAAAGGGGCCAGGAAAAAACTTTTGCTCTGCCTCTCCAAGTACTGCACTGGACTAGCATCTCAAGATGAGCTTAAATGTAGCCCAGTGTTGACTAGGTTGTGCACTGGCTGACTTTAGTGTTTTTATTAAAGCCAGCCCAAAAACTAATGGAGGCTCTTTGACTCCTTTCTACACTGCTAGTTTTCTTCCATTAGTTTTACTAAGGTTCCAGCCATAAAGCAGTTTTTTGGTCATTTTGTGTTAATTTCCTTCTGTTGACACTAGAGCATTGTAAGATTTAGAGCTTTGTTTTCAGCTAAAGGCTAATTACTTCCTTCTGGCATCCTCTCAGTAAGAAAACATGGGACTTAATCTTTCAAAAAGAGAAAAGCAAGGAAAAATTTTTAAATGCCTAGAAGTCTCTAGACTTGTAAGTCCCTAGATTTGAATTTATTTTTCAAAGTGTAATAACAACAAAACATTAGGAGCTAAGCTCCAAACTCCATAGCTCTGTCTGTGTGGACACAATTTTTTGGTTGGTTGGTTGTCCTCACTGGGTATAATTTTGCAGTTACAATTTAACCTGTGCCTTAGGATGTTCAGTAATTAGGGGTATGGTATGGATATTTATTGTTTATATAAAAGCGTGTATTTTTCTTGTTTCAGCTTTGTGACTTGCTTCGATTATCCATTATCTTCTAGATAATGAAACTGTATATTTTTTCCCTGTCTCTTTCTCTCTTGCCTTAATTTGATGAGAGAGGGAGAAACTAGAACAGGAAACTTTGGAGCACTAGTAGATTTTTTCAGTGAGAAAGTGTGTGACAATGTTTCACACTGATTCCAACCTAAAGGCAGGCTGCTGTGCAGTATGGGAAGAAAAAGGTTATTCCTTCCTCATCAAGTGCCTCTTTAATACAATCAAGGTAACATCAGGTTTTGGGTTCACTCATGTAACAGAAGACTGACAAAGCTGAGAGGAATCATATTTCACTTCTAATTAAAGCAGTTGTTGTTAAACTTTTATATAAAATTTCTACATGGTCTAGGCAATAAGGATTGGAGCCCTGCATTAGAAAAGACAGTACTCCACAATGCACTGTAAATCCCAGATAGTTTGGGAATGTCTCTCTCTAACCAATGGTCTTGATAGGAAGGTATGCTTTTATAAAAGCTTACTTTGTGTTAGGTGGTTGGTTTTGCTCAAGGGTCAGCATGCAGCATTCCCAACATCCCCAGTCCATCAGGCTGCCTTAGGCCATGCCAAACTTCAAGCACGTTAGTCACTCCATTGAAATGTTATTAGCTAGGTATGTGGTTAAGTAACTTGATAAATTGGGATTGCAAGTTGTCAGTAGGGACTGGGGAAGTGTTCCCCAAGTCTCTCATCTAGCCATGACCCCTTTGGCAGAAGAAAAGTCAGGTGATTCTTTTGAAGATGGTCTTGTGGGATTCAAAGGTAATAAAACCCAGCAAACTTACTTTATAAGCAACTAAGCTCTGTAGAGCATCACAAAGAACAGCTTTTTGTCCCAGCCTCAGACAGGCCAACAAGAAGTTTGTATAGTGCAGGATGTGGGAAAGA
>VZTA01028585.1:0-25460 GCA_013398855.1 Mohoua ochrocephala
CTGTGCTCAGGATCCAAGTGAATTTTTTTCTTTTCTCCTTGTCTTGAGGAGACCACAGAAATGCCTCTGAAGCCTAATGAAAGCCACAGTAACACGTTGAGTGGAACGGGTAATATCAGAGAAAGAAGTTTGCCAATGTTTTCTTCTGAAGTTTGCCTTCAGAGAAAGGAAATGGAAAAATTGGCAAGGAAATAATGAATTTTAGGGAGGTCCATTTCAAAGCAGTGAGACTGAAGTGAGAGGTGAAAGGAACAACAAATTGCTTGGTAGACTATGGAACCAAGTGAAATAAGAAATTCTACTTACAAGCTATTCAGAATTTGATAATGGCTCGCCAGTAGCAAATTGCAACCTGTTGAAATAGGAAAGGCATGGAACAAAAGGGTGTTAAAAACCGTAATATTGGGTGTCTTATTGTTCATCTTGCAAAAGGGTGTGTAGAGGATTTCCTGTTTGAAGTGGATGGGGTTTGCCATTCTGTGAATGCTGCAGGGGTGGGAGGCCCGTTTGTGCTGGGAGCATGTGTCCCCAAAAGATTGATGCTAAATCTTCCCACAGGACGTTGTAAAAGCAGTGACTTCATTTTATGCAGTTTTAGCACCCAGTTCCGAATAGCGCCACGTGAGTGACCCCCAGAAATGTCACATCCCATATCCCATAATTATATCCCATTAGGAATGCTTTAAACTACAGAAATCTGTTTTAATACCATTGAAATAACCGATGTTTGGGGGTTTATGCATTTACAGATAAGGTACACTGCAATCTGCGTTTACAGATGTAATAAGACTTAAGAGAAAATTCGTGTTTGAGTTTAAACTTGTGCTCCAGGAAGGGAATAACAAATGCAGGCAGTCGGGTTTGGGTACAGAACCTCCACAGAGGGGATTTGGACCTGGTTGGCTGAACACAGCAGCAAAGGGCAATTACAGGCAGGTGGAAAAATCGTCAAGAATGGAAAAGAGTGAATCGGCAACGAGAGCAACGTTGTAGACGACAAAAAGCGAAGGCACAGATGAGGAAGTAAAATGTTACCTGCAGTAATGACATTGCTGCCAGAGGTGAGGCAGCTCGCCTTGGCGAGTGACAGAAATGTGCAGTGAGGGGATAAAACCTCAGCAGCCTCACACCCGGGCCTGGAATGAGAGCTGCTTGCTTGGTTACACCGCTGCTTTTAATTAAACAGCTTCATCTGTGCCAGCCACACCGACCCTCTCAGGGAGAGCTCGGTGCTCTCAGGCAAGGACAGGTATTTGAGGTGACACGAGCTGCAGGCTGCTTCAGGCTTGGGTAAAAAGTGCAAAGATTTTGTCCTTTTTTCCATCCCCGCTGTCCCCACAGGTGTGCCCCTCCCTGGCTGTCACACGAAAGTGAATAAGCAGATTCCTAACAAACAACTGGTGGCTGAGGGCAAATCCTTCTTTATGCTTTGCAAGAGAAAGTGACAGAAGTGTTTCATTCAGAGGACACTGAGTGTTGAATCCGAGGAGGATGATTCTGGTTCCCCTCCAGACCTGGGGTGTCTCGGGCACTGCAGGGCTCTGAAAGCACCAAACCTCAGCTGCAGCTGTGCCAGGGAATGCAGGCGGATGTGTGGCCTCCTGGGGGATCCTGGCTGCCCATCACCTGCTGCCAGGGCACAGCTGCTCGCTCCTTTTGGAATTCAGATGTGGGTGGGATTCGTTTAATTCAGGGATTGCTCCAGGTCTGTGCGCACGCAGCTCCGTGCCTGACCTCAGGTTTGTTGTGTCTGACCTCATTTCTTCTTTATTCCTTCTGGTTTCTTACTAATAAAACTGATTATAATTCCACTGAAACGGCCCAGATTTAGGGGATTAAGCTCCAATATGAGATCAGTCACAGTCTCTTAAGTCTCACATTTGTTCAGGGAAACCAGGATGGTTCCAGAGAGGAAGATTCAGCATTATTTCACTCCCTCTTCGTTTGCTTCAGTGGTTTCTTTTGCACTGAAGATCATTTGCAATGAAAGCTTCCTATGTATACACACACTTCAACATTGAGGAAGTTTCAAAAGATGTTTAAGGTTTCTAAATTAATATTAGAAAGCCACCGTGTGAGGTTTGTGACTGTGGAAGTGGGATAAAAAAGGCTTAATCATAAAACATGATAAACACATCCAGCTCCACGGAGTGGCAATATGGTTACACAGCGTGCTGTGGCTGCAGAACTTGTTTCACTTAGGAGGTGTTGTCTCAGCCATCTACTCTTGGAGGTAAATAAAAATCCTGGGGATACTTTTAATTAGGAAAAATTATTCGTGAAGCCTTTGTCTTTGAACAGATAACCAAAATGAATTTTCCTGAGTCGTGTGTGGCTGTTCCATACAATATTCATCAATAAATGACAAGAGTGTTTGTGATAGGCCTTTTAAAACGTGTTTTTGTGTGTGTAGCTGTGTACAGCTGTATGTAGAAAGGTTTTTTGGGGAAGAATTTGCAGGAGTTTTCAGTGATGGATGTTGTCCAGATAGAAAATAGTTCATTGCTGTTTTTTTCTTGCTGTTGGGTTGCTCTGGGATAAAAGGAGGCTCTTCCATGGTGCCAGTGAGAAGTCACTCAGCTGTTTTGAGTCAGGTCTCACGAGGAGCTGTTGTGTGGGTCGCAGTGCAATGGGATTTAGAGACTCAGGGTTTGTGTCAGGCCATTCTCTGCCTAAATGCCTTTCGTTGGAGCCATGTTCTAGGATGTTTTTGTGCTGATTAATTTTCTTACTAAGGAAGAAATGCCTGGTGTGAGCCAGCAGCAGCCCAACGCACACGAGGGTAGCATTAACTTCCCTGGCAATAGTAACACATGGGAGGAGGCAAGAGAGGCACTGATATAAAGCATAATTAGAGTGCATTAAGGTTTACATTTTTCCTGCTAAAACCACTTCCACTGGGCTGCTCTTCGCCCCTGGAAGGTGTGGGTGGCAGCAGACTGCAGCTCTGCCCTTGCCAGGCTGCTGAGGGTCTTGCAACAGGGCTTTTCTCTTGTAAGTCTTGCACTTGTTTTCCTTTATTTGCTGGAAGGCTTTTCCAAAAAAAACAGGCAGCTGATGAAGCTCTGGGGTTATTGGTTGGTGGGTTTCTTTGTTGTTTTGGGTTTTTTTTTATTTCTGAATATTGTGACCCGTTATAAATATCCTTTTCAGCTCCCCACATCCTTGGCTGCTGGGCTGTGCATCGATGACAAATCAGCTCCTGAGCAGCCTTTGGAGTGAAACACAACTGCACACTGAAAGGAGGTGGCAGAGCGTGGTTGTTATTGTCCAAATCCCTCAGTGATAATGTCCATGCATTTCAGGAGCAGCTCACCGGAAGGCTTTCAGTGTAGAATAAACACACCAGGTGCTGTCATCCCAAACTCCGGGCTCTGTGTGACTTTAGGTTGGAACAATAGAATGAAATCTCTGGTTTCTGCTTTGCTGGGCTGAGAGAGGCTTTCCCCCGAATGTTTGTTGGTCACTTCTTGTTTGGGTGACCTAGAACTGTGCATTCACGGTGCTCTCTGTGGAACAGAACTCCAGTGTTGGTTTCAGCCTTTAGGGAAACACGTGGCAAACTGCTCTGTCTGTCTGTCTGTCATCATGGGATGGACACTCCATGCACGTAACTCTTCAGCAAACACCCCTGTAAGCAGTGTTCGAAGCACATCGTTTCAAGGCTTGCTTCAGCCTGTGAATTTTCAACTGAGTGTTTGAAAGGAAGCAAATATAATTGGTATCGTTTGTTTTTGTGGGATGAACAGTAGTTCTAAAAGTCACTTTTGTATTTCTTTAATTAGTCTTTAATTTCTTTAATTATTTCTTTAATTAAATACCCTGTATTTTAGAGTCGTTTTTTGGATAGATGACTGGAATTCTTTAGATCTAGACACTGGACCCTTCAAGATGAGAACAGAATGTTTTCGCTTCGAGGACTTCAGCAAGTAACTTTCATGTTGGAAAACAGGATTATGTGTAATACATAAATCAGCGTTAATGATGTTAATCACCAAAAGCAGCTTGCTGTAAGGCATCAAAGTCCCCATCTCTGCTGCACCAGGGCTGGAGTGGTGTGCTGCCAATCTCGTTAACACACCCAACTAATTTCCTTTGGGGCAAGAAGCAGCTTCATCTGCACACGTGTGAAGGTGTGGACACATCTCTGTCTGCCTGCAGTAAACCAGGAGCATTTTCCTGAAAGAGCTGTCCAGGGCATAAAATTATTCTATGTAATGAGGACAAATCCGTCAGTTTTGTCTGAAACATTGCCCGAAAACTCAGGGTAAAACCCCGTGGCTGAAGGAGCAGTAGCTGTTCTGTAAGTCTGTAAATGGCAAATAAATTGATTAGAAACAGCTCCGATCAGATAGTTAAAATTATAAATATTCAATCATCTTTAATACCCTCTCAGAAAGTATTTCTGTTTAGATTCCAGTGCATGGGACCTGCCTGCGTAGATTCTCTTATTGTATTCAAAGGGGATAAGGTTTTTTCTGTCCAAATTTGAATTAAACTGATGCACAGCTCCTGCCTTTTCCAATTCCCTTTGTCAGCTGTCCCCAGCAATGCTGCTGCACATTTTGAGGTCAGTGTGCAGTCACTTAAACCACGTTAAAAAACCAACAGAGCAGACTTCAAGAACTGTTTAAAAGTTGAAATTTTTATTTGGAAAGAATATTTCAGAACTTGCTTTTGCTCGAATCAACCACTACTGAAACCTTTTGGAAAGGGTGAAGAAGAAAAATCCACGTTATCTGTGTTTTTCACGTCACTGTCTTTTTTTGTTAACAACTTCTAATCTGGCCCTTTGTGTTGGAACCAAAATAGAACATTTAGGGTGAAATTACCATGGAGGGTTGGAAGTGGCAGTGAAAGAGATAAAATAGTGATTGTGCATGTTCTGTTCACAGTTCCTGTGTTTATTTACTCTTGCATTGTTTCCACATGAGAGGTGGAGAATCTTCCTGTGATAGCGACGATGTTTTGGGGAAATAACCTGCTCCTGGTAGTCATGACATTCCTGCTTGCTGTTCCTTTTCACAAGAGCTGTTTCCAGCTGCTTCTTGGGGATTAGTTGGTTTTTCTGAGAAGCTGATTCCTGACTTTAATCTGTCATCTCTCATTTCAAAAGAGGCAAAAGTTATGACATTTTTAAACGCGACAGAAATGGTGATACTCTGCTCATGAATTTCTAGCTTAAGCTGCAAACTGATGTAAATATCACCACAAAAACAGGAATTGTGAGGCTTTTCCGAGCAAATAAAAGTATCCAGTGGAGTGCAGCTCCGGCACAGCTCTGTGGCCAGGAGAGCTGCATTCCATGATCGTTGTGACATTTTCCAGTTCCCCTTCCCACGAGCCATTAACAACCACCCGGGGGGGTCTGGTACCCTTCAAAACCATCCCCAGAGGGTGGGAGAGCCACAGTCCACCGGGAATTGTCAGCTGGGAAATTCTCTTCCTGTTCACCTTCTGTTTTCCTGGAGTCCTCTCAAGGAAAAGTTGGAAGATTATGGAAAATGTAGACTTTTGCACTAAGAGTGCCTCACAGAAGGAAGAGGGACATAATTCTTATTGTGCAGCTCAAGAGGCTGCCAAAAAGTAAAATACTTGCCATTATTCAAACACATTTCCTCCGAGGTACCTGCCTGATTTCTGCATGAAGTATCCTTGTAGCTAATGCAGGCATTGTTAAAGAATCCCCTCCCCGGTATTTTGGTGGGAATAAATATGGGTTTCTCTTATTCCTTTTTCACTTGGAGAAATTGCACTTCCATTTATAGCGGCCGCATCTCTTTGGAGAGAAAAACAAATCAAACGATTGGGACTTGCAGTTCTCCTGTGGCTCAGCCACTGATGGATCACCTTGCTGGAATTTCTTTGTGTTGGGATAATGGAGATGATTCTCCTATTTCTGTAGCCTTCTATTATGAACAGAATGATTAAATGCAAATGATGGTTCCACCAAAAAAGGCACGAGGCACTGGAAATTGGGTGCTGGAAATTGGCTGTTCCTCTGCTCACCTCGCTGCCTCAGTCCTGTTGGATGTGTGAGTTCATAGCAGAGCCAAGTTTTTCCTAATCCACGTTTCCAGAGGGTTTGTTTTGCCTTTCCTCTCCTCATCCCTTCCCCTGGCCCGTTCTCGTGTAGGGTGTTCATTCCTTTGGTCATTCTGCTCTCGCTGCTCAGAAATGCTCAGCTTGTAAAGGGCACATGGGCTGGAAGAAATTGTCCTTGCTCCAGCTGTAATAATGGATTTGGAAGTTCTCGTGGCTGGTTATTGATACACTCAGTTCATCACTGATACATTGAATTACATTCAACAGAACAGATTATTGCTTTCCCATACATTTAAATTACAGGATCAAATGCATTTAGGTTGTCATAATTCAAAGTTCTTCCCTTGTGCTCTTGCTGTCTGTGTGCAATTAACTTTTCTTCTTGCTGTCTGTGTGAAATTAACTTTTCCTCTTGCTGTTCCTCTTTAACAGAATTTATCAAAGGCAAAATACCAGCGCTCCTAATTCATTAGAATATTTATTTGCGAGAATCTGTTATTACCACACATTCATGTTCTTCTCTATCCCAATGCCTACTCCTTCCTTAAAGCCCAAAGGACTTTCCAGATTCCCTGTGGTGCTCTTGGTGTTTAAAAAGAATCCAACTAAGGCAAGATGTGTACAGTACTTAAAGTTAGATATTGGCTCACGTGGGCTAACACCATCTTGGAGTTTCAGTAGCAAAGCAGATTTTGGCAACCATTTGGCCCCCAGAACTGGATAGCACGATTCAGAAATAAATTACTGCAATATCCGACGTTCCCAACTGCTTTTTGGTGAGTTACAAGTGCACTGGAGGAATATTGAAACCACATTTTCACGGGGAAGTGTTTGACATGTGCATCAACTTCTTCCAATTTTCCGTGCCCTTTTCTTGTGCCCATTTTTAGCGTTTGCAGCAGTTGAGCTTCTGGGAAGACAGATTGAGCAAGCCCTGAATTTTTCAAGTCTGTTGCAGGATGCTCCTGGAGAAGGAACATCCGTTAATAATCTCAACTTTCTCATCCGACTCCAGATTGTGATTAAAGACAGAATCATACGGAAGAAGTAACAACACTCATAAGCAACTGCTCATATTTTGCAGTTAAGGCCAAGAATTATTGGAGAAGCAAATCCTCACGGCAGAGTGGGGAATGCAGAGAAAAATCTCATTCACCTTGTCAGGAGTGGCAGGGCCTTCCTGAACCTGTGATTTGTCACTGGGGTTTGCTTGAAGCGTGGAGCACGTTGTGACAAATTGCAGAATAAATCAGGAGGAGGATGAAATTGAGAGTTGGACAGCTTTGAGTTAAGGCTCCGGTTCTGCACGGATGGGCAGAGTTGGGACAGAAGATAATTTGGCTCGTGGTCAGGTATTGATCCAGAAAATTACTTTAAAATAGCACAACTTATTTGCAACGGTACAGGAATTGCACACAAACCCGCATTTGCCTTTTTGGATTTTAGTTTTCTTGCAAGTCAGGGATGCTCTTGGTGATGAGATGTAGGGAGCTCTCTAAATTTTAGATTTTTTTTTTAATTTAGCAGTAAAGAATTATCATGTGAGTGAGAAATTCCATCAAATGAAGCAAATGGACTTAAATCCTGGTCCGAAATATGCCCAGTCCCCACCTCAGCCCCAGCCCAGAGCTCTGAGTGCCACATCCAGTCCTTCCTTGGACACCTCCAGGGTGCACCAAGATTGGCTTTTGTAGCTTATTTTTGGTAGATTGAGTATTTGTGGAAGGCGGTGACGTCGCACAAAGCAGTGGAATTTAAAATAAACAAAAAGAACCCTTTTTTCTGCATGGAATTATTATTTATCACAATTTCTTTGCTGCTTTTCAGACGCATCCAGAACGAGCAGGAAAGCATATTTATCCCCACGGGCATCTAGCAAACGTAGAATTAAACACATAAATACCAACAGAGAATTTTCAGTGAAGTAATTATAAAGTGGCTTTAGCCTCCTGTTCCATATGTTAACCAGCTTGGAATATTAAAGGTCTTTGGGTGGCAAAGAGCATATTTTGTTCATTTGACTTTTACACGTAATTTCTTTTAATGATTGTGATATAATTCCTGCAGTTCTGAACCTCACCTTTGGAATTTTTGTCTTTCACTTGGCTCATCATTTGGAAAACATTTCAAGAAAGGAGCCTTTGGCCCCCTGACAGCTGATGGGCAGCAAAGACTAAACCTTGTCCATTGTAGCAACCCACTGGAACAGATTTGCCACATTTCTGAACTAAAGGCTTTTCTCCAAAGGAATTGTATCATAAATTCAGAGTTTGGATCTGTCTCCTGAATTTCCAGGGCCGGTAAGGGTTTTGTGATAAATATAAAATTGTGTGTATTTGTCCTGTATCAAAAACCAGCTCGAGTACAGGCAAATATTTTGTAGTTTAAACAAATATAATTGTTTGGATAAATTAACGGGCATGGAAATTGACACTAATTTTTTATGACGCTGTGTTTTATTTCATCCTCTCCTCCCGGCAGAAGCCTGAGCAGAGATGCTGGGGGGGAAAGGGGAGGGCGGCGGCATTAACCACGGAGCGGGGATAAGGATGTGCTCGCACAAATCCTTAATTTAGTACGTCAGAATGCCGGAGGTTCAGCCCTGAAAGGACGAATCTCTCGTCACGGCGATGTCTGCGAGCTTGGAGAGAAAATCCCTGGCGGGAGGAGCGGCAGCGCCGTGACTCAGCTGCGGCTCCTTCCCCGCGGGGCCGGGGGCGGCCGCGCTGCGCTGCGGGCGGGCGGAGCTGCTCCGGGGCTGCCGCTGCTGCTGCTGCTTCTGCTTCTTCTTCTCCTTCTTCCTCTTCTTCTGCTTCATCTTCTTCTGCTTCTTCTTCTTCTGCTACTGCTGTTTCTGCTTCTTCTGCTGATGCTGCTGCTGCTGCTGCTGTTGATGATGATGCTGATGCTGATGCTGATGCTGCCGCTGCTGCCCTCGCCCACGCACCGCCTCCGGTCCCCGCAGCTCTCCGGGAACGCTCACACACACGGGAGAGGCTTCACCCCGGGTGTACAAGATTACTGTGTTACAGACAGCACGTTCCTAGGGTAAAGCAGACAGGCAGGAAGGTGGAAAAAGATACGGAATGGTGTAATCTTAATGTGGGCACTGGGACAGCTCCATCCTCTGTAAACACTGGGAGGTTATCACGTTTCCAGAGTGAAGTGTGGCTGTGGTATTCACAGGGGTTTATTTTTTTTTAATTGAGAAGAAAGCGGTTGAATAAAGACTTATTTCTTTATGCTAAGATAGCTTACAGTGTCGTAAAAGCCATCAGGGGTTTTACTGAGACTGGTTTTCTTTAAAAGGCCAAAGGTGATGGGCAGCTGTCAGAACCTGCAGGAGGTGAAAAGTGGAGGGCAAAGGGAGGTCAGGGCTGCTCGTGGTTTTGGGAGGACACAGCAGAGGTCACACTGTCCAGGCTCTGCATTGCTGCGTCATTGGGAAGGGAAGGAAGAGGAAAACCATCAATTTCCTGCATCCCACAGCGTGGCAGCTGTTGGTTCTTGTTCCATTGACTCCTGGCTCTCTGTTCTCGTGCGTGTTTGTTTTCAAGTCGAGAGCTGAGTTACACAAGAGCTCCAGCATGGGTAGAATGATAAAAACTGAAATCATTTCCTCACTCATCACACTGTTTGGAAGTCCTTGAGGATTTGGGTGTGCGCTCATTCTCCTCCATTTGGAGTCTTCCAGGGGATCTGTTCCCATGGCACCTGTGTTACAGCTTTGCCATGGACATCCAGCCTTGCAAATCCTGTTCTTCCTAACCAGTGCTGGCATCTTATCAGGTGGACTTGTCCCTGTGGATACCAAGTGCTGAAGTCAAATGTCACTGACCAAATATGTTATTTAAGTTCAAAACCAGCTCCAACCCCAGCCCAAGTCCCAGTTTTTGGCGTTACACCCATGCAACGTGTCAGGTTGAGCAGCTTTTCTTCATGCTCCTGTCTGAAGTTGCACCCATGCTCAGCTGATAAACTGAGATTACCTTTTCCCATTTACAGATTGTCTAAAAACCCATGAGCTGTTACTTTAATAAAATTCCCCTTCTCACCTCGCTCACTGACACCTTTTTTAACTCTTTAAAATGCTTTTCTTCACTGAATACTTATAAATGATGAGACTAATTACAGTGGCTTGAGCACACCTTGGCAGTGTTGGCATTTTAAACCGTGTTTTGTAAAGATCAGGCACGCAGCAAAGATCTGAGGTTTCAGGATGAAGTTAATCTGACAGGCTTTATAGTTATTTTAAAAGGTGCCAGTTGGGAAGACGTTTTGGGAAGTTTAGAATGCAATCCTGAAAGACTTAGGGGATTACAGCCTTAGTTTATTTTCTGTACAAGTGTTTAAACGTTATCTGACAAATTCTTCTCGCTCTTTTTTCCCCTAAGCTCCTTTGGCAAACCAACAGAACATTCCCCGTGCCCTTTTCTGATGTAAACAATTAATCAATTGGTTCTGAGCTGATTGTGGAGCACTTTTCCCCAATCAATTGCTCTCAGGAACGTTTTGGTGCAGCAAGATGTTTCACGATGAGAGAACTGGCCAGAATATTTGTGAGCAACTTGGACTCCAGCTAAATTTTCAGTGGGAAATTATTTAGACTGGTTCTGCTGACTGGTGAGATGAAGCTTTGGATTTCTGGGTCCATTTTAGGTGCACAAGTGGCAGCAGCCCAGGTTTGAATGAATGTTTAATTGCAGCCAAAGTGATCAGTGTTTTAGATTTAGTTCTTGCCAGTAATAGTGACAACATTAAAGTACAAGTTGCAGGAAGTTATTTTGGACTGAGCAATCACAGATTTGTTTAGTTTCAGGTCAGAAAGGCAGCCATTAAGAAATTCCCCATTGTTTACTGGTTGAAAATCTTGAGAAGAACTTCTATTCTTTCAGTTGTACTTTCTTTGTATTGTCTTCAGATTGGCAATTTTATGGATATTTTCTCCCTTTTCCAAGTGGCATCCAGGTTTACACTTCAGCAAGATTATCTCCCTGAGCAAACCAAGTTTTCTGCTCGGTTTTTTGTAGAACTTTCTATTTCCAATGTCTATTTAAAATGGCAGGATTTGGTTTTACTCTTTCCAAGCTCTGCAGTGAGAGAAGTTTTGCTTGACCTGTCATCCACTGCACTGCACCTGTTCGTGGTGTTCCAAAGCTTATTCCTGCCTCATTTAGGCAATGCCATTAATGGCAAGCATTTTGATAAGAGTAGTTTAAAATATATCTAAATGTTGACTGATTGTGAAGTAAAGAATCTACAGCACAGTGCAGAGCATCAGGCTCCTGATATCTGAGTCAGAGTGGATTCTTCATTATCTAACTTAATATAAATTCTTTATCTAAATTAACTTACCAAAAGAAGGGAACAAAACCTCAGCAATGAAAATACGAAATGTTTAAGCTTTAAGTTTCTGTTTGCTCATAAATCTTGCAAAATCTTTGGAAATTTCCTGCAGGTGGAGTGGGCAAAGGCAGCGTCTTGGTATTTTGTGCCTGTTGCAATGAAATTCTGTGAGTTAAGCCCTTCAGGTGATTCTGGAATGCACCTATTAGTGCCAGATAGCGACCTCAGAGGCATCCTCAAAGCGTCTGGGCTGGACTACTCCTCTATAAATTAGACAAAATCTGATTTGGTGGTGGAAATCACGTTAAATCCTGTGAGTAATGAAGACACCGTGCTGCATGTGCTGCTCTGATTACTTTATCTGTGCTCCTGTGACAGAGCCCTTCTACCCCAGCTGAGCCATCCCTCTCAGCATCCCAGATAATGTTTGTGAGAGGGAAAAGCTGATCCCGGCAACCTCGGGAGAACTGAGCCACGCCTGGGGCTTCAGCCCGTGCTGGGAGTCACCGCAGGGAGCTGCCTCAGGTGTGACACCCTCGGTATTCCAGCTGTGAGGAGTGCAAAGGGATGTCAGTGAGGGTGAGATGGTTTTGTGCCACTGAAAAAGATATTTATCTATAGCTGAATGAGATATAATATAATATATACAATTATATACAATATGTAATGTAATATAATGTAATATAATATGATGTAAAATATAATATAAGATGGTATAATAAGATATGATATAATATAATATGATATGATTATGATATGATATGATTATGATATGATATGATATAATATAATATAATATGATATAGTATAGTATAATATAATATAATATAATAATAATATAATGTAATATAATATATAATACAATATATAATATAATACAATATAATATAGTGTAATATAGTGTAATATAGTGTAATATAATGTAATATAATGTAAAATATAATATGATATGATATGATATGATATGATATAATATAATATAATATAATATAATATAATATAATATAATATAATATAATATCATCCCAGGCCAAATGTGCACGATGGGATGAGGATGAACATGGCCATGGCTCAATCCTCCCCCCCACTCTAGAGCTCCCCCCCTTCACTCNNNTCCCAGTTCCCCCAGTGCCTCCCCAGTTGGGGCTGTGCTGCCAGCAGAGCTGCTGAACAATTTCAATCGACGCCTGCAGAAGCCAGCAAGGCCTGCCAAAGGCAGCACCACTGGGCTGTGCTTTGTGCCAAAGCCAGTGGCCACCGTGCTGCTGGGCAGTGCACAAAATGATTTTACAAATTATTCAGCAGAGAGTAGAAGTACAGAAGTGGAGGGGATTACAGTGGAAACGTTTTCAGCTGTGCTTTCTGTGGTGTGTTTTAGCTCATCTGTGAAATCTGTGTTAGCAAGGACTGAGGGGCCACCAGAGCTTGTGGCCAGCCCTGCCCTCAGCGAGGTGTGAGGCATGATTCAGGTTTTTAACATCTACAGGGAAGGGTAATAGCTCAGTTTTCCTCCAGAAGTATCAAAACTTGCATTTTTAGTGGGATTTCTGTCAAAGGCATAGCTTTAAACAGCAGGTGAGTGCTCTATCCTGGTTGTAGTTCGTGCAGTTTTTCCAGGAATTCCCTTTTGTTAAGGAATAGCAGTGAAAAAGCAGCCAAAATAAATGCGGATTTCTCTTTTTCTGGAGTTGCATTATAATTTCGGCTTTGTTTGTTTTATTCTTTGAGGAATAGTAGCTCGGCCAAGGCAAGACTGTTTACTTGTGTGTGCTTGGGGAATCACAGCTGATCTGTGGAGGCTGTGTCATGAAGAGACTGAAACTGAGTTTTCTGAGGGAGTTCATAGTTCCTCTGTGAGAAGCTCTGTCTCGAGAAGCTGCTGGTTCAAGGGGAAAATGTGTTGGTTTTTTTAGTGCTTTAAAATAAGGCTGAGACGAGTTATTTCCAGTCTCTCCTAGCAAGCTACTACTACATGGCTACGGGCTAAAAACTGAATTCCCATCTCAGCTCCCTTCCAGATCCTTCCCACTGGTAGCAGTCCTTGAGCTTCACGAAAAGGTTTTGCAAAATACCTGCCAAGTTTTACCTCGGGGATAGAAGCTGCCAGCAACATTTTGTGTTCACGTGGATTTTCTGTGCGTGCAGAGCTTTTTCTCAGGCCCTTTACCAGCAGCATTCCCGATGACCGAGTAGCTGCCCAAAGTTAGGTGAGGGAAATATTAAGCTTTGTTGGGAGGGACTGAAACGCTGTTAATTTGGGTTAATAAAACCTCTTTTCCTCCGCTGTTTGGAAGTTGGGTGGTGTAGAAAAGTGTTGTTTGACACTCTAAAAACATTATCTTCACTCTTTATTCATTAATTTCACTCTCCCGTTCTGATTAGGTCTGGTTTTGTCTCGGTAGCTCCTATTCCCTTTGGGGGAATAAAGTGTTGTCTAAAATAAGCAAGTTCCATGCACTGGCCTACATAACACACGCACGGCTCTCGCCAGCCTTGCAGGCAGTTTCTTTGAGAGTTACAGCCCGCATCCAATCTCAGGTTGTTTGCTTTTACCGGCATCCTTAATTTTAATTTGCCTCCTACGCCGCTGGAATGTGTGAAGGTGTGTGGAGGAGATGATTATGTAAAGGACGGTGTTAGAAGAAAAAACATCAACAAATACCGTTGGTTTTATACCCAAAAATCAGGCAGGGGAAAATCGTAATGTTCTTCAAGAATAGGTTTGCAAAGAAAGCAAAGAGGCAAAATGACATCTGCTTTTGACACAATTTAGGATGGACTTTCCTGTGTGGAAATACTTCCTGTAATCCAGGACTTCTCCTTCTGTAAGCAATGTAAGTGTGTGCTTCAGGTGCTGGTGCAGTGCCACAGAGGCTCTAAATGCATGGAAAAATGCTTGGCTGAGGAAAAAACACCCAACATCTTGATTTACTTTATCGATGCAATCACCCATCCCATTGAAGGAGAGGCTCTGTGTGGGTACAGGAGTCATCCCAAAGCTTTGATTGTGCGTTGCTGTCTCACTGAGCCGCTGTGTGGGGCTTAAAGGGCTGGGCTGGAATCACTTCAGGAGCTGTTTGTTTGGGGGTTCTGGTGACAAACCTGTCAGGGGTAACGTGTCCCCAGACACCCCCAGCAGCCCTGGAGCCACAAGGAGCTGATGCTTTCTGAGATGAGTGCACTCGAGAAAGCAAAACCAGAAATCTGTGGTGCTTAACCAGATATTTGTGACATTTCATTTCTCAGGTTCTGCTGCTCTTACCTGGCGTGTGCACCAGCCAAGATACAATGCCATTAATTATTTTTTCACAAGACCCATCTTGACAGCAGAATTTACTCACGGGTGCCAAAAGGCTCCTCTTGCCTTTCTCTGCTGCTTGTTCTGCTAATTAACGTCAGCATTTGATTGGTAATTTAATAACGTCCAGGTTGTTTGTTTGTTTTAACTCTCATCTTCTCTAAGCGAATGGAAACTCTGCTGTCCTGTGCTACCCTTGAATTATGGTCCTGGCAAAACAATCCCACACTTTCTTTAGGTTTGGGATGAAAAAGGTTTCAGGTGATGCACTGAATGGGGACATCTGAACCCCCGAAGTTGTTCCCTCCACCACTAAAACCCTGAGGGTACTTAGGGATGCTCCTTGAGAATTTCTCTGCAGTTGGGTGGTTTATCCCTGGCATTCAGCCACCAGCATCCCGAGCTGGCTGAGCACGTTTTGGGCAGGGTGTGCCAGTGCCCCAGGGCATGTCAAGGCCACCCAGTCCTTGTCCTCAGGCTCCCACAGTGGCACTGCCATCCCAGCCGGCCTTTGCTGTCCCCTCTGTGTTTCCCCTTGTGCTGCCAGGATGTTCCTCTGTCCAGGGGAAGTTAAACACCCTGCCTGACTCCTCCTGAGCTGGGGGTTTAGAAATGTGTGAGATTTTACACATCTCCACAAAAGGGGAAGGAGGGACCTCAGAAGAAAAGCCTGGCTTCTGATCAGCTCCTTCCCCCTGCTATTTACCTTAATTAACGGCTGTGGCATTCGTGGATGTTTTAATAATAGGTGGAATTCAGGTGCCTTGGCATTGATTGCACTTGATAACAGGTTTGGGCACACCAAAAATGAATCTCCAGCTATGATAATTGTGTCAGTGTTGACAAGTCCTGCTTCTCTCCTGCCAACGCCACGCTTTGCTTTATTACGGTAGAGCCACCCCACTGCAGCTTTTGCTTTATTTTGGATTTACTCCGGCGTGAACAAAGCTACTCTCAATCTTCTGTAGTGTGCTGATGATGCTCACTTGATTTGCTATCAAAGTGACAAATTGGGACAGCATTTGCGAGTGAGATGGGTTCTGTGGGGTGCAAAAGAGGGGATTTAGGCAATTACAAACCGTGCAGGCACTTCGGGGTCTGTGCATTATCACAGGATGGTGGGAGTTGCTCCCCTCTGAAGGATGAGCCGTGTGTTGGATTGTCCCAGAGTCTGTGAGAGGATTCCTTTTCCATTCCTTGCAGAGGGGGGGTGATCCTGGCACGATATCCCTGTGCCATCCTCTCCTGCCCCGCTGCTCTCCACATGACTCAGATCAGGGAACAGCAAAGGGGTTGGGATTTAAAAATAGGCCACTTCAAAGATATTTCAGTAAACATACAAGGGGAAGAATATTGAGCCTTAAATGATTGCTAAATACCCATTTAGCACTGACAATGTTGAAATCAGGCAGCGCAGATCTCAGGAGGAGATTTGCATGGGCTCTTTGAAGTTTCTGTTCAGGAGATGGCTCCAAGCAATCAAGGCTTTGTGTTTTTGGGAGGGAAATCACCTCCCGTGATGGTGCTGGCTAAATCCACACTCAGGGTTTCTCTTTTGGGGCTGACACACAGTAATGGTTGCAGGTTTTTTTCTAGAGGTTATAGCAGAGAAGTACACCTGCTCTCTTGGGTACATAGGGAAAAAAGGGCACAAACTGTGAGTTTTGAGCCGTTTTTGCTGACCCAGATTGCTACTCGATTTATCCACAGCTGAGGATGTTCTAGTATTTCAAGTTATTTTCTCAGGGGATGTTTATTTATTTTAAAGGTGAAATATCAGCTCCTTATATGTTAAATGCTTTTGCTAAGAGGACAATATTTTGCACTTTTGAAATGCAGTATTTTTTTTGCAAGACTTAAATACATTTATGTGTTAATGACCTCACTGATAGCCTGAGAAACAACCTGAAAATTGCATAAAAGTTCCGTGTGGATAACCACAGCTGGCCATGAACACTTGACATCATCACCCATTATTTGTGCCCTGAGATACTTTGGTCTGGGTCTTACGGCTCTAAAAAAGCATGGAAGCCACGTGAAACCCAAACCTTGCTCTCGGAATGAGCTGATATCGATTTTAGGCTCCACTTACTCAGCTCCTTGAATTCCTGGAAGCAGCAGGGGTGAAGGTTTGGCATTCAGCATCCCTCAGCAGCAGGCTCCGTGTCCAGGGTTCTGTCAGGGCGGCCTCGGACCTGCTCCGTTTGCAAAATTAGAAGTCAAAACCACAACTCTGCTGCTGAAACATCCCGTGTTTGTAGATAAAAATACATCCAGAAACCGGGATTTAGACACTGACGCTGAAAGAATTGCAAGAATGTGTTGTGAGAGGAAAATGTGCCAGATTCTTGGTTTCCGCCTTTTGTTTCTTGGGGTTTTGTTTTCTTTTTGTTTGTTTGATTGGTTTTGTGTTTTGTTTGGGGTTTTTTGTTTGTTTGGGGTTGTTTTGGTTTGTTTAGTTTTCTGCTTTTTGTTTCTTTTTTTTCCTTTTCATCCCATCATGTTGTGTGCTGTCTGGGGCAGATTTCTGCAGCACAACCATTAATTCTTTGCAGCAGCAGCAACCAGAAAGGGGTGAGCAGGAGGGGAAAAACCAATTTGTGAAAGTTGGTGCCAGTGGTGGGGAAGGAAAGGAGGAAAGGATCTTTAGGGCTGCAGAAGACCCAGGTAGGAACAGGAGCTGCTGTGGCCATGAAGCTGAGGAATGGATTTATTGGGCTTTATTTTGCTTTTTAGGGAAAAAAACCCTCAATACAATTTCGATCTGTTTTGTTGGTTTTTTTCCACCAATCCTATACATTTCTAAATTTCCTGAAATCCATTCAGGTTGTGAACAAATCAAAATAAATTGCTGGTTTTAGGATGTGCCATTGTCCAGTTCAGGAAGAAAACCCAATGAGAGAAGAGCAGGCCTGTAAAAGAAACTTGGATGGTTTCAGCCCAAGCTCTGTTTTTGCAGGAGCTCTTTGTGTGAATAAGCAGAGGTGCAGGAAACTGGGTCTGAAATAAGCATTTCAAGGTGTCTAAGCCTTGTTTAAGCAGAATTTAAAACTCTGAAGGTCACCTCTGCCATTGGAAAATCTAAAAGCAGTATCAGTCCAGCTGGTGCAAGGCTGAGCCACTGCAGTGATAAAGTTTTGTTGTTAAAATCTAGAACATGAGAGAAGTGGAAATTATTTTCTTATTCTTATAAAAAGGGAGGTTACGGCTCCCAAAGCGTGGAAAAAAAAATGAAATCTATTTTCTGTTTACAGTTCTGCTGATCAGAACAGAGGTCAGGGAGGGAAACAAATCCTCCGTAATGGCGAGCGCCCACCCACTTCAACGATTTTTAACAAATTTATTTCCCCCCTATAAAAGTTGCTTACTCAGTGGCAGCTGTTTGAATAGAATGGGGACAGAGTTTTCTCTGACATACAGGAGAATTTATTTAGAGTTGTGCTGAGTGGATGCTCAGTACATTTCCACTTCCCCTAGCTGAGAAACGGGTTCACGGCAAGAAGAATGCGAGCGGTGCTCTCAGCAGCTTATTGCTTGGAATAACTACATTTGAAAGCGGAGATTTTGAGAAATGGTGCTGAAAACACTCTTTAAAAAGAGGAAAAGTCCTCATTTTATACCTCTGTTTGCACAAATCACTGTCAGAACCGACTCCTGCTGCAGCAGAGTTCAGCATTTCAGCTCCGCTCTGAATGAAATTTCAGCTCTGCGTACGATACTCGGCCCAATGAATGAGAAATCATTAAAGCACCAAGCCCGTGCCAGAATTCTCTGATAAAGAAGGGGAAATTCGAGGCTGGGTGACGCTGTGGAAGGGGCTCTGCTCACCCCCATCGCTCCCAGGCTCCACGCTGCTGCCTTTTGATAGGGATCATAAGGACATCGCGCCCTCCCTGCGCTCTCCCTGCTGTGACGGGTTTGTGCCGCAGAGTTTGGAGCCAGAACCCCCCCAGCGTGTGCTGGATGCTGCAAAAACACGGAGCAAACACGGCCCTGCCTTCACCCTCTGAGTGAAATCTGATTTCAAGATTTCTCTGTAGGCAGAGCTGGTGTGAAGGATGTTTTTAACCAGTTAATAGCCAGGTGATCATTCCAGCTGGTGGAAAACGGCATCACACGCAATTAAATGAGGTTTTTTGTGGGGTTTTTGTGCTCTTACAAAGCGTTCTGGCTCCATCCTCTGCAGAGCCTCCCATCAGGTGTCCATAAACATTGCTGAGATCCTTCCAGAGCCTTCTCTTGTCCAGCTGGGCAGCCCCAGCTCCCTGAGCCTCTCCGGTGTCGGGCGTTCTTGTCCTTAAATCGTCTTCGTGGCCCCTCGTTGGATTTGCTGCAGAAAGTCCCCACCCTCCTGTTATCTCTTCTCCTGCTTCCAGGTAAATCATTCCTCAGTTCTGTAAGAGCAGCACAAAAAAGGCCAACACTGTGAAAAGTGAAGGGGAAGCCTCTCATTTAAATGTCCTCAGACAGATGTGGTTTTTTGAAAATTCCTTGATTTTCTGTGAATACACACGATGTGGTTTACGAAAAATTAACTTTTTTTTTGATGTTTGCAGTTGTTAAGGTTCAATTGGATCTTAAAAGCAGACTTTTGGGCACAGCCTTGAGTTCCTGATCGTAAAACTTCATGTATTTTATGCCATATGGAGCTGGCATTTATTTATTTGTTTACCAGAGTGAAATTCTGGTGTGGTAATTCACCCACCTGGGAACTCAAGAACAATCCACAGCCTGGGACAGCATCCCAGATTCTGGCAATTAACTTAGGATTTGGAGTTTTATGGAGCTGATTTTTACTGCTCCCGAGCATGCAGAGCGCCCGTTGGTTTGATTCTATAGACCATAAAATTCAGAGGCACACGGTTTTCTTCAATATAATGTACAGTTTAAAAGTAATAACTGCACAAAAAGTTGCAGAAGAATTGCTCTTACGGAGTTTGAGTGTAAGAAAATAGAAGGAAGAAGAAACTCTTCTGGAAAGGAAAGGAAATGGAAAGATGAGGGAAATGGAGGAGAACAGATCTGTAAACATTTCAACTAAAGGCTCCATGCAAGCTGTGTAAAGAAAATGATTGGAATCCTATGGTTTTAACACCTGGAAGGATTTGGAAAGAGCGTTCTCTCTTTCTTCTCAGCAGAAAAATTCAATTTCTGAATTTCTCAGTGGTAGGGGCAGGATGAACATTAATTTTGCAGGTGACGGGGACGTGACCCAAGATGTGTGCATTGGTAATTCCATAAATGCTGTTTTCCTAAAGCCACATGGCAGAAAATAGTTTATTTTTTAAAAAAACTGAAGATCTCCTCAAGTTCACAAATGTAAATTGGGATTCAGCCTTTGGGAAATGTGGGCCATTTCCTTGCAGTTATAAATAAATTCTGGTTATAGGTTCCGTATTCCATAAAGCTGTTTTCAAGGAGCACGAGCCTTGAAATAGGCTGGGAATTATCCTGAAGGAAAGGTTTTATATTTTTCCTGACTCGTTGTCTTGGTGATGGCAGAACTTCCTTCAGCAGAAAAGGATGGGAATGTTCAGAAAGATCAGGAGGAGTCCTGCAGTAGAGGGTTAAATCATCCCTCCATCAGGATCCTCTTCAATAAAAACAAGGGAATTCTTGTACAAAATAAGTCTGGACAAGTTCTGACAGAGAGGGGAGGGGACTGCTCAGAAATATCGGGTTTATTATACTTTCCTCAAGTTAATGTATGGTGAAATAGTGATTCTGCTGGTTATAGTGAATAAACACTTCAGTACCATTCCCTTGGCTTTTGTGAAGGGTGATTACACTGCAACTCAGGTCAGAAAGGTTAAAAATCAGGGGGGTTCTGTTTCAGCTTTGGAGTTCTTTTCTCTATTTTTATTATTTTTTAAACTTTATTAAGGATAAATCGAACAAAATTCACTGGTATTATCTCCATGCTGATGCCTGAGAGGCACGAGGGAAGGTGATTGTTTCATTTACATTCCCCAGGGCTTCTAAATGTCTTTCAATGACTGTGTTCCCTGGGCTGCAGCGTTCATTCCATGGGCTGGAGCACCGAATCCAGGAGCGAGCAGCTGCGTGCCACAGACACCTTCCAGCAGGAAAACCCCACATTTGTTTCTCTGCAGCTCAGGGTTTCCCTCAGAGCAGGACCGTGCTCCCGCTAACTAACCCAATAAAACTCGATTCATTTATTTATTCCCGAGCTGAGAACGTGGAATTGGGTCAGCTGCGATTTCCCTGTGCCGTGCCCAAGGGAACTCGTCAGACTTTTCCCACCCACTGCGTGGAAGCTCAGGTTCTGAATCCCCAAAGTGCTGAAACCACGGGGGGGTGGAGGGCTTTGCACCAATATCGAGTAGGAAGGGGGTTAGAAGGTTGCCCTTCCCAGGAATTTGTAGCTTCGTCGAGTTCCTCGAGCACAGAAAACCTGAATAAAACAGAAAAAACACGAATAACAGGAAACAGGAATAAAAAAGCACCTAAACCTGGTGGCACGGAAAGATAGCTCTGCACCCCAGTGAATACTGAGCACTGGCTTTGCTGGCATTGCCATGAAAAGGAAAAAAAAGAGAGAAAACCCAAACCCAGACGAGTTGATGGCAGGATCTACTTATGCTGCACGCAGAATATTTGCATATATTTTCCACACACACCATATGGCAATTATTCAGATGGCAGCAGCCAAGAGTTAGGAGCTGATGTCGCCTCTTTCTAAGTATAGGTCACATATAGATTGCCGTGCTGATCGGTTTGGTGCCATTTTCATTTGTTTCATGCCTCACCTTTCAGTACTCAAAATTTTTTTGCACTTTTCAGCGATGAGGAGTTGAGTCATTTGCCTTGGAATATTTTGCCCCCAGTCGTAACTCAAGTGTTTCATAAAAAGCAGGACTAAAATGTGAGGAGGACGCATTGTGTCTCTTCCAGCTGAGCTGCAGCAATATTACAGCGATGCAGAGGTTGGAGGTTTGTTTTAAACCAACAGAATTTTGTATCTTTAACAATGCTTTTATTTGCAAACTGGGGTTTTTGATGCGCCCTCCTTCGTTTGGTGGCTGCCTCAAGAACATCAAATGATTTCTCGTTCTTCTGTTGCACTCCCAGAAGTGGAGTAGTCTGCAGAAATAAAAATTTCGCAGTCATGTTAATCAAATCTTTTATTAATTTGCATGGCAGTCTGTGGATTTTAAAAGGTCTGAGTCAGCGTTCAGCTCCCAACTTCAAAGGAGGAATATTCAGATTAAAGTAGAGTGGATGAGTCAACTCACCAGCTTCTGGAATGTGCTTTTTATCGAGGCAGAGCAATGCTGGAGCTCAGGATATTTGGGAAAATAGAGGTGCCGTGAATAAGTTACCTTGGAGCAGATACAGGGTAATGCAGATTTCCAGCTTCCCGTGGGTGAGGTATTACTGGAATCTTCTTAGGCTGATCCAGCACCAGAAACTCCTGTCCAGTTTGCAGAAACCAACAAAATGAAGAGGCACCACCCTGGGCAGAAAGAAACAGAAAATGAGGGATTCCATGGCAATGAGCTCGGTTTGTGTTTGTGGGGTGTGGGAGCAGTAAATACACACACGCACACCCCTCGTGGATGCTCCCCTGCATTCTTCCTTCCTTTCTCTGTAGCTTTTTGCTGTAATTTCTGCTCCCATTTTCCATCGTGGTATTCCTCACGGATTTATGAGGTCAGGAGTTTTACTCCTTCTCTGATTTTTGCCAGTTAGATGATTTTTTTTTTAAACTTATTCCCTACATATTGTTTATTTGCCAGTCCAGTTATTTTAGTCCAAGCTGGAACTTGTTCAGGCAAGTTTTTGAGGTTTCTGTGAAAATGGGGATTAACCTGGCTAAATATCTGTGTTTTACACTGATTATATTTTCCACAACATGGCATAATCTTAGGAATGAAAGAGAAACTTCTAAATGAATACGTTAATTCTGCAAGTTCTTGAGGAAACAGAGCATTCTTTTAGGATCAGAGCTGTGTGTGGAACACACCAAAGCAAAATTATCTGTGGTGCAAGTGACAAAACTTGGGATTATTTTGCTTGTCAGCAGCAAGTCCCACCTGAGTTCTGTTAAACATTAATTATCAAATGACATTTTGGCATCTGAGGACAGTCCTGAGAGTATTCCTGGCAAAAAGGGCCTGAAAGGACTTCAGGTATCTGATGCTGATCTTCTTTGCATTTCTTGTTCCTTCAGGATTAATTTTTACTTCGTTTTTTGATGGAAAAAAAAAGTTAGAAGGAAATTCTTTCAGTGGAGCTGTTGTAAATGTGCCGCACTTCAAGTAAAGCCTTGGCAGCAGAGGTGGCTCGAATTCTGTTGTAGTTCATCTGTTCCTGTGTGATAAAGGCCCAGACAAGCTCCAGGACATTAGTCACTGCTTTCTGCAGATTGCTGATTTCCCTTTTTTTTCTCCTTTTTAAACTGTTCAAGCATTACTGATGTTAATTCGTGCATCCAGCCTCAGAGATAAGCTGTGAAATGAGAAATGAAATTTGGCTTCTGGTTTGCACAGCTCCAGAGCTGAAAGGATGGAAAACACTGCTCAGAATTGATGACTTTTGAGAGATGGGGAGGTCAGGCCAAAGTGTCATAATTTGATATCACAGCTGCCTGTTGGAAATCTGGTTTTTCAGAGCAGTTAGAACTGGAAAAATGTGAATAATTCCACACCTTTCTTTTTTTTCTCCTTGTCCTGGTTTTGCAGGCCCTCGTTCTGCAGAACTCCTCTGGCTGCACTCTGCTTGTGGTGGCTTCTTTTTTAATATTGATATTTTGGAGTGGGCCCCACAGAACTTGTTTGCATCTGGCAGGAGCTGTTCATTTATTTACACCTGCTGATGCCAGAGGTACCTGCTACGAGTTTGTTGTCATCCTCGGGGTTGGTTTTGGGATTTTTTTTTTAATGGAAACTTGCAAATGCTGAGGGGAACTGCAAAGGTTGCAAACCCTTTGGAACGCTTCCAGCAGGATACCGTGTCAGATGATCCATTTCCTCCGTGAGATCCCATCTGTCGTGTCTGTGCGCTGAAAAACCACCCATTTCTCAAAGGCAGAGCCGAGGAGCTGAAGGAGCTGTGCATCCTCCATGCCAGAATAAAAGCTCTGCTAGCCATTAGTGTCTAGCACTTCGCAGATCTCTTGGAATTCCAACATTTGGCAGTGAAAAGGGTTCCAAAGTTGGCGTTAATGGCTGGGTCTCTTCCCATCATCTCTTCTGAAAGTTGCATTTCCCGCTAAAATATGATCAACATACCTCTTGTGAAACAGAATTTACGGTTCTCAGACCTTAAAGGCAGTGAAATCTGTTTTGAAGAGGCAGAGTGGGCCAGGGCTGTGTGCAAGGTGTTTTTGACACGGGTTTCTGGAGCTGAAGGTGGTCGGTGCCTCTCAGTTACCATTTTGGGTTACTGGATTGTTTCATCTGGATTGTTCCGTGCTGCTCCTGCCCTTCTTTCAAAGAAAGGTATTGTTTGTACACGACAGCACTAACCTTTATCTGCTAGAATCAGGCAGATTTAGGACTTTTGCCACAAAATGCAGACATCTCTCTTTTTTCTTGAATAACTTTTGTGCAGAATATTTGTCCATTTTTTTCCCAGAAGTGTTTTTCCAACAGCAGTACGCTTCCACGGATAGAAAATGGTGGATTTTGGAGATAATACAGCAGCAGGTTTTTACAGGTTTGGCCAATAATTTCTTTTTGCTAGTGCTAAAAATGGAGTTGAAGTATTCAAAAACAAGCTGCAGGGCCCAGCCAGATTTCAGATATATTCAGAATGTTCTGTTACAAATGATGCCACTCGCTAATTGCTTTTCAATTAGGGCATTTGTGCCCGTGGTGATTACTGCAAAGCATCATTTAGAGTCTAAAAGCTGGAGTAGTGTCCTAATTGGGGTTTGATTTTTCAAGAAGTACTTGGAGAACTTGGTGCTGTGGACTTGCAGTGGTGTTTTAAATTGTCAGTGGCTCTCAGGACGCCCTCCTTCCAAAAATGTCATCAGCACTGGGTGATAACTCTGCAGAAAAGAAGTGAGGTCTGGGTTGGGTGGAGCCGTTGGTTCAGAAGTAGAAATAATTTCTTAATCTGCCGCTAAGAAATTGTTTCAAGATTTTTAAAAGGATTTGTTTTAGTTGAAAAATTGGGGCCTGGTTCAGCATCAACGATGTTGAACTTCAAAAGATGAAATAACAGCACAAAAAACCAAAAAGCTGTCGATTGACAGGGTGGAGAACAACCTTCCCAGAGGGACTCCCCACACCCAGCCTTCCCTCACGCCCACACCGCTGCGCCTTCCCCTGACCCAGCTGGGAAACCTTCCAACGTGTGTGTGCTGCCCTGAGCCGTGCTGGGGCCATGTCCCGGTGCCAGCAGCAGGTGCTGAGCCTTGGATGGCATCGGGAACAGCTCGGCGTGGAGCTGGCACAGGGCTGGAGGCACCATATGTGTGCACAGACACGCGGGAGGCGGCAGCAGGGCGCGCGTCCACTCGCGCCGCACCAAAGGGCTCCCTTTGGCTGTCCCCTTCTTGTGCTCCTGGTTGGGGCTTGGGATGAAGGAAGGAGCCAGCTGGGAATGGCCCCATCCCAGCACGACCTGGTTGTTTAGGATGAGATCTCCTCGTGATTCTGTAGGGAATGACTGCAAGATAAACACAGGAGCAAGGAAGGATTCGGAGAGGTGGCCAAAATCACACGGAAAGTGCTCGACTTGTTGGGGTGAAATTCTTGCTTTTTTGTCCAGCTATTGCTCTGTGAAGAGATGCTGGGTT
>VZTA01028588.1:0-29683 GCA_013398855.1 Mohoua ochrocephala
GAAATATCTACACTCCCCAATCCCAACAACCCAGGATTTTACTGTGGGCAACAAGTCCCACAGAGGTTATGGATAAATCCATCTCTGCCACCAGCTCGAGAGGTTTGTGTTTGTGTCACCCAGCCCAGCGCTGCCCCTGCAGGGATTAGAGCCTGAACTGATTGTGTTCGATGCTCGTTCTCTGAAGGACAGCACTTCAGAGGTGTTTGTTTAACAAACAGCGCCTGCAAACCATCCTCAGCACAGTTTAATGAGGGATCAACCATCCCTTTGCTGCTGCTTCACTCAGAGTGGGGCCAGGTCGCGGGCAGGTCCTGCCTGCTCCCCGGCTGAATTCCCCAGCCTGGAGGCAATTTTGTTGGTACACACAGGGGCTCTAATTCTCATTAATTGCTCCCATCCTGGTGGGAAAAAACCAAGTTCCCAATTTCAGGCTCAGTTATAGGAGCCCTGGATGTCCTTAGGCAGGGCCCATCGACCGCTACCAACCCCGAATCCATCCCCGATTTTAATGATCACTAATCATAAAATCCCCGCAAGGGAAACTTTCGCCTTCATTATCGGCTTTGTTTCAGACATCGATTAGAATGGGGCAAACATTAATTAACACCATTAGGTTGATACTCCCATAATTAAGTGAGAGGATTGGCCTAGAGCTGCCCAGGGAACTTTAGGAGGGTTTTTTTCCCGTCTCCATCATTCCTTATTTCCCCCTGGGGATGCCCGTCCTGATGATGGGTGATGGGTGTGCTCCTCTTCCAGTTCCTTTCCCATTGATGAGTTTAAACGCTCCAGATTTTGGTTTTTTTTCCCTCGAAAAGCTGCAGAACTGGAATCAGGTGGTGAATGCTGGAGAACTTTATTTAAAGAAAAATGACTCCAGAACGACCACCCTGGGAATTTGTAAACAATCGGCCATGGAAAAAAAAAGGTAATACACGCTCAAAAAACGCATCGAATTCCTTTGGGGTCTGCACTTTTAATTTGGTTTAAAGGAAAGTTCCCAGCTGGTGCTTCCCATCCTGGACCCGCCTTGCCCAAAGGCGTCGCCCCCAAGGGCCACCCTGTGCTGGCTGCTGCTGGGATTTCCCAGCTAACTCAGCTTTTCCTCGAGTGAAACGTCCCTAAGGAACATTTGGGACTCCGCGGGCTGTAATTACTCTGCCAGGGTCGCTGGGTGTGACCTTTGTGCCAAGTGTGTTTTTATCCCGAGACGGCGAACTGCAGCCCAATATTGCAATATAAAATCCTAATGGAGCGAGATGTGAGCCGCTGTTCCTCTCACGGCTGGGATTAAATCAATAATGCATCTGCCCCCTCGAATCTGTTCAGCTGCAGAGGTGAAAAAACAACCAGCGTTTTGTTTCGCAAGAATTTTATATTAAAATGTACTTAAAGACATTGCGAGGCTCCCAAACCGTCTGGAGGAGCTTGGGTTCCTCTCGTGCAGATCCCCCTGGGTTGATTTGTGTGTAAATCTGTTGGAGAACCGGGCTGTGAATCGCTGGGTTGCTTTTCTGGCTCTGTTTCACCTGCGATTTGGGAGATGTTTAAGTGGCTGATGAAGTGCGAATCTTTTGGGGATGGAAGGTGCTGTGCAGCCGGAGCCACGCGGAATCTGCATTACACCGGAGTTAAACGCTGGGGGAAAGGAGCTGGAAATCTGGGTTTGAGTGTGTTCTGTAGAACAGATCAAGGGTTAGGATAATTGGGGGGTTTAATTAGAAAAGATGAGAGTGGGTAGCATCACGTGCATCTTTATTTTCTATATTTTTTTAAAGTTACTCTCAGTGCGTTGCTTTGATTGCTGAAGTTTTGTGACATTGATGATACTGTGTGAGGAGCTCGTTTGCTTTAAAAGGTTTTAATAGACAAAAATCATTGTTGTTGGCCCCAAAAGCACTTCTGGAGCAGGGCTGAACCAGGGACGAGTCTGACATCATGTCCTGTATCACCCTCTTCCCCCAAATTCCATCCCATCTCCAGCCAGGCACAGGTGAGGCAGCAAAGTCCTGCTTAATTCAGAACTCAGGACAGGCCTAAGGAACGCAGCAGCTCCATGGTTCCCATCAGTTTTTCGGGGTGAATGGCTCTGAAAGGTTCACCTGCGGAAGGTTCCTTGTGTTTTTCCTCCCTGGAAGGAGCAGGGCAGAGCTTCCCTGGCATCTGTGGGATCCCAAATCCCGCTGCACACCTCCTCGGATGGCACGCGGCCCCAAACCCGCCCGCGCGGAACCCCCTCCGCTGCTCGCTCATGTTATTTTTAGCTCTATATTGAGGTGCTGGCTGAATAAATCCTGCTTAAAAATATTTTAGCAAATTAAAACGTCATCTCTGTGTAAGCCTGTTAGGCTGGGCTGTCACTTGTGAGATTAATTATTGCATAAACAGGGGCTGGGCAGGGGGGCTCGCTGCTCCCCGGCTGCCTCGGGTGACCCCGGCCGAGTCAAACCTGAATCGTTAAGAAGGACAATGACTCCCACCATTAATCTAAAGTAAATAACCCTGGTTTTCATCGAAGTAAAAGGGAATCCGCACCTCCTCCCGAGCTCTGATGTCACTGCTGGAATTCTAAAGCAAAGATGCTTTTGCCAAAGCCTTGTAGAAGTTGGGAGGTTTGGGGACAATTCATCGCGCGCATTTTTAACTTGTAATTTTTGCATTTTCCATTGTTTTGATTGGAATTAATTGGGATGGAACCAGTTTTGCTACAGACAACTGTGTGATTCTTTCATAATGTGAGATATTTCAATAGGAGATCTTACAATAGATGGAATGTTGCAGTATTTCAATCAGTATTTCCGCCCTTCATTTGGAAAAGTATCCAAGGAAAGACTAATTCCAGCAGCCTGAAACCTTGTGCTGGCAAAGGGGCTGAACGCCAGGGATGTTCCTGTTCTGTTAGCTTCAAAGAATAAATACATCTATGTGTGTGTATATATAAACACATATTTTTGCAGCAAGGACCCAGAAAAATCGCAACTTTGATCGCTCCAAATTAAAAACAAACAAACAAAACATTCAACAATACATTATTTGAAGGGTTTCTCCTCTGAAGCACAGATGCTACAGCGACAGAAAGGGACCAGAAGTACAATCTTTGTCTTCAGAGGCATTGAATGAAAGGTGTTGGATTGCTTCATTTGTGCTCTCTCCCCATAATTACAGGTAATAATTAAAATTACATCACACCTGCATTTTCTTTTACTCGGCTGCTCTGAGGTACAGTTGCAAATGTGAAAAGGGGAGCACAATCTGCCCTTTTAATCTCGAGCCCAGTTAAGTCCAGCTCTCTGTAGGCTCAGTTCAGTTGACGATTTTGTTTGCGAACCATAAGAAGAGGCACAAAAGGCAGCGCACAAAATGGGAATAGGGGATCCCACAGGGCACTTTTATTTAGGATACCCTCCTCAGCCTGGCTGGAGGTGCCTGTGGCACGTTCCAAGTGAGTCCAGGACTGATTCCTTGTGCCTCATCCCGCTGGGAAAAGGGAGGGAGGCTCCATCCGACACCACCAGCACCGAGAGCCACCAAGGTTGGGAGTTCTGTGCCTGCAGAAAGGCAACTTCCATGGAGGAGCTCTGGTGGAAACGGGATTAATTTCTAATTAGGCTCTCCGGGGCCTTGTTTCTTAGGATGTGTTTGATATTGGAATAACTCAGGAAGGCTGGAGCTGATCACATCATATTAAAACATTTTTCCCTGGTATCCCCCTAATAGAATCACTGAGTTCAGCTCACTGCTTTAGGCACAGCTGATAAAATCAGTCGCTGGCTTTTAGCTGAAACATGTCTTATTTTGATATTTCTCATGCAAAATAGTTAATTTATTAAGGGAGGGAAAAAACCCTCCTAGTGCAGTAGTCAGAGCTTTTCTTGAGCAGCACTTTGGGGATCCTGAAAAGCTGTTCAAAAATAGATATTTTTGGAGCTAAGTGAATAATCTAATGATTACAAAATCCAGTTTAGCTCTTGGCAGCTGTGTTCAGTCGTTATCCTGCCTGCCTTTGTCACACACCCTGAGATCCTGGGAAAGCTCTGATGGGCTGCTTTATTTATTAAGCATTTATTAAAATGAAGCAGCTTGAAATTTCTGAAGTTCTGTCTGAAAGGCAGACGAGCAGCCTGTGTTTGCAGGAAGGGACGGGATAAAGCTGAGCAACAAAGAGGGAATAATCTAATGGAAAGATATTGGACAGAACTGCTTCTCTAATTACTGCATTGAGTGTTTACCGCTGCTTTTTTCAAATTATTGTGCCCAACTGTTCCACCACGACGCAGCTGAGAAGTGCAAGCCTGGAAAGAGAAAGATTTCCAGAAAGCAGGAGCTGCCCCTTATTGATTTTTCTATTTAAATGAAAGCACTCCTCCCACTAATCTGTGGCAAAAAAACCAAGCAAACAAATAAACACAAAACCAAGCAACAAAACCTCAAACACGTTTTTCAAACAGTGTTTCTGTCGAGTAAGAAAACATGATTGTGTCTAGCCTGAGTGAGCTCTTCCTGCTGCTGCTGCTTTGATGGCTGAGGCAAAATCTGCTTTACAAATAATGCCTTTCCCACAAAAAGTTTACATTGTTGTGAATAATGCCATTATTTTTATGCTGGAGAAAACCCCCAGTAAGAGGGAAGCGCCACGACACAGCAGGAGGGGACAGGCAGGCAGGAGGTAATGGATGCTATAACTGAAAGAAAACTTCCAGCCTGTGATTCAAGGAATAAAAATAAATAGGAGGCCTTATTTTATCTCACACAGTTGTGGAGGAAGTGTTTTGATGGGTTTAGAGCAATGCCTATCCTTATGCTAATACGGAATAATTCCCTTCCTGTAACGCGGCCCTGTGGAATTGTTCTTCAGGGAGGTGAGAGAAGGTTTTAAGCAGGGAAATAAAGTCTTTCTCTGCAGTCTTAGCACTGAATAAAGGAGTTTTTACAATGATATTTGCTTTTATTTCTCAGGACAGAGCAGTGGAAGCACCGACAGATCTGAATCCTGCCAAAATTACAGGAAAACAGTGCTGGTCTCCCAGCTCCCTTGGGTTGGGAGATTCAAATTCCTCCTACATGTGGCCCCCTTCTCCGTCAAGATTTGGTAACATTTGTCAGTCCTTTTTTTGTTAGAAAGCTCTTCCTGGTGGTTTTGTTTCTGTGTGAGCTTTGAGGAACACGACGAGGCTTTGGCGTCTGTTCTGGAGCTGCCGTTCGAGGAGGGCGTGGAATATTTGGTGAAAGCTCTGCTTGAATCCTCCTCTGCAGGGCTGGAGGGATTTCACATGAGGAAGTGCTGGAGTAGGATTGAGGAAGAGACACTCCTGAGGCTGTGGCAGTGACAGAGGAAACCATGGAATTGTTTAGGCTGGAAAAACCCTCTAAGATTGAGTCCAGTTGTTCCCCAGCACTCCCAAGACCACCACTAAGCCATGTCCCCAAGTGCCACATCTACATGGCTTTCAGTCCCTCCAGGGAGGAAAGGGGACAAGGAATTTTGCTCTTTATTAGGGGTTTTTGGCCACTTTTAGAAGTTTCTGCATCCCTTGGAGAGCTGTAGGTAGTCTCTGGTTACCTCAGTTCAAAAGTTGCTTTACCAGGATCCTTGATCCTGAGCTTTATGGATTTCCTCTCAACTCTGTTTACCCTCAGATATGGTTTTTTGTAACATGCCAATATTCCCTTCCCTGATTTAAAGACCCACTCAAGAATGCTTTAATCTACAAGGAACAACCCCGTTATCAAGTGTTACCTGAAGGTCTGTAAACCCACCACGATAAAAGTGTTCCTGTCTGACTGGACTCTGAATCAAAATCTGGTTTAAAAGATTCTGGGTTCACAATTTCAGTCAATGAAAAATAATAGAATACACTAATTAACAATTCCTCGTGGCCCTTCACTGTAAAAACCAACATTGACTCTGAAAGCTTCCCAGAATTTGAATACATTTCATGGCAGAGCACTGGCAGTGTTTGAAAGGTCTGGGGTGCTTTGAATTCCTGATTGGTTTGACAGCTTGACAGTGATCTGTGAACCAAAGGTGCTGGCACAGCTTGCGCTGCTGGCGGAGCAGGGACAAAGTTCAGCCTCCAGACCAGTCCCTGCTGGAGCACAGAGATGAAAAACTGCTCTGATAAACGCTTGCACTGCGGGAGGAAAAGAGCTTCTGCTCCCAAAACTGGGAAGATTTGGTCCAAAAAGGATTCAAACCAATGGAAAGGTTTCTATTAATTCTGGTGGCCGTTGAATCAATCACTTTTTTCACGTATATCCCATTTTATGGCGTATTGGGTTTGTGTTTGAGGTTTATCCAGAGCTAAAACACCACGATCTACATCAAAAGGAGAGATTTCACCAACATTAAAGAGGGAGCAATGCTTAACAAGATGAAGCAGGTAGATAGAGTGATTTATATTCTGCAATCATATGAAACGGGCTGAACATCAAATCTGAGCATCCTTTCCCCCTCTTTCTCAGTCTCATGAATTCATATTTTCCATTCACACCAAGATCTCAAAGCAAATTATTTCAGTTTTACCGGGATTTCTCTTTCACGCACCTGAAGCACAACTCTACCTGCAACAGGGCCACTTCAGCTGGGCATCTCTGCAATTTCACATGAAAGAATCTGATTTTCAGAGATGGTTGGTTTCACGATCTTCTGCTGGGATCTCCACGAACCTAGAAATAATTAAACGGGGCAGCTGAGCATGAAACACCACACCTGCAAAGTTTGTTGGCCATGAAAATTTACAGTTGTTTCCCTTGCAGTGCTGTATTTTACCCATTAAACCGAGCCCGCGTTCCATTATGAAACCATAAATTTTCATGGCTTGCAAACTTTGCAGGTGTGGTGCTCGCCGCTCAATTGCGCCGCTTAATTATTCCTGGGTTGGTTTTTTTTTTTCCCCCGGCCTTGCAGGACACTTGGAAGCTGCACATGTGGGCAGTAAAAGCCCTTGCCCAGAAAAAAGGCTCGGAGGTGGAAATATTCCGGTTGAAATCGCGGGCGTTTTCTACGGGGCTCTATTTTTAGCTAAACCCTGGGAATGTTGGCAAGGCACCGATGCTCTGCAGGGTGTCAAGGAATCCTTCCCGTGGGGAAGCACTGGAATGAAGAGGTGTTAAGAGCCACTCCACAAGCTGAGCTGTCTGCTTGGCTTCTGACTCGTCGAGAGGTGGCAGAACCGTTCTCAGCAGCTTCGGGCACCTCTTGCTCTCCGCGTTCTCCTCCTGAAGTGTTTTCTCAGCTTCTCCCTCTTCCAGGGCTGTCCATGAGAGCTCCCCAGCAGGGAAAGCTGACCTGGGAAGTGCTCCTGGATGCTGCTGCCCAGCCCAGGCAGTTCTCAAGAGGTGAGCGCAATCCTAAGATTTTGGCTCGTGATCGACTGAATATCCTGGGGAAAACACGGAAAAATGGCCCCAAATCACCTGTTGAGGTCCCTCCCGGCCTCATTAATTTCTGACACTGTGTCAGAGGGACAGGGAATAAATATTTTGAGCGTGTGAACCATCTGACACAGTCAAATGCCGACTCCTGTATTTGCTGTGATCGCCAAAGCCTCAGGAACTTCATACAGAACTTCATCATTTTTTCCTGTATTTTTTAAGCTAATGAAGTTTAATTTGCTCTGTTTTGGCAGCAGGGGAGGCAGATGCAAAAGGAGATCCATACCTGTTCTCTTAGCATCAGCTGTAACTCCTCCACTTGTGTCAGTCATGTCCAATTTGATGTGATTTACCCACGAAAAAAGCCCCCGGTGCAACTAAAAATGGAATCAGCATCCTAAATCCCAGCCCTGTCCCTATCCCAAATGATTCAGGCTTGGGGAGAGGGATGCTCGGCATTTAAGGGCATGGCAAAATCCCAACTGCAGCCCTGAAAAAGGTGGATTTTATGGCGAGGAAATGGAGAAGGTCACTGGAAACGTGCCACGTGTACAACGCTGTTTGTGTGCCGGCTTCTGCCGCCTCACGCCTCCCTCAGCTCTCCATGAGGCTAATTCAGAACAATATTAATGAGGGAATCAAGGTGTAATGTTCTTGCAAGGATGCTGACAGGAGGCAGCCCGAGTTTTAAGCAGGGATTGCTTGCTTTAGCATTATCTCCATTGCCGTTAAACATGCTCTACATTTTCTGGGCAAATATCATTTGGAATTAATTGAATGGAAAGGAGGATGTTCAGAAAATGCATCTTCGGAGCTGTTGAAGTATGACTTTTTAATCAAACTGAGTGATTGTAAACATAAATTAGTTCTTGTTCTTCCTGCTGACTTGGAAAGGGAGAAATGTGAACGCTTCGAGGTTGGAATCTTTTCCTCCTGAGTTTGCAGTTTCAGACCTTGTAGATGTTTTGCTGGTCTGCTCGAACCATTACGTAATGATTATTACTGGAATGTTACTCGAAGCACAGACTCTCTGTGTATAAATTGATTTTTTTTTTTAATGCTTTTACTCTATTCCATCATTCTCCACGTTCCCAAAATGTCATCTTGTGGCAAAATTCTTCTTGTCCTTCTCTCTCCTTCCTCTGGGAGGACATTTCAGGGTGTCCTCAACAACAGTTTCTGATATATTTTCTCCATAAGGAGTGACCTTCTTCTTTAGGACAGCAGCGAGCAAAACCACCAAGTGTACATTTTCTCCATGCAATTTTTATAGGAAGTGAATAAAGCTTTGGAGTCTTGTAGGTCTTCAGCCTCTGTGGAGTTCCGAGAGAGGAAAAGAACATGATGTGGGTATTCTGAGTATCCAATAGTCTAATTAGGTCTAAGCTGTAAAGCTGAATGATCTCATTTAATATCTACTGGATGGTCTGATTGGAGTTTGGGCCGGAGCTTGATGGGAGCAGGGGGAAATCTGAGCAGCGATGCCTGGAAGGAAGGAAGGAAGGCAGGACAGCATCCCAGGCATATTCAGGGATTTTAAACTAAAGTGCAATTCCTTTCATTTGCAGAGTCCCAGTTATAGGAAGGGGAATTAAAAGCTCTTAAACACGTAACTGCTGCATCCATGGAGCACCACAAACCCCTCTGCGAGGTGTTTAAAGCCCCTCAGCCCCCAACACGCAGGAACAACGTGCAAAACGTTAGTGGGTAAAAAGGATGGAAAAATCGGACATCATCTCTAGGCAGTTTCAGACATTTCCCCTGATGTGCCCTGAGTGCCTCTGCATGTGGTGAGCACACTGAAATGTCAGTTCAAAGCCATCAACAGCACAATTTGGTTTAATAGAAAATACTTCTACTGGAGGTTCTGAAGACCACTCACTCTGAATTTTGATGATGGTATCTGTCTGAAGTTTAAGGGTTTCTTTAGACGTGTAGTTTAGCGATAACTGTTATTCCTGAGCATAAAAAGACTGCAAAAACATGGCTGAACAAAGGAGAATGACTTTAAAGGACTGAGAGGGCAGTTTTCCATTTTGTTTCTTTAAAAGGAAAAATCAGATCCCCTCTCCACCCTTCCAAATGGAGAAGTCAAATGAGAATGAGGTGGGCAGCAGCTGCAAATCCACAGAATTCCTTGGTCACTGCTGCAGAACCGATCCGTGCTCGGCTGTCCTGCACTCATTGTTTCTGTTTCTGTGCTTGGAGAGACCCGGGGGCTCAGAGTGGGGACCGTATTTTTGTGCAGCATCTGTAAGGTGTCTCTCAGTACTCATCAGCAGCATCCAGATGTGTTTCACTTTGTTGCTGCTTTTTATTCAGAGTCTTAAAAGATGTGGTCTTCTTTTTGTTCTGGTTTTTAAGCCAATTTTAGAATTTTAGGCAGTTTAAGATGGTGCTCCTGACTCATTATTTTGTTGCACATGGACTCCTAGAGATACAAAAAATGCTCAGGCTGTGGCAAGGGTTCATGTCAAAAACTGCCCAACAAATGCCAGCAGGGGAAAGTCTTCCCCCCTCCTTCAGGAATTTAGCAAGAACTGGTGTGATTATTACAGTCCACAATGTCCTGGCTCTAACAATTCACTCCAGGGCCTTCCCCCTGCCCAGACAGGATCTGTGGGATGCTCTAGGCCATGCTTCTGTTTAAAGAGTTAGAAAACTCTCTCTGCGTCAGAAAAACCTGATTTTCTCCTGGTTTGAGCAATGTACTTGAAATGTGACTCTCTGGTAATTCGTGTTTGTTTAAAATCATTAAAATCTGTTTGTGCTTCAGCTTAGTCTTCTTTTTCCTGCCTTGGGAAGATCTTTGTCCCCAAACCCTACTGAACCATGCAGAGCATGACCTGATTATCCAGTAGCTGTGCCATTAAATGACAGGGGTGGCACTGCGGCACTGAGTTTTATTTATTTATTTTCATTATCTTAACCCTGGGCAACATCAAAGTCACCAGGGACACGATGTGTTCGTTGCCTCTCTGAGACTGGGTGATAACTGGTGTCATCGTTGGGCTCGGCAGTGCTGGGATAACAGCTGGACTTGAGGATGGATCTTGGGGGGCTTTTCCAACCTAAATGATCCCGTGATTCTGTAATTGCCGAGCATATTGCAGCAGGAAATGGAAAATTTGAAATAACAGAACTGAGAGCAGAACCTGCCACTGTCCTTTGCCTTTCAGTCTCCCACAAGGATGATTCTCCCCTTTCAAACCATTTGCTCACCAAAAAATCCCAAAAGATCAGTCCCAGGCCTTTTTGTCTCACAGCCCCAGTGCAGGTCACCTTCCTGGAGCCTCTGGTGAGTCCTGGGTGCTGTCTGAAACACAAATCGGCTTCTCTTTGTCTGGTTCTCATGCAACAACAAGGATATCACTCCCATCTTTGGGACAGCCATCAACTGGAGGCATTGTCTCTGTCTGTGCCGCGGCACAGTGAAACAAAACAGCAGAATCTGCTGTTTACTAACAAGTCAAAACACCTCGTTTTGTCTGCAACAAAATCAATGTCATCTCTTGGGCCCCTCGTTCCTGATAAGAGAATATAAATGTGAGAGAAACTCAAGCACTGCTTTCCACACACACATCTGATGGATGCAGTTTAGAAACTTTTCAGCTGAAAGCTGCTTTGCCCTTTGTACAGCACGGGTGTAATTTGCCTGGTTTAGGACAGTCAATATTGGGGGTTCTCAACAATTTACCCCTAATTCTCCTCCTCCCACCTTCCCTCCACACTACTGTGGGATACCTGCAGGTGCTGAGATGTGGCAAATGGCAATGGAAAAGCTCCTGCTTTACCTTTCCAAAAGAGATTCCTCTGTCTTTGCTAATTAATGTGCTTAAATGCCTGGGTAAATGCTGCTATTTGACCCTCCAGAGGAGGAACTAAAATCCCATTAATGCTAACAAGGGCTGCAAGGCTAAAGGGCCTGTCTAAAGCCAAGGTGAGATTGTTAACTCCTTTCTTCCCCTCATTTCAATGGACATGAACATGAAAGAAAATGAACCAGAGCTGGAAACTTAGAGAGGGTCTGTCCACAACAGAAATTGGTGTTAGAGGGTGAGAGGAGAGAGCTGAGGGCGTGGAGTCACCGAGGGGGGAGGGACAGCGCAGCTCTCACAGGGGTGAAGCATCTCTTAAAAACACCAAAGAATTTGGATATTTTGTGGGTGACAGCAGTACAAGAACATCCTTAAAAAAAAATTGAGAGGATTCAGCATTTTCCTGCATGAAAATGAACAGGAATTGGAGTAATTTAGGAGTAAGAGGAGTAAAACAGGTTCAGAGAGACTGAGCCAGCTTTAGTTTGAGAACACGGAGACGAAGTAAAGAAAATTCACCTGACAGCACAGAACCAATCAACCCCCTCATTCCTGCTTTCATTATTCCCAATAAATAATTCACATTGTTTCAAATTCAGGTCGTGAGTTTACTTTCAACAATTCCCAGCTTTGCTTTTGGTGGGGGAGATCATAAATTATCCCCTGGACTGTTAATGTCACACAGAACTAATCAGACATGGAATCATGTATGATGTATTATAGGTTCCCTGCACTGAAATAATGTTAATTATCAGGATTTCATTTATTATTGGCATGGAAATATGTAGTTCTACTGGATAACTGAAATTAATGGGCTGTAAATTTTGACAGGTTGCTAACATCATCTTTAGTGGGTCTTAATTAGTCACGTGTTGTTTCTTTTTTGGCTGTGCTGTGTTTGTGTTGCAGACTCTTTATTGCCATAAATCAGAGCTAGAAGGTCAAACCCAAAGATTTAGGGACAGAATTGATTCTTTTGTGGAGATCATCTTTTAAAGACAAGAATTTCTCTGACTTCCACAGGGACTGAAGCTAACAAAAGCAAGAACAAACATATTGCAATTTGTTTTTAAAAAGCTATAATGTGATTATTGGTATGGAATGAAAATCCTATGCGAATTCCCTGCAAAATAATAGCAAGGCTCAGCTGACAAATAAGGCAGGGTTAAGGGCAATGCAAGTTTCCATCCCTGGAAGTGTCCAAGGCCAGGCTGGACAGGGCTTGGAGCACCCTGGGATAGGGGAAGGTGTCCCTGCCCCTGGCAGGGGTGGGAATGGAGGAGTTTTAAGGTCCCTTCCAACCCAAACCTTCTGTGATTCGGTGAACGTGGCCAACGTCAAGGGCAAGTCCTCATTAAACCCAAATATCTGAACATAATTCACCTTGAAAGAGAAGCTGAGCACATTTATTAACAGCAAAATCGAAAATATATTTTAAAAAAAGCTGAATTAATGCTGGACCAGGATTCTGGTTATGCCCTGGTGTTCCTGGTGTGCTCAACAAACTCTACAGGCTGTGCATGTTAAATGCTGTGAGCACCTGGAAGTGTAAGGCAAAAAAACAAACGCGGGTGAGAGGAAAGCACCAAGTTATGACTTTAAACCTTCAGCCCATCTGTCTCTTCCCTGCTGCTTGACCTGGTGCCAGGCACCGAGCTCCCCCAGAGTGGAATTGGAGTTGGACAGCAACAAAACTTCAAGAAATGCCAAAAAACAGAAACAAACCCCCACTGTTTAAAAGTCCTAAAAAGAGAAACAACATGGAACAAAGTGATGTTCTTACCTTCCCTAAACTGTGTATTCAGCAGTGGTGAATATTGAAGCTTCCCAGACAGACCCCGAGTGTGAATTTTAGTTTGAGGCATCCTGAGAAAGCGACAGCTCAAAAAAACAAATGCAGTGCTACAGAATTGGATTTCCTTAAAATGTCTTATCTGTTAATGTGGCTTTGGGGGTTGAATAACGTGGAGCAGAATGAATAAGAGATTTATTTATTTATGGGCTAGATTTCAGTTTTCCACTAAGAAGCCAAAGACCAACTCTTGGTACAGGAATTCTTGATACTGGACATCGTTTATTTAAGGAGCTGTGAGCAGGAGCTGTCAGAACTGGTGAGCACAGCACCAGCCCAGGCTTTTCAGGTGTCCCTGGCACTGGAGCACCTTTTACCCAGCAACTGCAGGAAATCAGAGCAAAGCCCTCCGCGGAGGCTCCGTCGATTGCTCTGGAGAGCTGCAATCAAGCTCTCCATTCATTACCTGGCTTTGCAAAACTGGTACCTGTGGAAACTGGAGGTGGGAGTGCAGGAAACACCCCCCTGTCCATACGCGTGGCTCCCAGTTCAGACCCATTTCCAGTTCTGCCTTCCCGCCCTCGCTCAGTGCAATGGAGCTGAAGAGACCCGTTAAGTCCTGACTTGGGAAAAGTTTGGATTGGGATCGTGAGATGAGTTTAATTTCCTCTTTTGACAATGCTCCTGATTGAAAAAGGAATTTGTTCTAGGGCTCAGGCTCTGAGGTGATCTGTTGGGACTGGCAGCAGAATTCTGTGCTGTCCCAATATTCAGGATCACTCCCAAACCACCCCCAGTCTATTTTTGTAGCATTTCTGGCAGGGTTTACCTTCACTGGTGGCCTCCAGAAGGGAATGGACACCCTTGGCTGTTCATATGAATGTGTTTCTTATGATAAAACTGTGACTGAAGACTTTAAAAATGTTTTCATTCCAAATTAGATTTTTGTGTTAGATCAGATTTTGACTAAATGAAATTTGCAGAGAAATTGTGGTGGCAAAAATAGTATTTGGAAAGGTTTTAAAAAAAAGAAAGTTCTTTTCAATTTCATGAGTGACTATTTCAAAGGAGAACTGAAAAACACAGGGAGTAAGGACAAGTTATTTGCAAACAGGCACAGAAAGCAAAATAACCTATCTGATTTGATTCCTTTTTGTAACACACTCTGATCTTCCATTTCTACAGCCATCAAAGAGAAAATAATTTATAAATGATATAGATATATTATCAGTTCACTGGAATGAGGTCCTTTCAAACCCTGGGAAGATGATCATGGTTATGACTGGAGTTGCTGAGTTCTCTGGGACTTGGCTTTGGTAGGAAACTACTAATCCTGGAGGAACAAACAACTCTTTCTCTGCTGTGCTGGTTTTCCAGGGTTATTTTAATTTCTTGGAGGAAAAAACCCAAAACAACCAACTTAGCAAAACCCAACTCTGCTGTGCTCGGGAGCTGAAAGCCCTTTGTTCCTGGAGCCTTTGGTCACGGAGGACACCTGTGCCTGTAGATTGCTCTGGGGTGGTGAGGGATGAAAATTCCTTCTGTCGAATGCCCCCCCCGTGCAATTATGGAAAGAAATCAATCAGGAGAGAAATGCATCAAAAACTTTTGTGCAAAAGAATTGCGAGTGACAGATGGTCTGAGCCGGGAACATATGGATTTTGTCAGACAACAGGAAAAAAATACATAAGATCATGTTGTGGAAAAGTAGGTGCAACCTCTGTGTGTGTCACCTAAGAGGGAAAGGAGGCGGCAGAGTGTTTCAAAACTTATCATTTTGTCTTTGACAATGATTTAGAGAAAAGTGGAGGAGAAAATAGTTGGTCCTCCACCTTTGTAACCTCCCAAGGAACGCTGGCGCCAGGAAAAACAGATGGCACTCGGGTCTCTCCTGAAATGATAGTTATTCCTCTCCTGCCAGATCTCTGCGGCGTGCAAAATATACGGTGTAAGTCACCATCAGAAAACAAGTCGTTAATTAATAACATCTCGGTGCTCGAGGATGGGGCAGGTGAGGGTGCCAGGCAGCTGCCTCCCAGGAACCCGGCTGGCAGAGCAGGAGAACGGGCACGGAGAGAGATCGCTCTCCCATCCCCGCCCGCGATGCAGGCATCCATCATTACAAGTAATCAAGCCTAAAAGTATTTGTCATCCCCGGGGCATGGAGCTGTTTGAGGTTCAGAGTATAAAGAGAACATCAGCGCGACAACAAAACGATCAGTCAAGTGGAAAAAGGGAAAAAAAAAAGGTGGAAAAAACAGATAGTAGAATAACAGAAACATTCTAATTAAATCCGTACTGTAATTAAATTCGGTGTGACGAGACTGAACAGCACTTGCAGCGTGATTTTTGCTGTTGATGCGTTTGCTGTTCATGCGTTCTTTCTTCGTGGGTATCGCTCTTTTGGAGACATTCAAGCAGGAGCACAAATGCCACCTTCATTTCGCTCCAAGATTTTCAATGGGTGCAGCTCTACAGGTGGTTTGAAATTGGAGCTTTCCAGGGAAACCAGGACATGCCCTTCACCAAAGCAGAGACCGAGACATTCCTCATCATCGTCCTCACTCTTCCACTGACACTCATCGCTACAAGCAGAGCTCAGTAGGCTTGGCTGCAAATCAGGAATTTACTAATAACAGCATAATTAAAACGAGAATTCCTTGAAGATCGCTTTAAAGGTACCTTTGGCAGGAACTGTTCCTAATTAAACTGAACAAGTCTATTGAAAAAGAGTAGGTTTAGAGAGGATATTAGGAGGAAATTGTTCCCTGTGAGGGTGGGGAGGCCCTGGCACAGGGTGCCCAGAGAAGCTGTGGCTCCCCCAGCCCTGGAAGTGTCCCAGGCCAGGTTGGACGGGGCTTGGAGCAGCCTGGGACAGTGGAAGGTGTCCTTGGATGATCTTTAATCATCCAGGTGGCACGGGATGATCTTTAATGTCCCGTCCAACCCAAACCTTCTGTGGTTTTATGAACCTCAGGGTGGCCGTGGCAGGCAGAACGGGGTTAGAAGAATATTTGTTTCACGGGTAAACAATTTCATGAGTGTGCAGAAATTAATTTCCCTTCATTTTGTTCAGACTTAACCAGAAATTAAAACGACGGCGAGCACTCAAGAAATATAAGCTCGTTATAATGAACAGATGGCAGCTCAGTGAAGATTGGTGTGAAGAAGATCACCAGTCCTTTTGTTTACAACACATACATGTCCTGTTTTGTTTTAATTATAGTGTTGTTTTTCCACCCAGGCTATTCACTTAACAAAACAGCAAAAAACACCCCCCCGCCCCTCCACCACTGCGTTTGTGTCAGCAAAGCTAACAAGCAATCCACAAACTGGAACGGGGGAAGCAAATGCTCATGAATATTGAGAACTCTCTGATAGATGTGGTGTCTGCCTGCGTCGTTCAGATCCATCTTGATGTCCCCTGTGAAGTCAAAGGAAGCAAGAAAGGAAATCATCTTCAATCGCTGTCTGGCCAGGAGCTCAGGGCTTTGCTACCTGGTTTCATGTTAGGCTTTGTTAAATCCATTTAAGAGTCTTATGTTGGTGAGACTGAAATATATAAGGGAGGAAAACCCAAATGCTTTCCCTTTTGTCAGAGGCTGGAGGTTTAAGAGAGGATTTAAGCACTTTCCAACTCTTTTATTGTCTCGTATACTTTGCACTCTAAACGGCAACATTTAATTACAGGTAATAAACACAGAAGCCCTTAATAGGATTATCAGCAGCGGCTTGCAGTGCCTGGTGGAACAGGGAGAGGTGCAATCTGTGACTGGAGCCTCAGCAGAGGGACACAGGAATCACCGAGGCTGGCTCTGAAGGGTGTGTGCTTGGCAAGGAAAAACTCTCTCAGCTACTCAGCGAGCTCGGTTTGAGCCCCGTTTGTAAGAACTCGGGCTGCTTCCCATGGCTGTGACACCCTCTAGTGACACAGAGCCTGCGATTCAAGGGTTCTGTCATTCTGTGTCACAGAGCTGCTGGGACACGGGGGGTCCGCTCCACTGCCCAGCCCGGTGCCCACCCTCCCAGAGCTGCCCAGTGCCACCAGCACGTGGGGCTGAGCAGAGCCTGACAGCTGAAAAATTAACCCACAGAAATACCATCAGCAGGAGAAAGCTTGCAGTAAATTCGGGGATGAATCAGGTGAAAGCCATACCTTTCCACAACCTTGGTTTTCTTTTTTTTTTTAATTCTTTTTGCTTAATACGGTGCTCAGTTAAAAAAAACCCCAAAACCCAACAAAACAAACCCATCAATCATCTACTTCATTTCTAACTTTTCTCAGTGTTTTATAGTAAACCCCTGAGCTGTTGCAGTCTAGAAATATCCAAATTCTAATAGCCCTGCACCTCAGCTGTCAGCTGCTAATACTCTTCAGTCAGTCAGTATTAAGCAAGGTTTAACAACGTTCTCTCACCTAAAAAAGCCCAAGCAAATTACTGCTTATGTTGGACTTAAACCACCATCCTTGCTGAAACAAAAATGTGGAGTCACCGGCGTCCTTACAGTGATAAACTTCTGGTGGTACATTATATATTACTCCAATTAAAATAATTTAATGCTTCAGAGAAGCCCTGGGAGGCTGCAAAGTTTCAGGACTCGTTTCTGTCAGCATTACTGTCAGCACTATACACACAGCACCCCGTGCCTGCGCCGTATTTCACCGTGGGCTCCTGCTTCCCTCAGTCAACGTGAGGGGCCGAGCCCATAAAATTAACAGCTCCTTACTCTAATCTCTGGCTCCAGCCCTCGTGCAGGTTGTAATCGAAGCCCAAGTGCAAAACTGTTTGGTTTTCATCACCTTTCTGCCTGCTTGGGCAGCATTTTGGGGGAGCACGAATGGTGACCTTGTTGGGGAAAGGTGCAGCGGGCGCAGGGTCAGAAACTGAGGCGCAGGATTTTGACTCTGACACCAAAAACGTGCTCTAATTCCAGCTGCCACTGTGGAAGGTGTGTGGAATGATTTTTTTCAGAGTATTTAGCATTTCCCAGGGCTGTGGGAATAATTTTAGTGTGCTTCAGCCGCTCTGTTCTTCTGAAATACGACCTCAGGCGTGAAGCTGGGAACATGTAAAATACAGGGTACGTACTCAGGGGCCATCTTTCAAAACTTAGTTCCAGTGATTTACCTGTCACCACACAGTTAATCCGAATTCCTTCAGCTGTCTCCCTCACAGAGGCAACCTTCCTCCTCCAAAAATCCCCTGCCTTCGGGATGTTCCTTCTTAGGCCTCACGGCCAAGCTCGTGCATTTCTACGGTTGGGTTTGCTCAAACACAACTCCCTGTGTTTGACAGGGATTAAAACTACTCTGGGGTGCATCACAGACCAACTGTGCACCCACAGCTGCAGGGGAAAAGTGCTTTTACCTCTCTACCCTCTGAACTCTCAGGTGTCTGAGGTGTAGGACAGTGGTGATGTGGTGAACTGGTGAAGCTGAAGGCAAAGATCCTCTTTTATCCATTTTGCAAACAGGCTCTTGCTGTAAGAAGCCTTCAAGATCAGCTCACTTGTACATTGCTCCTAAATATAAGAAATGGATCATTTATAGTGCTTGCTTGTGGTCAGTGTTGAGGAAAAAAAACCAGGAAGTTGCTCTTTATGTTGCAATATCCCTTAAAATTCTCATCAAATTGTGGGGGGAAAAAAAAGTTTGGTTGTGAATATTGGGGACAGAAAGGTGGATTTTTCTACCAGCGACTTTCAGTGAAGAATGAGGGATGCACAGCTCTTTTTCAGGGAACCGACAGCAAACATTCCTCGTGGAAAGCTCTGTTTTTCATCACAGCTCAGCCAGTTACTCGATTCAATTCTTTGGCACTTCCCACAGAGAAGACTTGAAATGACCCTTCAGCTTTGTCCCCCTGGCTCTCAAAGCCTTTTCCACACTGCCAGGCTGCTGTTTGCAGTGTCAATGAAGAAAACAAGCTTTGGTGAGGTTGCCTCTCATTAAAGAGCTGGTTTGAGTGAAGGCAGAACGCTTGACCTGCTTTATTCTCTCAGCTGCTGCCTTTACTCCCCTGCTTTGGCGAGCTGGTGCGAGGCCATCACGTGAGGCTTTACAAGAGCAAGCCAGCCTGGGAGATCTTTATCAGAAATCCCAGGAACTCCTATTAAAAGCTTGCTTAGCTCTCTTTCTCCTCAACAGCATCACAGTCCAAGCCTGCTGCTGCCCCGTATCGATTTTTGCCTCAGAATGTGAGAGCTGTGGTTTCTCCTTGCCCACCTGCCTTTGTGGGCCCTCACACCCGTGTCTGACCCTGCAGCGTGACAGCACCGGGTGTCAGCTGAGACTTTGAATAAACTTCTGCTTGGTCGGCCAGACACAATAAAGAACTTCAGCTTTTATACCCTGAGACCTCCGAAAATCCAGATCAAAGTGGCCTTTGAGATTTCACCGAGGCCTTGCAACACTCCTGTGACCATTTGCAGCTGTTGGGAGCAGGAGAAATACTGCCCTAAATGGAACAAATGAGGAAAATGTCATTACTTTCGGTAACATATCCCTGTTTTCAGCTCAAGATGAAATAATATCTGGATGAAGCATGAATTAGTAAATAAAGAAGATAAAATATTAAATATTATTAAAGCTTTCATTAAAAAAGAAGACAAAAGATCACTGTTTTCCAACGTGGCATGACAGCCGTAGGATTAAGTGTGATTTTTGATTTTTTTTTGACATTTGCATAAAACCAACCGAACAGTTGGCTGGGTCTAAGCCATGTAACCGTGGCAGTATTGCTGGAGACAACAATAATCACTATGGAGATTAAACCATTTTGTTAGATGAGTGTTTAACCTGCTGCAGCCCATTCTGAATGGGTGAATTGAAACAGACTTTATGAGGAGTCATTAGCAAAATGAAAAAACAGGTATGGGGAGGCCTAAGGTGATGCTGCTGCACCGATCCCTGCTGCTGCTGGTGTAACAATGTCACTAAAGCACTGAGTGCAGATCAGGCCTAAAAAATATTGCGGAACTTGAATGCTGATGTGGTAAAATGGTGCTAAATGTTCAGTACAAAGCCAGAAACTGCTGGGAACCAGAATTTGCCGTGCCCTGGGCTGATCCCAGCAGGAAAGGGGGGAGTTCTGCCCCTGAGCCCCTGTGCTCAGGTGAGACCCCACCTGCAGAGCTGCCCCAGCCCTGGGGCCCAGCACAGGGAGGGCCTGGAGCTGCTGGAGAGAGTCCAGAGGAGGCACCAGGATGAGCAGAGGGATGGAGCAGCTCTGCTGGGGGGAAAGGCTGCGAGAGCCTGGAGAGGAGAAGCCTTGGGGTGACCTCACTGTGGCCTTGCAGGGCCTGGAGGGGCTAAAAGATGGAGAGAGACTGTTCACAAGGGCCTGGAGTGACAGGACAAGGAGGAATGGCTTCAGACTGATAGAGAAAAAGATTAGATTGGATATTGGGAAGAAATTACTCCCTGGGAGGGGGGGGAGGGCCTGGCNGGAGGCCCTGGCAGAGGTGCCCAGAGCAGCTGTGGCTGCCCCTGGATCCCTGGCAGTGCCCAAGGCCAGGCTGGACGGGGCTTGGAGCAGCCTGGGACAGTGGAAGGTGTCCCTGCCCATGGACACAGGAGTGGGACTGGATGGGATTTAAGGTTCCACCCCAAACCATTCTATGATTCTGTGGAATCTTGTGAATTAACACCCAGCAGTGTAGCACCCTCATGGCTTGAGGGATTTCAACTCTGGCTTTTATTTATATTCTCATATTCTGGTGAAATTTCAAGCATAACAAGTGGTGAAGCCAAAGAGAGATTTTTTGACTTGACAAAGATTGGATCGGCACAGCTGATTTTGTTTTAATTTTGTTTTAAGCTGCACGAACACAATGTTTCTGGCACTTCTGGAAAAAATCAGTGCACAATAATGATGGGTTTTACTAAGTGTAGTTATCTGCTTGTATAGCCACTCCCACATGAATAACTTTGCATTCCTACCCATCTAGATGACATTAAAAGCATATTAATGCATTGTTCTTACCCTGTGAAAAACACAGAACGTCAAAGGACACCCGAATGATTTATTCCCATAAACGCGCTTTCTTTGCTCTAGGAACGTAGCATTTCATAAACCTCAATTTTCTCCCCAGTCACAAGCAGTAAATAACTTAACTGCATCACATTATAGCCATTTAACAAATATTCCCAGACCAGCAGCAACATTCAGCTGTGTGAAATAGATTTGTTCTGGGTATAAAGCGAGGAGAGCANAGTTATGTCGCCGTTTTCTCACTCTCGGATAAATGTGTGTAATAGATCTCTCATAAAATGTTACTACACAGATGGGACTGAGAAAAGTTTTTTTTTTCCCTTTCCCTCAGTTTATGGAGCCATTGTTGGTAATATCTACCACTTATGAATAACAAAAGAAAACGGCCTTTGGCAAATTTTAAGAGTTTTGTTTCGCTTTCTGTGGGAATCCTTGAAGGAAAGGAAAGCTCCGAAATCAAAGGATCAAAGGCTGGGCTGCACAATTTCCTCAGGTGCGGTCACAGCCAGCCCTGATTCACGTGGGTGATATCTTTGCACGTGCAGCAAATCCTTTTCTCGTCTCTTTTCTTTTCACTACCACTCTTATACCAGCAGCAAATCTTGGCTGCAGTAGGCTCTCAATCTGTGTTTTTAATGAGTAAACCAAGATAAGCTTGGGTACCACTTTTGTTTGGGGTGATGAATGGGCCATAACTCCTTGTCTCACTTCGGGGTGGCAAGTGAAAGAACATATTGGTAATAAATGGGAATCAACACAATCTGGAGTAAAGACTGACCAGGGGAAGAGATGATAAAAAGATAAAGTTTCATTTTATTAGGAAATAAATGGTGCTGAAGGGTAATTGTTTCCCATATAACTGGAGCTGTAAAAAATGGGAAAATCTGACTGTTCTGGGCTGTCAGTGCCTGAGGGAGCTGCCAGGGGCTGTTCTGAGTGTACTCTCCTGTTCAAATAGAACCATAAAATCTCCTGAGTGGGAAGGGACCCACAGGGATCATCAAATCCAACCCCTGGCCCTGCACAGACACCCCAACAACCCCACCCTGGGCATCCCTGGCCGTGCTGTCCAAACGCTCCCGGAGCTCTGGCAGCCTCGGGGCCGTGCCCATTCCCTGGGGAGCCTGGGCAGTGCCCAGCACCCTCTGGGGGAAGAACCTTGGAACGTGTGAAGGCAGAAAACATCCTTGGGTATCTCGCACTGAGCGTTAATGCTTCAGTAGGAAGGAAAATGATAAAGTGATGGGGGTTTGCATCATAATTCTCGAGAACTGGTGATTTTCAAGGCCGGGTCAGATGGAGCTCTGCTCTAGTAAAAGGTGTCCCTGCACATGACAGGGAGTGGAACTGGGTGAACTTCAAGGTCAATTCTAACCCAAACCATTCCATCTTTCTGTGGTTCTCTGAACTGGAAAACGATGAACGGGAATTTTACAAAGAGTGCAAAGACACAGGAGCCGGACAGGGATTTCCTGCGGGCTCAGGAGACTTAAACAAGTTTGAGATTTGGCCCAAAGTCTTCAGTTTCTAGAAGAAAAAGGAAATATTTACCTCATTGTGTCTTTGGCAGTGCTCAGAGTTGCTTCTGTTCATGTTTTGGTTTACGGAGCGAGTCTCTATCAGGCACCTGCTGCTGGATGGATTAACAACACCCAGTATTTATTTCTCAGCATGTGATGCAAACTTCTGAGTGAAACGAGCGAGAGAGTAGCAGTGACTATAAATTGATGCCGTATTTCAAGTGAGAAAAAACCCAAGTTCACTAATCAAACAGTAAATTATTAAAACTTTCCTTTCACTTACCCTAACAACAAAGGACAAGAGGCAAGATGACATGTATTTCTGAAAAAAGAAATATACTTATGTCTATATTTATATTGGCACGTTCTGCTCCTAATTTACTGAGCATTGTGATGGAAGCTGTGAGCAAATCCAAGTCGTAACTCTGCAGAGACAGGATCTGGACCTGATTTTAAGCATGAGTAACATGATTGACTCAAGGGGGCTTACCTGGAGGTTGAAAATTGTGCTGTAAATTCTTGTCGTAGCTGGAGCCTTATCTTCCTGCTAATCCACAAGCAGATCGAACATCAGGCCTTCGTCTAATTTGATTTAATTAGTGAGTGGTGAAATGAACGGTGTCAAAATGTGAGGTAGGAGGAGGGAGAGTTGAAAACATGACACTTGAGACAGAACCCTGAGCGCTCTGACTGAGAATTCAGAGGGATTTGAAAACCTGCAGCATGATGCTATTGACTCCTGATCCGAGACTTGTTGGGGCTTGTCTGAAATGGACTTTCAGGACCAGGATTTACTCGGTTCTGTCCAAGCTGTAAGGAAATCTTAAGCTCCCATTAATTTAATGCAAACAGATAAAATAAATACCACAGATGATATGACTTTTGCAAATTTGGATGCTTGCTGCCGAGAGCTGTCTAATCGAGTGAAAACAACACAATCCACTTGTTTATGTCATTTTTAGTCCAATAAAAGGAAACTGAACTTAATAATATCAATAAAATGATTGATGATGCAAAGTTCAGATGTATATGTATGTACACAGGTGGGTGCAGGCAAACCTCAGCTCTTCACTCAGAGCTGGTGAAACTCTTGACAGTTCCAGTCTGAAAACCGTGCAATAATGGAAATAGAATGAATTAAATCCTCATCAGCCCAAGGACATTCAAATAAAAGATTTTCACTTGAGACTGGAGAAAAGGAGGCTCAGAGGGCGCCTTGTGAAAGGAGGTTGTGGACAGGTAGGGATCGGGCTCTTCTCCCAGGTAACAAGTGACAGGACAAGGGGAAACAGCCTCAAGTTGCACCATGGGAGGTTCAGGTTGGATATCAGGAAAAAATCTTCGCTGGAAGCACGGTTAAACATTGGACCAGGCTTTCCAGGGAAGAGTTGGGACCATCCTTCCTGGAAATGGTAAAAAACCCAGGTGGATGTGGCACTTCGTGATACAGTTTGGTGGCCATGGGGGTGTTTGGTCAAAGGTTGGACTTGATGAATTTGAGGGTCTTTTTGAGCCTTAATGATTCTGTGATTCTCCGAAGGGAGTTGGGATGCTGGGCCACCTCCCAATTATACTGAAAATTTCTAATTGTGAATGATACAAAAATGGGTTAAACCTTCTGTCCCGAGCTTTTGTGGGTTGTAACACTGAAGACCTTGAATGAGACAGCAAATGGCTTCGTGGGGGAGGCAGAGTTTGGTTCCTGAAGGGGTAATGGACATGGTTTTTTCTAGCTTGAATTTTCAGTTGTCTACTTTGTTTTAAAAATCTTGATGTGAAATTGGTGAAGTACAACCTCCCCTCTTCTTTACCAGCAAAGCTTTGAAACAAATCCCTGCCAGTGACTTAGTAAATATAAATAACTTTACATCGAAGCTTCAGAACTGCACCCTGCTTTGTTGTTGCTTTACATATTTATAAACTTCAACCCCAGCCCTGTGTGTCGACCCTTTTTGAACCCTTCTCTGGCACCCAGGGCATGAAGCTGTTTGAATGCAGAATCATGCCGGACATGCCTGGAGCTATTGATCCATCAGGAATCCGAGGAGGATTCCACCATCAGCTGAATCAAAGGAGTTCGGGCGCTCACAAGAGAACAAGTGGTGCTGCTTGATCTGTATTCTCTCTGTACAGAGCAGTGTGCAGAGCAGGGTGACTTTTCCAGGCAGGATTTCCCCTAATCCACCTTCTCCATTCTGCTACAAATGATTTGTAGCAGAACAAAATTATTTTCCAGAAAGGCTCCTTACATTGTTTCTAGTCAGTCTTTAATCACCTTTAGGTTTCCTGGATGCCTTGATATAAATTTTCCACCCTGAGAAGATTTATCTACTAAAGGTTCAGAGTTACTTGTATAATGAATTCCCATGTTCTTTAAAACTCCTAATCAATGAAGATACATTTCCAAAATGACTTCCCATAACATACCTTGTGTGCTGCTGGCTCCTGAGAGATCCCGGAGATTTATGGCAAACATCATTTTCAGACTTCACAAACTTCCAAAGTTACGGATTGCCTTTGGAGAGAGTTTGTTACCCAGGCTGTGCTGCAGTCTCGTGTCTTTCTTGTGGATAAACACAAGCAGAAGCCAGAGAATATTGCACCTGGCTTTGATAAATTCCATTCGAATTGAGCAGTAGTGAAAAGAACAGGAAATTATTGCTTATTTTATTAATTTCTAGTCCAGCTAACAAGAAACAAATCTTCTTCCTAGAACCTGCATTATTTTGTTAACCACAGTAGTGTTTTAACAGCTTTCTCTGAAATATTAACCAGAAATTGAACACTCTATTGACATATTAGGTTTTAATTCCTGAGCAATTTTAGATTTTAAACCACAGGGATTATTTTTTGAGACAAATCCATTCCTCTGTGTGGGGACAAGTGACTGTCAGAGTGACAGGAAAAGGGGACATGCTTCTCACATCCCATACAGGAACTGGCTTTTACTATGGAAACTTTTCCTTGACCTTGTACGTCAGCAGTCTTTGTTCTAATGGAATTTATCATTACAGTGCCTCGTTTTGCTGCTTCTAATTCAATTGAAAAGGCAATTTTCTTTGATGATGCATGTTATTTATTCACTGTCGAAAAGAAAGCAAGCAACTATTTTGGGAAGCAGGTAGTTTTCCAAGAAACTGGGCACGAGGGATTCATTTACATGAGCAAAACAAATCTGCTTTTGAAAGAGGAGTAAGAGTAACTTTCCATCATTTTCCATCACGCTGCTAAATTTAGTTCTGAAGACTCTCAGGTTTCTGGAGCTTTCAAAGCCAGGACTTTCATTTTATCATTAAGGGTCTTCAAGATCTGTTCAAAGCAGAGTTAATTGCATCCTGCTTTTGTTTGTCACTGTGGAGAAGAGGGTGTTTACAGGACATTTACAGGACATTTAATGTACATATTCTCTACCAGAGAGTAGAGATCAGTGCACATTCAGCGAGTTAAAGATCTTTTTGTTCATCAAAGTTCAACTTTTTTATCCAGATACATTTTTATTAAAGCTCCTCTAAACTATATTAAAGCCCTGCAGGCTCCTGCCTCCTCTGCAGTTGGAATTCTTATCTCCTGTGGTCTCAGAACCAACACAGCCAGAGTTTCCGAGGATGCAGCCGGGGAGCTCCTGGTGCAGCTCCTTTTGGAGAGAGCCAGGGTTTTGCTTTGAATGGGAAGCACCCCAGCAGTGCAGGGTGACAGTGTGGGTTGGCCGGCTCTGACGGGAGCAGAGCACCACGGAATCGCTCTCCTGGCACAATGAAATGTATTACCTGGAGAGAACGACCCTGCAGGCTGGACTAATCCTCACTCACTGCTTCACACTGCCAGTTTCTGTCCCTCACTCCTTCTGCAAAGTTGGACAGCTCCTGCAACGTGTGCTGGAGATAATGCAGAGAACAATTTGGGGCCATTTAAAACCAGTGGGTTTTTAATCCTAGCCCACGAACAACAACTTCGATATGTAAAGCAAATGAACTTGAACTGCAAGGCTGAAATCAGCACGTGCTGCTTTGAAATGCTTCTCGTGATTTCATAGAATCCCAGAATGGGTTGGGTTGGAAGGGACCTTAAAGCCCATCCCATCCCACTCCTGTGTCCATGGCAGGAACACCTCCCACTGTCCCAGGCTGCTCCAAGCCCCGTCCAACCTGGCCTTGGACACTGCCAAGGATCCAGGAGCAGCCACAGCTGCTCTGGGCACCCTGTGCCAGGGCCTCCCCACCCTCACAGGGAAAGTTTTTCCCCTATTATCTCATCTAAACCCACTCTCTTTCAGTTTTAGCCAATTTCAGAGAATCCTGCATTGAAGGAGTTGGCAACACTGGAGATCCCTTAACCTTCCTTCATCCCTCCTCCCTCTGGTCTCCATGCAGGTCTAGCAATGGAAGTAAAGGTCAAACAACACTTTTCTTTCCACCCTGGAAGGAACCTGCCTGGGGAAATTTCCTGTCTTTTACCCTCCTGCATTACCTCAAAGATCCAGTTACATCCAACCCTGTAATATCAATAATAAAAGATCCAATTTGAGCTCTCAGGAGCTCCTTGCAGAGGAATTATCTGTGAATCCAGGTAGTGGAATTGGGCCCAGAGGAAAGACTGTGATCAAACCCTTCTCATGTCTCCATAAGCACTTTAAGTCTCACCACTGGTAACTGCAGGTGGAGGCTTCGCTCCAAAATTCCCTCTCCCCCTCCACGTGTGACTGACAGCTCTGAACAAGCCTTGGAAGGGTGGGTTGGGACACACAAGTGGAAGCAAGTAGGTCGTGTTTCATTGACAAAAGTAAGGCTCTGAATAGTGTGAAAATCTATTAGCAGTCGGGTCAGGGCAGGAGCTAAAGCCTGGGAAGTGAGATGGAAGTGTGATGCCGAGAGCAGCAACAACCGCTCTTTCTCCGTTTGCCGGGAGCCTCATGAATGTGTTCGCGGGAAAGGAATTTTATGCATGGAGAAGCTGGTGCAGGAAGAATATTCCTGGGAAAAATACTTCCGGAAACACATCAGATGATGTAATACTACGGAGAAATTTGCAGGTTAATCCTGTGTGTCGTCATTGGCATTCTGTGTCCAGTTTTATAGACTCAGGCACGGACTCGCTTCCCGATTCTCCCTCCTGTTATCATTGTCTAAATGCCTTTAAAATTTTAGTTATCATTTCTCTGTGAATTTGTACTTTAAAAGGTTTTATTTTTGCCCAGTTTCCTTGGAATTTTGTCAGTCCTGTATGCTACTCATTTTGCTGGAAGTTTTCAACCCCAGGCTGGATGGGGCTCTGAGTGGAAGGTGTCCCTGCCCATGGCAGGGGGTGGAACTGGATGGGCTTTAAAGTCCCATCCAACCCAAACCATTCTGGGATTCTATGGAAAACATTACATAAAACCCTGCAGCAAAGCAATCCCTATAAAGCATTGGAAAAGAGTGTCCTGATTACAGAGATCATCTAAACATTCCTCGGTGCAGGTTTGGAGAGCGGTTTATTGAGTTTTAAAATTATTTATTGGTATCATTTTTCATCATCCCAGTTATTTCACATTTAGCCAGCCAAACACTGGTATTTTTAATTAAAACTGTTAATTAAATTCTTAATAAAAAATGTGGCATATGTGGAAATATGCTGATGCTTCAGCAGGCCGTGCTGGAATGTTAAAAAAAATTAGCATTCCATAATTCCCTGCTGAACAGAAATTCTGATTTTTCAGCTCTGATCAATATTTGCATGTTTCCAAAATCCTTCTTAAATTTATCTGAAGGAGTTGTGTAGGGATTTCTTTCCCAGGTAAAATGGTTAAATATTCAAGGTATAAATTTTTCAGCTTTCTTGTGTTGGATTTGGTGCCTTTTGAGGTATTTTCCTTTTGGAAAAAAAAAATTTAAAAAGAATCTATTCACTACAAAAATGTACTCAATTTTAGAAATTGGTTTTATGTCAAGGATTTAAATGGGTTTAATTGAGATTTATGCCAATGAAATTGAAAGAGGAACCAGGAGAATCTTTGTAGAAGGATGTAAAAGGCTGAATTCTCCAGATGGGGAGTTACACTCCAAACCCTGCCCTGTTCAGCAGAGTGGAGCATTGAACAGAACAGATCATCTCAGGGTGGAACAAATCACTCCGGAGGGTTTATTCCTGTCCTCACCCAGAACAAAAGCCTTTCACACTGCGGAGGAAGCACATAAGGAGTTTAAGCTCCAAACTTGTAATTGAGTGAAGTCAGGTGAAACGAATCCAAGTCACCATCTTTAGCCCAAAAAGCTGCTATTGCCTTGTTTCAGCAATACACTCGTGGAGTTTCAAAGGATCACAGGATGGCTGAGGTTGGAAAAGCCCTCCAGGATCATTGAGTCCAAGCTGTGACCATCCCCTTTGGAGTTTCAAAGGATCACAGGATCACCGAGGTTGGAAAAGCCCTCCAGGATCATTGAGTCCAAGCTGTGACCATCCCCTTTGGAGTTTCAAAGGATCACAGGATCGCTGAGGATGGAAAAGCCCTCCGGGATCATCGAGTCCAAGCTGTGCCCGATGCCCATCTTGTCTCCAGCCCAGATCACTGAGGGCCACATCCAGCCCTTCCTTGGACACCTCCAGGGATGGGGATTCCCAGTGGGACGCTGCTGTAACTCCCTTGATTTCAGGGGTTTACTCCTTACCTACATCTGGACCCACCAGAAGGAATCCAATTCCCCCAATGCACCTTTCTAGCAGATCTTTCATCTGCTGAATCTGACCTTTAGCTTCAGTTTTTCCAGCTTCTCTCATCTCTGGGTTGAATGACAGGTTTATGATTAGAGGACAACAGAAATGTTCAGGGAAAGAGAAGCGCTGGCTCTAACCTTTGGTGTTCTGCTACCAGGAGCTTTTTAGACCTTCAGACGTTCCGTGACCCATTTGAGAGGAAAAAGTCCTACCTAAAATTCCTAATAAAGTTTGAATAAGCATCGAGTTTGCAAAAAAATCTTCAAAATGCCCAGACCCTGGGAAATCTTCCCATCCCTAATTGGGATTCAGCGGTTCCTTCACTGTCAAACGTGTGATAAATGCCAAAGCAGCAAGAGAACGTTCTGCTCAGTGTGAAGTTAAAGGCATGTTTGCCTTTAGACCTCGGAATTTAACGTACAAGTTTCTAAGCCAGCCCTATTCTTTCTGCCTTCGTCTGAGGGAAAAATAACTCAAGATTTTATTTTTTCC
>VZTA01028589.1:0-81077 GCA_013398855.1 Mohoua ochrocephala
CTGAAATATCAGCATGTGCTTGCCCTGTTCTTACAGTCTTTATTAGGCCATCCACAACCATTAACCATCAGAGACTGGATGATCTGATGCAGTCTGGATGCCTCTTTTTAATATATATAAAAAAATATATTTTAATGAAAAGTCTGGCTTTTATTATGATTTTTAATTTTTTTTTCAAAGTTACCAAGCAAAGGAGCCCCTTTATGCAGTAGATCAAATGTAAAGCATGTGGGAGAAATGGGTCCAGGTCATTCCCTGTCAGAAGAGAATCAATCCCATATTTTTTACCTGTTCAGGAGGAAACCCATAGTCACTTGTGTAGGTTATTTAAGGTCATAGGAAGGTAAAGTGCATTTTTTGTCTCTCCTGTTGACACTTTCATGTTATGTAAATAAGGAAATATTCGGTAATGCACATTCTGGAACCATGGAATCCTCTTAAATGATTTTTGAAACCACCAGACCGGAGAATCCCACCTTCCCTCTCCCCATCTCTGCTTCAGTTGCTACTTTAATATTTTAAGATGAGGGTGAAGTCAGAGCCACCTTAAAAAAAAAATACCCCTAAAAAAACCCAACAGCAATGGACAGGACATTTATTGCAGATGTGAAAGAATTATCAACTTCATTCAATCAGTGATGCAAAGCAGAGAAAAAAACCCCAAATATGCTTACAGGCTGCTAGTCAGGGTACTCTCCAAGGAGGGGAAGATCTGTGTTTTGAGCTTATTTAGGCAGAAAAGAAATTGATCATCTGTGTATTGAAGTGCTCAAACCACTAAACCAGAGTTTTGTGAAAATCAGCTTTTAACACTCTTTTCTCATTTAGGTGAAAATCTTTGGTGAATTTCAACCAAATTTGTAACTAGGTTGAGTCTGACCAGATTGTCTTGTCTTTGGCAAACAGCATTTTCAGAAAATCCGTGCTTAGATCTATTCAGAATTTTCTTATTTGGTGGTTCCAGGAAGAAAAAAAAATCTTAGCGATTTTATTAGGATTAGAGTGCAAATCCAAGTTTTCCCATTTCTATCAGGAATTCCAAAACAAACTTGTGTTGAGCTCCGGTAGAGTTGTAATAACGACACAGAAAACTTGCATTTAAAATTTTCAAAGATATAAACAGGGGTAATGAGCAATCCTCAGAATTGTAAATTATCACTTTAATACTGATTTCACAGTTTGAAATTCGCGATTGGGTTGTTGAGGAGTTTTTATTTATTTCTGTATGATCAATGCAAGGTTTTGCTGCTTTGTTTTCTTCAGATTTTGTCTTAGGTTATTGAAATTTAAATGAAAGCAGAATTCGTCTTCAGGCAGAGGACAAATTACACGTAATTTTTAATGAAAATATCTCATCATAAACCAGGACATTGAACATTGTCCATACATAGCTGCTTTGACTCTCCAAGATGAACCAGAACAAAACCCAGGACAATCCATGTCAAGTTGGGCATGGAATGGGAGAAAGGATATTCCAGTCCTCTGTAATTTTCTTTGTAACAATGGATAATATTTGAATTTGAACTATGTTTTGTGCTCGCTAGAAACTGCTGAAATGAAAACTCATTTACAGAGCTGGGCATTGAAGTGCCAATATCGTGTCATGGCAGTTCCAGGGGGAGCTTTCAGCCTTAGAAGGCGCTTGCTGGTGACAAAATTCCTGTACTGTTTGAAGGACTTCTGCATCCAAAGTAGGAAGCAGGCCAAGGGGGGAATTCTGCCCCTCTGCCCTGCTCAGGTGAGACCCCACCCGCACAGCTGCTCCAGCCCTGGGGTCCCATCACAGGAAGGATGTGGAGCTGCTGGAGCAAGTCTGGAGGAGGCCACGAAGTTGATAAGGGGCCTGGAGAGCCTCACCTTTGGAGACAGGATGAGAAAGTTGTGATTGTTCAGCCTGGAGAAGAGAAGGTTGTGTGGAGACCTCACAGCACCTTCCAGTGCCTGAAGGGGCTGCAGGGAAGCTGGAGAGGGACAATTCATCAGGAACTGGAGTGACAGGAGGAGGGGGAATGGCTTTAAACTAAAAGAGGGTAAAGTTAGATTAGATATTGAGCAGGAATTGTTCCCTGGGAGGGTGGGGAGGCCCTGGCACAGGGTGCCCAGAGCAGCTGTGGCTGCCCCTGGATCCCTGGAAGTGTCCAAGGCCAGGTTGGACATTGGGGCTTGGAGCAGCCTGGGACAGTGGAAGGTGTCCCTGCCCACGGCAGGGGCTTGGATCTAGGTGATTTTCAGATCCCTTCCAACCCAAACCATTCCATGACTCTATGAATTTCTCTTTCACTCTCACTGCAGCACGGAGACCTCCTTGAGAACATTACCAAAACTTGGCAGTAGCCAAGCACTCTTCTCACATTTCTTATAGTTGTGTTTGTCCCTACCCAGCAGAAGAAGGTATTTTGTGCCTCTTTGTTGAAGACTTGGAGAAAGGATCCCTGTACATGTAAATGCTCCCTATGATGGCAGGGTCCTGGTACTGATGGAGCCCTTCCAGTAATGCAATATTTCCACAGCAGAACTCTTGTTCTTCAAGGGACTTAAAACTACTCTATAACTTATGATTGTGTTTTTATACTGGTTCACCTTGACAAGGAAGTAAGAGAAAGGACTCCTCATGCTATGAGGTCTGCAGGTGAGGAAGATGAGGGTAGGAGAGAGTAAAAGCATGGTGGGAGTGGAGGGAGTGGGAACATACAAAGGTTCTACGCAGGAGAAGGAACATTTTTACTCTTTTCTCCCAAAAAGCCAACACACTGTTCTCGTTAATGTGAGGGAAGTTCCATGAAAGATGCACAAGTGCTAATTTTCTAAATAATCTCACATTACCACAATGCTTGGAGTCTCTTCAGTAAAGGGAGTCAATAAAACAGGAAGAGCAAAGCTTTATTTGCACACATGGGCAGGCACAAAGCAGGATTCTTAACTGGCACTGGAGTGATGAGAGCAATCCCTGAAGAATGCTTCCTCCAGACCAGACCTTGAATATTTAATAATGGTGAATTACTAGAACCCTTCAACCATAATGAAGGAATAAGCAGGCAATTAGAGCAAACTGCAAATCCCTTGCCCTATAAACCCTCCAGCATTTTAACTCTCTCTGTGCATCTGCCACTCCCTTCTGATTTCTCCCACTTATTTAAAAGTCACAGTGAGAAAAGGCTTTTTACCATCTTTTAGAAACCCTCCTCCATCCTTCTCCTTCCTGAAAAGAAGTAGTATTGATATCCCCTCTTGCAAAATTCAAAGCCACTGCTGCTTACTGAAGCTTCCTGTAGCATCTTGAGTTGGTATCACAGCCATTCTCATATGAAATGTGAGATATAATTCAGAAACCCACTTCCGTGCCTAGAATGTGCAATGTTTAATCCTTGCAGGATATCAGAAAAACAGCTCAAGTTGTCAGGAGCATCTGAGGACGCGAGCAGCCAGTGGTGTGTTGGCCTCCTTTCTGTTGGTTTGTGGTTAGTTGGTGTTAGACAAACCCAGCAAAGCTGAGAAGCAAATGATTTATGTGTGCAGCAATAGCTCCATGCTTCTGAAATATCTCTGAAATCCTTAGAAACTCGGAATCGGCTGAGCAGATGAATGAACATTTGGACCCAAACTTGAAAGTAAGCCAGGAGTTTCATATATAGAATCACGGAATGGTTTGGGTTGGAGGGGACCTTGAAGATCATCTCATTCCACCCCATGCCATGGGCAGGGACACCTTCCACTAGACCAGGTTGCTCCAAAACCCATCCAGCCTAGCCTTGAACACTTCCAGGGATGAGACTTCCACAAGTTCCCTGGGAAATCTGTGCCAGGGCTTCCTCACCCTCACAGGGAAGAATTTTTTTTCCTAACATTTAATCTAACCCTACCCTCTATCAGTTTGAAGCCATTCCTCCTCGTCCTGTCACTACATCCTCTTGTGAATAGTCCCTCTCCATCTTGGGCAGTATCATCTTTTATACCATTTGAAGAGATAAGTGTCCTGTGCATCGGATTTGGAATATTCTCCAGTGGGATCTGACCCCCTAGATTGCAATCTTAAGATCTACTGATAAAGAGAAAGAATGGACAAAAAGCCCTCATGGCTTATAGATGTTACTGAAATGGAATTTAAAAGGAATAATGAGAAACTGCACCCAGACTGAGGAGGATTTGGATCATTTAGGTAATTGGGTCAACAGATGGTAAAGAGTGTGGTATAGAAATATGTAAGATAATTAGTCTGGGAAAAGGAAACCAATCATCCAGCACACTGATGAGGAAACAAGTGTTGATTATTGTGGAGAAATCATTGAAATAATCAAGACGGTGCCCAGCAGTAGGGAACAATGCAAATAAGTCATTAGGCTGGGGTAGAAAAAGGATGAAGAGATAACAGGTGATCTCATTTCTGTTTGCAAGATCTGACTTTTACATCTGGCCATAGGATTAAGAAGCAAAACCAATGTTTCCTTACAAGTGATGCTTAAGGCCCTGTGTCAGTAGAGATGTATTGCACTAAGCATTCACTACTGGGAAGATGGAAGTACCAGCACAGCGAATTTTTGGACACCATCTAGTATTTTTATGTGGCATTTCTCTATGGATGGTGGGAACAAGATCATGATCTTGGAATGACCATTTCGTGGAACAGAGCAGCACAAATAGCAGAGGATATTATGCCATGCACAAAAGTTAAATTTTTTCAGTGTGGCTCTAATTAAAGATTTTGAGATATTCAGAACCATGTTTGAGGTTGAAAGTACCTTGGTTTTGACACTGGCAGGTGACGAACCTCCACGTTGAAAGAAATACAAATTAGGAGCAATAGTTTGGCAATTTCTAGTATTTATGTGCCTCCAGATGGACTAAATTATCTGATGTTGTAAGTTCTTAAGCTGCTGAGAAGCTCTGTGCTTTGCTTTAGCCCAGGCTTGGGCACTGTGCCTTTTAACAGATGCAGAGAGAGGGTTTTTTTTTCAAAACATTCCTTTTAAGCTTCATCTTTAAAGTCTGCTTTCCTGGATAACACACGAAAGAGATCTGCACCCAAAGTCCCTGTCAAAACCTCTTGTTTGGTATTTTGCGCTTAACATGGGTAGACATCCCCCAAACTGCACCAAAGTCATCTCCAGCTGGATGAAAACATGGACATGCAAGCTTAGATTGCCCACACCAATCTGAAAAGTCATTTTTCCCAAGAAGGAGGAAGGTGGGGAAGGTTGCTGTGGAAGAGAAAATTAATTCCTTTTTATTGGAAAGGACACTTTTGAATTCTAATTCGTTCTGTACAGGAGCTGGCTTAAACTGCAGTTTCTGTAAGCTGGAGAAATGATAGTGACCATAAATTCCCTGTAGATATATATTCCTTTCGGTTTTCACGTGGAGCTGCATTTCCCACTGTAGCATTCAGAGAAGAAACCTGATATATTTGAAGTCAGAGAGGATGATGGCATGTTTGAAACGGAAGTGATAATATTTATGATCTGGGCGTTCCAAAACACGGGCCACATTTATTAGAAATTAATTGTATCAAGCAGGACATTCCTCTAATTAAGAGGTTGATTTTTTTCATCTTAAACCAGCACAGACACATGAACCTTATCTACAACCTTCCATAAAACAAGGGCTTTCCTTCCCTGCTCATCCTGTTGATCTGTAACAGAAAAACCTGTTCCAAATGCTGTCGTTGCTGTTTTATATGTGAATTTTATGTTTGCGGTAACTTTTCCAGACAGCAGATACAATTCTTTTCCCTTTCTCAATCTATTAATGCTTCCCGTGGGTTTATTGTGTGGCGTTATCTCAAATCACAAGGCTGACAATGTTGTTTCCTCTTGCTTTTATAGACTTGAGGGAACAAATTGTGTTTCATAATCAACGCTTCCATCTTCTTCTTTAGATAACTAACAGAGTATGTTGGAAGCAATCATTTTGAAGTAACTTTTTTATTGGCATAGTAAAGAATTTCTAGTTCTTCTGTTTAATTGACCTCAATTTGATATCATATTATTGTGGTTATTTCAACACATTTTTGTAAAAGTATTTTGCTAGAAATCATGTTCCATCTAAAACGTGTTCGTTTGGGGCTCTGAATGTCTCATGTGATGATTATAATAATATAAAAATGATGACTTTTACACACCCCTGCAGCTTGTTCTCATGTTGCAGTTGCCATCAGCTTTCTTGCAGCATATTTAGATGTTTTGCCTATTTCACTCTTTTGACCATTAGGTACTGGAGACAGAAAGAGTTCCACTGCTTTTCCTTTATTCTTGCCCTTTCCAACCTTTTGAGCCTTTCCTCAGAGGAGTTGTGAATGAAGGCATAATAAGGAATAAAGGAAGGCCATTCATGAGACTGTTTTCATGTTGGCAACAACTCTAGGAGTCTCTTATTGCTGGAAATAAATCAATTTTTGAATATGAGTTCTGAGAAAGTTACTACTGTTCTGCAGCATTTTAACACCTCCTGTTTGTTCAGTAACTTGTCAGACTGGAGTAATAATACTTAAATTGCAAGAATCCTCCTATCTTCTCTTCCAGTGACTAAACCAAATCCTTGCTGCTACTTTCAGTGAATTTAAAAGTTGATGAGCAGTGTGGTCCCGTGGATAGAGTCATAGTTCAAGGTTAAAAAATAGGAGAACTTTGAGTGGAGCTGCCACAGTGGCTCTGTTGTGTCAGCACAGTGACTTCAGGCAGCTGCGGTGTGACCTTGGACAGGTCTTCTTCTGGGTAATTCGGTTTTCTCTCTATTTCCCTCTGTCTTGCCCATTTATATTGTCCATTTAGAGGCTCTGGATAAGGTCCTGTGACAGGCTGAGGGTATATTTATACCATGTGGATGGTAACAGTGCCCTGCACAGCTCCTGCCATGCCTGGGAGTTATCCTGTTACAAATACTAATGTTGTGCTTTCCTACATTTTTAGAATTGACAAAAATAAGTGTGACCTGATCTTTTTTTCCCCCCTCAAAAAGCTGCCACAATGCAGCTGTACTGGATGTAGTAAAAACTAAGGAGAAAATAAATCGGTTTTTGAGGCCCAAAGTAATAATGTCTAAGGCAGGGGAAGAGAGAAAAAGGCACGTGGCAAACTTAACAGTCATGGCACACTCTCCTGTGTCACTTGATGTATCTGCAGGTATATGTGGGTCCTAAAACCTCCTAGCACCCTATGTAGCATATGTTTCTGCAGCCTTTTGGATTATTTTAATTATTTTTCATTTCATAAATGTGTTCTTAATGATGAAAAGCCAGCTACCTTGACGTAGATAGAACATTTCTCAGGCATCTGTTTCAGTCAAACTAGAATTACAGTGGTGCAACAGCTTCAGGTGGAATACTGCGAAGAGACTGGAAAGTCAAATTGTTTTGGCAGGGACAAAATTGTGCTGTGAATGCATAGAAGGGGTTATTGTATAGAAGGGATTGTTGGTCCTTTCACTTGCAACAAGCAAAAGAAATCTCAGTTGGTTTAGGTAGAATATAGAATCACAGAATCACAGAATGGTTTGGGATGGAACTTCATCCCATTCCAACCCCCTGCCATGGGCAGGGACACCTTTCACTGTCCCAGGTTGCTCCAAGCCCCATCCAGCTTGGGCCTGAACACTTTCAAATTTGGGGCAGCCACAGCTTCTCTGGGCACCCTGTGCCAGGGCCTCCCCACCCTCACAGGGAGCAATTCCTTCCTAATATCCCATCTAACCCTACTCTCTGTCAGTGTGAAGCCATTCCCTCTTGTCCTATCACTCCAGTACCCCATGAGGAGTCCCTCTCCGGATATCTCACTCCAACTTATCTTTAAAACACTTCTAAAGAAAAGCTTTTAAACTCTGGTTTTGAAAATGTTTGTAGGGTATCTGTCCAAAGGGAAGTGCTCGTTAAGTTCATATACATGAGCCTCAGAGAGTCCTCCTTGGAAAGAACATTGCCAGAATATCCTTTTGTAAAGGAAAGGGATGGGAATCACTCACCTTCAACTTTCACATAAAAATGTGATTAAACAACATGTCACTATTCTTAATTCAGCAACAATGGTGAGATAAGCTCAGTACTTATAAAATAAAATGCTTAAAGTTTTTGACATCTGTTGAATCAAAACCCCATAAAGGAGTAACAAAATATTTTGAGGAAAAAAAAAATTAGCAAAACATGAGTAAAATCACAGCCAGCAGCAGGTCATACAAAGCAATTACCTCAATTTAAAAATTTTTCAGAGGCCACAATTATTTTTTGTTAGTGTAAATGCTCTTGTAACATGTTTTAATTCCCTTCATTTGGAGAAATAAAAAGAAGAAGAAAGGCCCAAATAGAGATAAGTGTGAAATGTTGGCTTTTTTTACAGCCTGTTTCTCATCCATTCAGGACTCCAGGTGGTCAGCAACACCTCTCAAGAAGGGCTGTTGCTCCTATACATTTTTCCATCTTGGCCATTTGCTCTCTCACAGGAAAATCTGAGATCCTCCATGACCAAAATAATATTTTCAGCTCACTTTTTATAAAACCAAACTTAGTTAAATTCGCTAGTGAAAGACCATATTTCACATATTTATATCAGGCATAATGCCTTTGCAGGATCCTGATCATTCATAACGAGGAGGGAAATTTATAGTTCATTCTGTTCTATTTGTCTTCCTAAGTGCAATCTTGGATGGCAATATGGGGATAAATTATAATTGCAAATTAGTTTTCTGCAAAATGGTTCTTGAACACTGAAATTTTCTATGCCATAAAAGGGAATTGTACAGACTTCTAAGAAAACGAAAATTATTTTTATTGTGCTTACCGCAAAGAACCCTGAGGACACTTCTCCAAAGGAATAAATTTGCAAATGGCTGATAATTGAATGTTGGAATTTCATAACCTGCTTGGAAAACCTGGCCCAGTGATGCATGACTCTGCTATTAATTTTTTTTCTTAAATGAGGAGTAATTTTAGTGAAACAAACAGACTCCTAAGTGGCACAAATGATCAATGAACTGAAGCTATAAACTCTGTGTCTAAAAGGAAAGACTTTATGTTAAAGCTGATGTTGCAGGGTCTAAGGCCATCATATTAGAGAAAATCAGTGAATCTGGGCATGAAAAGTGAAAAGAAGGTGATTGAGAATGACCAGCATGATACTGTGAAGCAGAATCCTCAAGTTCAATTAAATTCTATTATGGACACAATTTTTTGTTTGGTGTTTGCACGGGGTCTGTTAAAGCAGAGTTATGGTGCACTGCGATGTCTCTGTGCCAGGGGAACCACCATTACCAATAATTATGTTTTTAAACCAACTCCAATAATTAAAAAAGAAAAAATGTTATCCTAAGTTGGTAAAAGGAAATATAAGAAGGTTTCATACTGTATGACTTTTTAACCATAGAGTAGTTAATGAAGTGGACACAATGAAATGTGTTCTTTCCTAACAAAAAAAACCTTGAACTCCAAATTGAACTTCCACTGGGAATAAAGAAAAGCAAATTTTGGGTTATGTTAGGAGGATCATGGTCAGCTGAGGGAGGGAAGTTCTTTTCCTCTTCTAGCTGGCGCTGGTGAGGTCACAGCTGGGATGCAGCTGTCGGGATAGATGTGGAGAAGCAGGAGATGCTCCAGTGGAAGGCAAGGCAAAGAAATAATTTCTCCTCCTAAAGCTAGAGCTTGAATTTCTTGAATTCTAAGAGCATTTTATACTTGGCAATAAATTATTTTCTTTCCATCACTGGATTTTATTCAGTAACTACAGTGTAATCGTCAGTACATAAAGCAACTGTGAAAGAAAATTAGACATTGTGTAAAAACTTTAATCTGATGTCTTCATAAGCAGGGTGGTTTTTATGTTGGAGTCTCTATTCTGATTCCAGCCCTTTGAGAGTGTGCAGAAATAAATAACAGATCAAGACTGGTCTACATTTTCATTTCTTGATAGACTATGACAACAATAAATGTTACCTTAGTCATGTCTGTGAATAAAAAGAGATGATTCACCATCCGGCTGGAAGAAGGAAAACAAACCCAAAGTACTGACATGGCACAGAAATAAAAGGCCATTGCTCTGTAGGCAGCAATGATTTAATGAGTTATGCCTAATGTGGCCAAATTAAAAAGTACCCAGACTTTGCTGTGGTGGGGGCCATCCATGAGTTTCACAGAGATCTAAATTTGAATTTTGCCTTTGGTTGGTCACTTGGCAAAGATCCCAACTGACTCTGTCCCGGAGCCATAATTGAAAGCTGTGAGTGCATGCAAAGATTTCTCTCCTCTGCTGCATTTTCTGCACACAATAGCTTTGTTTTCACACCAGAGGCCTCCAGGGCTGCCCTTTGGGTCAGAGCCCTCTCCCGGGTCAGATGTCAGATAGGGCTCTAAGACTGCAGAGCTCACAAGTAATACAAGTTGTAGGATGGTTTCCTGCCATGGTAATGCTGCCCCAAGCTGCATTTTGCCTCCAGGTTTCAAATCCTACAAATGGGATCATTATTTTCCTGTGAGAGGTCTCGCAGCAAGTACAGTCACTCCTCCACACAAATATTCACAAGATCAAGCCATTACAGAATCACAGAATCATTTAGGTTGGAAAAGACCTCAAAGTTCATCTTTGACTGACCTCCAGGGGTGGTGACTCCACCTGCCTGACAAACCTTTCCATAAAGAATTTCTTCCTGAATTAGCTCAACCACAGCTGAATACTAAGAAACAGTAAAACTTTGGATGAAGACTCATCCTTCTAAATTTATTGGGAATTCAGTCGTTTACATCAATGAGGCCCTAATTCGCCCTTGCAAATAGAAGCCATTGACAGTACAGGCACAGCCTGTGTATATCGCTTGCTTTAAAGATGAAGAATTCAGTGGCACAAATTTGGTCACAGACGTAACACAAAAGCTGTGTTTGGACAAATTATCCTTTGGTAAAACCAAGCAGTTTACATCACAAACAAAACAAAACAAAGAAACAAAAAACCCAACTGCAATTTCCCTGTTAACTTATTTTGCAGCTCTCATTTTTTTCCAAGTCCAGATTTATTTCCATCTACCTAATTCTGTCTTTCCATTTTCCGTGTGGAAGCGTTGTCCAGGATAGACGGGATGTGTGTATTTACACAGAGGAACTGTTTAAATTGCAACAGGTCCTGAGAGTTATTTCATCGTTCCATGGTTGTATCTATCCCCTGTAGCTGTTCTGCTTTTTTCAATAGTCCCTGGGGTGAGGGTGTTGCAGACTGTTCAGAAGTGATTATGTCCTTTCTTTTCCTGGAAACACAGCCACTTGCACTTGGAAGAGGGAAGTAAAGTGACAGGAACCTTATTTTGAGTCTTCTGAAACAGAAAGGTTTTTACTTTCCTTCGGAATTCTCCTTGAGATTTTAAATTCCATTGTGATTTTACCTGTAAGAAGAAATGCCTTTTTTTAGAAGACATCTTCCCTTTGCAAATACAATAGATGAAAACTCAAAAGTTTTCTAAGAGTTTCCTGTTTTCCTTTGGCTTAATCAAATCATGACCAACTTCCCTCCTCAGCTCTTAGGGGAGTACAAAAATTTGCTTTCCATTAGAGATGTCCTGGAGTTTGATGCCCTCTGATGCCAAATAAGTTGTAAAGTCTTTGCGAATCCACCAGCCCTTTCTGGATTCTTAGTTTGTCAGTGATGTCTTATGAGAGTTTTGATAACTTCCAGTATTTTCAACCATATTTTTCATTTGGAAAGATCTCAGACACGTTTCCAGAAGAACTAGTGAGATGGAAAGGAGGAAAGCCAGATGAAGAAAGAAAGTTTGAGGGTGAACACTTTGAGATTTCATTCAGCTTTGGAGTGTACATGTTTAAAGGACACTAAGCGATGCAAGACGAAGATTTTTGTAAAACATGAGCAATTAAGGATTCCTTTTTTGTAATTTCTGTTTAATTCAGCTGTTGAAAAGTAATTCCGCTTTTCTGAGACTCATGAAACTTAATTTGCGCAATCTTTTCATGCACAAAATAGCCTTTAAATCACGTTCTCCTTGGAGATGTCATTACTGATGCTGAAAACAAGATGTTTTAACATGACGCAGTGCTAGAATAAATTGGGACGTACAGGCCTGGTGTGAAGTGTTGAAGGGGTGAGGAGAGTGTGCGCGAAGGCAGAACAACGTTTGACAAGCTGAAAATGGAGGAAACCTCAGGGGGATGCTCCTTCTAGTGTGGGGGATCAATTAATACAAACCACAGAGTAAACAGAAAATATCAAAGCAGTTTGTTGGGGTGGAATCACTGGAAAAATCACTGGTTAGAAAGTATGAATCCCATTACCTGTAAGCTGCTATCTTAAGCCTATAACTCTAAATATAGAAAAGCAGTTTTCAATTACTTCTCTGGCCTAAGTAAAATGTTGTGTTTGTCCCTCTCCCTCCTTGGCTATAAATATTGTTTTCACAGCAACCAATCTGAACCAAACCTTCTGTACAAGTCAGGACCACAGTTGTACGTTCACTTCTGGCTATTGGCTGGAATGGGAAATGCTGAAATAACTAGGAAAGAAGTAACTGTGACTGGGAGGAAAAAGGATGAAGATCATATGTGAAAGGATTAAAATAGACTTTGAATGACTATTGAAATGCCTAATAGTTTACAAACCATCTGCTGTTAATTTTTGTTGTTGTTTTGTGGAGGGACGAGGGAAAAGATTTCCTTCAACTTGAATTTTGCCTAATTTGAATTAGACAACGATAGAATTTATATCATCTCTAAAGTAGTTGCATTTGGGATGCATTAATCAGTCCCTCTGAGATGTTTTTTCTAAAGCCCTATTTTGTCCTTCAAGTTTCTGAGCCACTCAATGAAATACTGCAAAGTAAGGCAGAGAAGGTGTCCCCGCCTTACAAAGTGAGTAGCAGGATTGAGTGTGGGCCCAGACAGGTTAATCCCCATGATTCTGCCTCCTCTCCATATTTTTTTGCTGGCAGTCCACCTGTAGGAAAAATCTCAAGATGAACAAATAATCTGTAAGAGTATTAAACAGAGGAAATGGCGTGGTGGGCTGTGCTGTGTTTGCTTTTCAACCATTGGTCCATGCAGATGATGGGAGATTTTTGGACCGAGTATTGGGCTCTCCTGTTGTGGAGGAGTGCAGAGCTGCCTGCCTCAGTTATTCCTGCATTACCCCACTTTTCAGAACAATCTTAAGCAAGGATTTGATTGGCAATCAAAATCCCCCTTGGCACAATGGTATTGATGGGCTTGGAGAGGGTGCCAAAATTTACTCGCTGTGAATAAGGAAATTGGTGGAGGGAAAGGAAAGGGTCATGTTAGGACTTCTGAGTCCCAGGAAGTGGATCTTGCATGTTTTAACACTTTCCAGAGAGAGATGCTGACTGAGTTCCTTGAGCACAGCACTTACTAAGCTCAGCATTGAGAGGAAACCAAGGCAGTAAATGGATGTTGAAAAGGGGATAAAAAGGAGAAAGCACAATCCCTGGAGCAGACACAGAGGACAGACATGACAAGGTGACAGCAGATACAAGAAAAATGCTTCGTGTGACTTGGCTAACAGATTTCAAGCAAAAATTTCTAGGGATTGAGGTCAGCTATTTATCTCTTCTTCCAATCCCATGTGAACCCCCCAGGGAAAATTGGACATTGGGACTAGACTGAAAGGAGGAACAATGAGGAATCCTTACCATCTACCTCAGCTTCTAGATCAGGGTTTCCTAAGATAATATCACAGAATAGAATCCCAGAATCATTGAGGTTGGAAAAGCCCTCCCAGACCATTGAGTCCATCCTGGGACTGATCCCAGCCTTGTCACTCAGAGCACTGAGTGCCACGTCCAGGCCTTCCTTGGACACCTCCAGGGATGGGGACTCCAAACCTCCCTGGGGAGTCCATTCCAACGTTTAGTGACCCTTTCCATGAAGAAATTCCTCCTGGTGTCCAACCTGAGCCTCCCCTGGCCCAGCCTGAGGCCGTTCCCTCTCCTCCTGTCCCTGTTCCCTGCCAGCAGAGCCCGACCCCCCCCAGCTGCCCCCTCCTGTCAGGGACTTGTGCAGAGCCACAAGGTCCCCCCTGAGCCTCCTTTGCTCCAGGCTGAGCCCCTTTCCCAGCTCCCTCAGCTGCTCCTTGTAGGACTGACTCTCCAGACCCTTCACCATGGGCCCTGCTCTAAATTAATAGGAATTATTGAAAGGAGTTCTTGGGTTTTCTCTGATGGTTCAAGGAGCCTCAGGAGAAATCCGCTCTCTCCATTCCTCTCTCAGAAGTCTGGTTCTGGTGTCTAACACACCTTGGCTAATGCCAAATAGCATATGGTGCTAGCTACAGCTGCAAATACAATTCAGTGAGAAAGAGCTGAGAGCACCTTTGGAGTTGTCACAAACCACCTAAACTTATAATAAGAGGTTGTTGTGTGTTTTGCAGCTCATCACTCATCCAGCTTTTTCATTGTTCATGCGATCTTGTTTACAAAAATTTCAGGCAATAAATGTGTTGCAGAATAGCAAGGATTTAACAAAGAATGTGCTGCTGAAGCACCTCAGAAATACCTTTTTTTTTCTCAACTCCACTTCAACCCGAAGTAAACGCATAGATGAAAACATTTTTATGACATTCTGGGATCTAGACCTTTTAAAAGACTTTTTAAAGGTCTAGATTACATTGTTCTCAGACAGCATCTTTGTCTGACACAGAAATCCAGCCTCTTAACAACTGCATCAGCATCACAGCAGCTCTGCTTTAATTAAATCTTCACAATTAGACAGGCTTGTTATTGTACGTCATTAGTCTTCCTAATACCTTTTTACCTATTATCACCTCATTTTCAAGCACGCATCTGTTGCAGGGAAGCTGCTTTTCCACCTCACTTCATTGCTTACTGATTTACACCTAAAAGGCTTTAGGCAGTTATGTTAACAATTATGAATTGTCTCGGTGAAAGTCTAAGGAACAGATAAAAAAAATATGCTGGAGCAGTGAGCTGAATATAAATGTGAGGAACAGATTCTGGAATTCACCAAGTTTTTTCCTTTTGGGGCTTGCATTTCCATTTGGCTCAATTCTTTCAGAAATGTCCCTTCCAGAAATGTACATCTGAGTACAAACTCTTCTCAGTTTGGTTTCTGAACAGAGGGTGCAGGGAAATTGTTACATTCATTCCCTAGAATGGTGGCTGAGCATCAGTGTTTTCCTGTTTTACATCCCTGAGAACTCAGTTAAGATATTTAATAGCAATATATTAAAAAAAAAAGATACTTTGACTTTTGAGAATGCCAAATTTCACATAACCCTTTATTTGTCCTTGTGTCTGATAATTAGCTCTGCACACCTTTAAGATGTTTGGGATATGAAAACTGGACTGTTGCTGTCAGCCAGAACCTATTTCTTTTGGGTTTCATGATCTTCTATTAATGTTCATGACAAAGTTACAATGCCAGTTATATTCTCTCTGTCTCTGTCTCTCTGTATCTATCTATCTGCGCGTGTGTGTGTGTGTGTGTGTGTGTGTGTATATGTATGTACATATGTATGTATATATAGAAAAAATATATGTTTGGCTTCTGTGGTATTGATTAGAGCCTCTGTCATATCAAAATGGCTTCCAGCTGATATATGAAAATGCTGGTAGTTCTTCAAAGGCAAGATTTGGGCCTTTCTCACATCTATTTCTTGGCTTTCTCCCTCTTTTAAATTTGAAACGTGGTACTAAAAATGCAATTTTACTGCTTCGCCTGGGCAGCGTAGTAAGAAGGAATATGGAAATCATCAAAAGATTAAATAAATCCTCTAAAAGTAAGCAAAACAAACCTCATTGCAACTGAGGAAATTCCATAAGGAAGAAATGAGAAAACTCGAGGCAAGCTGAAGGAGCTCCACAGTTTAAAACTCCACAAGGCCATAAAACTGGATAAAATTCGAGGGAAAAAGGAAATACTTTTATTTTTAGTTGCAGATATTGCATGATTTGCCGTTCATTTACCAGCAGTAGTGAACAATATGCTGGCATTCCGGTAGTCAGGTTGTCAAAGTGACCTTTTTTAATGTCACATGTCACAGAATTTCATGTCACACTAAGACAACATGACAGGACAGAGCCAAGCTTTCCTAATGCTTCCCTTTCACCTTCTCAAAAGTGCTGGCATCCTAAGGAGGAAGATGGGGGTATGGGATATTCATTGCTTGATGATTCAGTGACCACTCTCAAGAGAAAGGTCACGCAGCAAAGCAGCTTGTGCGTTATGATTTCTTTTTTAAAAAAAAAAACACCAAAAAACAAGCTATAAAATTGAAATAAAATGGCAAAACAAGTAGTGGTGGTTTAACATCAGGCGACAAGCACAAATTGAAATGTCACTGCTGGTTTGGGATGCCACTCAGATGCTTTATGCAGTCATCACTGTGCCTCTGACAAACACAAACTAAATGGAAATGCCCCATTCCAGCTCCAGTTTGCAGCTGGTGGCTGTGAGAACACAGAAGGACATGGACTGGGCAAATGACAGATTCCTTTTCAGAGGCACCCAGGATGGCAAAAATAATCCCAAAATGGGGAAGCTTGGTGTAGTGGAGGTGTCCCTCTCCATGGCAGGGAGGTTGGAATTAGAGAAGGTAAGGTCCCTTCCAACCCAAACCACTCTGTGTTTCTATTATTCCATGAAATCAGCTTCATACCACTGTTGGCACTGAATAGAATTGCAGATAACAGACTACAAGAAATTCTATTAATGCTTTTTCAAATCTTTTTGTTGTTCTTTTTAAAACAGTAGCACGGAGACAATGACAAGAAGAGGACCCTTGATTTGGTGCTTCATTTTTCATGTCGTTCATCTCAATGCAATGCGCAGCAGAACGGGGTTAAATTTAAGAAGTTATAATAAATTATTCATGCTCTAAATGAAACAGGCACACAGTCATTTTTATCCATGATTACTATTATCACTATGGCCATTTCTTTAGTTAACACAAAAGTAGTTCATAATTCATGCACAGATGCCTTTTAAATGTGTGTTGTCAGATGTCTGGATACCAACAGATAAAGCAGAGATAGCTTGATGCTGTTTGCTACTGTTTTCCAAACTTAGCCTGGACCATTAAATTAATTTTTCTCACCAAGAAGAAAACTCATCCCAATCCACATAAAAAAAAAAAAAAAAANAAAAAAAAAAAAAACAAAGAGAAATTTTAAAGATTAGCTTCCAAAGAAAACAAGAACTATCTGATCTTGTTGCTGGTGTTTTCATCGGTGCCCATTTCATAGAATCATGGAATCACAGAATGGTTTGGGTTGGAAGGGACCTCAAAGATCATCTTGTTCCAACTCCTCTGCCATGGGCTCATCACTATCCAGGGGCATGGAACCCTCAGGAGGAGTGGAGGAGGAACCCAGAGAGCAGGAAATAACCTGTGTGGCAACTGCTCATTAACCAGAATGTCAGAGGGGTTGGATGTGACCTCTGTACCTCAATGGTCCTGACTGACCCAATACTAAAAAGATAAAAGATACAAAAAAAACAGATAATAATAAAATACAATAAATAAAAATAAAATAATAGACAATAATAAAAGATAAAAGAACAACAAAATAAACAAAGTAAAGCTAGCAGGGAATTTATCTTTCCCCTGATTCTACCTGGTTTGTGTTTTGCTTGTTTGGAAAGCCCTCTGGTGAGATGTGTCTTAATTAAAGCTTCTGGAAGCTGGGCTTATATAGTCTTGATGCTACAGGAGGAAATTAGAGCCCAGCAACTGTGAAGGTTAATGGAGTATGGAATTAGGAAAAAACCTAGAATTATCATGTTCAGTATTAGCTCGATATATTAGTTCTATCTAGCATTGGTTTATGTTCAAAACACTATCAGGATGTTTGCTTTATTAATATTTTCATTTTAAAAAATCCCAACACACCTTTATTTTGAGAAGAGAGGAGGAAGGCGTTCTATGATGATCAAGTTGTAGCCACAGCAGGGAGTGAAAGCAGTAAGAAAATTCCAAGAATCTCTCCTAAGTGTACAGTAATTCCATTTTCATGGAACCATTGAATGCTTTGGGTTAGAAGAGACCTTTGAAGATCCTCCAGTCCAACCCCCACCTTCTTTTCACCAGTTCTTTGACTGAAATTTTCATTCCCTGTTCCCTGTACCTGCTATCACTTCTCTTCCTACACAGCATTTTGGGATATTTGCAAGTGCTTAAACATTGCCAGAGCAGAAGCATGGAAATGTTTTTAAATCATAACAACTGGCTTCCAGCTGGTTTGCAAGGAGGGGTGCCTTCCTACATGTTTATCCTTATTCATCCTGTAATTATAGCAGACTGACTGGAGGAGCTTTTAAAAACAACAAAAAGAACCCTTTGCAAGTGTAGCAAATAATTTGCTGGCCTTAAAGGGAGTAGGTTTAATGATCTTGATTGGAATTTGAATTGTGCACGGTAGTTTACAATAAAAAACTCAGAAATATAGAGAATTTGAGTAGGCTTATGAGTCGAGTGATTTGCCTTATTTGAAGTAGGCTTGGCTAGATCCAGATTTTAAAACATGTCCGTTGTTTTTCTGCATTTTACCCTCAGCATCTGCATTTCAGTAGAGATTCTGCTTTATTTTGTAATCAATGGTACAGAAAAGCCACCATGTTCGCAAAAATTTGCACTGAACTGAAATTATTCAGCAGTGGCTCAGCAGGAAGTCACAGAAGGCTGGATCAGCTTTCAAAAATTTGATTTCAGGAATAGATGTTCTGGGATCCTGAAGGCAGATCTCAGTGGGCTGATTGATCTCAGTCCATTGGATGCCGCAGCCTGAGCTGCAGATGAGAAAAGACTGGTGGGAATCGTTGCCAGGAAGAGCTTCTTGGGGTGATTTTTGGTTTTTTTCTTTCTTTCTGTGCTTGCAACAGCGAGCAGAAAAACTAATATCATTTAATAGTTTGGGTATCCATAGGTATGTGCTCTCCAGTTTGTTAAGGAATTTCATGCCTGTCAGGACCATCGAGAAACCGTTCCAGGAATTTTTTATCGCACCCTTTGCAGATGGCCGTGCTCTGAATTTGGGTATTTGTGGGACAGGTTGCAGAAATACCATTTCAAAATACGTATTTACGTTGGTGCCTGCAAGGAGTTCACACTTTCCAACAATACCTCTCCCTGATCATTTTCATCAGGCCCTCAGAGCAGGTGCTGAACAAATCCTGCTTTTGCCAGCACCACTAATGCAGTGCACGCTTGCCCTTGGAAGATGAGCAAACCCTGAACCCCCAAATCACGCAACCCCAACAGCCCTGGCACCCCGAAGCAGGACTGAAAAGGTGTTTGTAACCCTCGGTGCAGAAGCCCAGCAGCACTCTGAGTGTTGGATTGGCAAGTTCAGGGTTTGATCAGAACCTGAGGTGATTAATAAGAACCAGTTGCAAATGCAGCCAGACCGGTGTCCTCACACCTCTGCCTGGCGAGAGGGGTCTGACTTTCCCTCCTAATTCGGTCTCTCTGTGCTCACCTAAGCCTCAGCTGCCTCGGAGCTTGGACAGGAATTTTGATTGAGCAGGATGTGGGATCTCAAATGGCTTTTGGAGTTGTTGCTTCCTGCTTGTCTGGTTGGAAAATGCAATGCCAGTTTTTCCAATTTTTGTATCAATTCCAATATGATTCTGGATTGTTTCTTGGGTGCCACAGCCAAGTCATTAATTTCTTGGTGATTTGAGGGGTTGCTGCTCTCCTCCTGTGATACCAGCTCAGTTGGGATTCACTGATGTGGGCAAGGGTCTTAAAAATGCCTGTAAGGTGTTGTCAGTCACCACTCCCTCAGCTTCCCTCGTTGTCTGAACAATCATGGAGTCATGGAAGAGTTTGGCTTGGAAGGGACCTAAAAAAACATCCAGTGCCACCCCCTGCCATGGGCAGGGACACCTTCCACTGCCCCAGGCTGCTCCAAGCCCCAATGGCCAACCTGGCCTTGGACACTGCCAGGGATCCAGGGGCAGCCACAGCTGCTCTGGGCACCCTGTGCCAGGGCCTCCCCACCCTCCTAGGGAAAAATTTCTTCCCAATATCCCACCTAAACCTGCTCTCTTTCAGTGTGGGGCCATTCCCCCTTGTCCTGTCACTTCAGGCTGATGTGAAATCTCTCTCTCCATCTTTCCTATAGGCTCCCTTCAGGTACTGGAAGGCCACAATGAGGTCTCCTCAAAGACTTCTCCTTTCCAGGCAGAACAATCCCAATTCTCTCAGCCTTAAGAATAAATTGCTGTATTCGCATTGCAGTCTATAAAACTGAGATTTTTCCCTGGCAGATTTCCGAGTTTGAACGAGGGAGAGCTAGAAAATGAAGGTGAGCTCAGTGTCTTATGGCATGTCTGGGATTCCTAACAGGACAGTCTGTGCAGTTGTAAAACTCATGATAGAAATTGGAATTAAGAACTGTCATTGCATTATGAATTCAGCAAATTCATGGCCAATAGTAACCTTACCATGCCCTCAGAGATCTGTGTGGATCTATTTTCCTTTATTCCACAAGTGTTAGGCAGCTACTAACAGCCAAAACTCTTTTTTTTTTCCCCTTGCAAACGTTAAAATTTCAGTCATGAAAGTAATCTCTTTGGTACTGCATAAGCAGAGCTTCACGAAGTACATATGTACTGTTCCATTTCTCTGTAATAAAAGCAGTTCCCAAATAACAGTGATGTGCAAAGAAGCAACGCGCTGCTTTCTGCGGTGTTGTTTTGAGTAATGATACCCAGCAATTCCTCAGCGGCTGAGGCTTTGCTTCAGTCTTTTGTAAGGGAGTTTTATGCTCCAAGTTTGAGAATGACAACAAGGCTGCCACACTCCCAGGAAGAAAGAGCTCAAAGCAGCCACTCCTTTGTGTATTGCCATAGCTTGGAGGAAGCTTTAGGCACGGCAGTAAAGCAAGCAGAACTGAATTCTGCTGCTTAAAGATGAGGGGCCTGAATCACAAGAAGTGATGAGAGGTAGAAGAAAGGGCCTGGTGACCTCGGAGGGTCCTAAAAGAGGTCTGGATGTAGCAGGGGAGGAGGCAGAACAAGGTTGGTCCATGCATCACTGAGGTTTCCTTGTGAGTGGTCTCCCTGCACTCCCCAGCGTGAGGATAGGCAGCAAAACTTATGAGCAGCCTCTGTTCTACATTAAAGAGAACCCCAAAAACATGAATATTATGGTCTTGGTCCCAAAGACCCTAAGATGTAAATAGACTTTACTAATATTAGTGCTCAAGCATGAAGCAGAGTTGAATTTAGCAATTCTAATTTTCCATGGCACAGACTTAAGTTGTTGGAAACAAATTCATGCTTTGTCACTTCAGTATTTTAATTCCGCAAGTGATATGAAAGCAGTTTTCACTCATTATAACATAACTTGGGCTGATCAAATACTTTTCAGTAGAAAATGTGGAAAAAAATGTGGCAATGGAATTGCGCTGTAAAATTTGAACATAACTGCAATTCTCATTTGCTGTCAGAGGTACTTGGATCCTCATTTTGGCTTATTGCTCTTTTACAGAGGAAAATCAAACTGAAAATCACATACATTTCTTCCAATCCCAATTTTTGTAAGTGTTTTAGCTAAAGGAAAGAGAGTTCAGAGTCAGAGGAAAAAAAAAGTTCCCTTACTCCTTACTTTTTGTGCATGCATATGTATAGGAATTTGTACTTAAACAGCTGAAAGGCTGTACTGTACTTCATGTGCCCTTCCTTTTCTCAAGCTTTTAGACTTGCAGCAACCCGTGAGAGGCAGCATGATGTCATTATAATCACAGCACAATTTTCTTCCTACTGGAAAGAGACACATTGTTCCCCCTCAGCGAAAGAAAATTGAAGCTTTCAGTGTTGCAAATAAAATAAGATGCATCTAAGTTGTTGTTTATCCTTAATTACTGCAGGTCTCTGAGAAGCAAGAGATGCTGCATTTCGAAAGCAAATATCTTTCCTCAGGCCTTTGTTTCGTTAAAAACCTGTGGGTTTGGTGTTGCTGCTCCCCACCAGCTGCCCAGGGGTTGTGTTTGTGTGCAGCGTGTGGATTTTTTGTTGTGATTTGGGCAGCACCAGCGTGGCCCCTGAGGCTCTCTCAGGCAATAGGATTGGCTGGTCCCTGGGTGTTTGTGGGGCAGGGAATCTCCGTCCCTGAAGTCCCAAAGCACCCACCTGGGGTGACACACGGCGTCTCATCAGCATTCAGAGCCAGAGCTGGAGTGGGAAAGGGAAGGGGCTTGGGGGGGGGGTAAATCACTCAGAAGCAAGACAAGATAAAAGGAACATGCTGAGAAGAGCAGACAGTTGTTTCCTAATTGAGCTGGGGAGGAAATGGAGTGGCCTGTGGCAGGCCCCCTCTGATCCACCCTTCCTTCGCCCAGCGGGGTGGGGCTGTACCTGTTAAATTGTCAGCCCAGGGATAGCACAGAACAACAATCACAGCTGCCTCATGTTGCAGGGGATTAAAAAACACTGGCATCCTTTGCAACAGTGGCTATGTGAGCACCAGTGCTCAGGAGGAGATTCACACACGTGCTGGACCTCTCTGTCTGAGAAGCTTAGCTCCATCCTCGACCCAGTTTTTGCAGGCCCTGTGGTAGGTACACGAAGTGTGAGGGGTTGCATCTCCCCTTCTCTAGAGGTAGCTTAAGGTTATGAGGAAAACTGAGAGCTGGGCTGTCCACATGGTGATGTTTCGAGTGTAAATCACTTCCCCTGGTCTCCTGCTGGCTCTCTGAACTGGAGCTCCAGGTGGGGATGAGCCAGCTGAGACTGAAACAGAAGTGCTCCGTGGTCTCTGATGTTCTCCTTGCCAGAGCAGGCACCTTTTCACCCAGTATGGGGCATGTGGGATGTTGTCACCATTCCTGTGACAATGCACAGCTCTAGCACCTCCAGTTTATGATATTTGTGTGTTGTATTCCTGCAATATGCTCTCCTTGGGCTCACGTTTGTGATTGGCCACTGAAAGGCTTTCTGCTGCTCTGAAAATCAGTGGCCTGACTCCTGCATGAGCTGAGCTGCCTTGATTACAGATTGCACCTCCGAAAAAAGGTTTCATTTCTTTTCTAGATTTCTGCCAAGGACTTATCCAAGATTTTCAGGTGGATGCCTGATCTAGAACCTAGTAATTTGACTTGGTGTTGTCCCTTGATCTTAAAAAGAGATTGGAGAGCTGTGTGTAACCCCGTCCTTATTAAATCAGTTTAATTATTCATTCTGTGTGAACCCGATCAGGTTAGAGTAGGTTTAGATTAGATGTTAGGAAGAAATTCTTTACTATGAGGGTGATGAGGCCCTGGCACAGAGAAGCTGTGGCTGCCTCTGGATCCCTGGAAGTGTCCAAGGCCAGGTTGGATGGGGCTTGGAGCAGCCTGGGACAGTGAAAGGTGTCCCTGCCCATGGCAGGGGGTGGCTCTGGATGATTTTAAGATCCCTTCCAACCCAAACCATTCTGTGATTCTTTGATTCCATGGTTCTGTGATTACCTGTTTTCTACCTATCAGAAGGGATCACCAGTCTGGGAACACATGTTTCTTTGTGTCTGAAATTAATTTTTGCTGAGCGTGTGGGCACTTATTGTAGGGAGCAAATGAAGATTGAGAACGTGCTGCACAACAAGAAGGGAGGGCTGTGAACCTGAAAGACAGCGTGCATGAAAGGAGGCTGTCTGAAAAGTTATTTCAAAGGAGGAAATAATCCTTATTATCAGCAAAAATTAAAACCCACTTGCAGTAAAACCCCTGCAGTTCTGAGCTCGCTCTGCAATGCAAAGCCTGCAGGAAACACTGAACAGGGAGCAGAATTAGGACCTCGGTGGAAAAAGCTTTCAATCTCTGTGCTGAGAGTGGCCATATTAATTAAATCCATAATATGCTTTGTAAAAACCAAAAAGAATCATGTTGTATCTCAGCCAGGCCAACAGAGTGACTAGTTTTACATGAAGTGTGAAATTAGGTTTAGTGTGTCTGGATTTTACCTCTGGGGGAAATGTGCTGCAATTGCAAGTTAGTAGGGCACAGGTCATGGTGTGTGGATTCCAAACTACACAGGGCTGCTGTTCTGGCAGTATAATGCAATCTGCTTCTATTTTTGTACTTGCCACGACACACTAAGTTTGCCAAACGTACAAGGATCCGTCTCCAAATAAAACAAATAGCTCAGCTTGTCAGAAATATTCCTGTTGTGGAGGTGCTGAATTCAGGTTTATGACATAGAACTGAAAGTGTTGAGTGCAAGAACGTGTAATCTCTTGGACCACGTAAATAAAACACATATGTGATATTGTTTTGTTTAAATGCAGAAACCAAAATATGCCCTCATGATTGCACAGTACTGATTTATTTTCCTTGCATTACATTCAAATTGTGTAAAATTCCTGCGGAATTTGAGCATCATTTGCTCTTTCCCTGCTTGTAGGAAGTTTTGTTTAGTTAAACAACTGGTTTGCAAAACAGCCTATCATGAGATTTGCTTCAGTTTATCGCAGTGTCTTGAATACTTCTGTTTTACTGAAAATAATATAATGTCTACAAGACAACTGCACAGAATTATCTGTTTGAGTTGGGCTCATGTTTTAATCCCTTAGAACAGGTGAGAATGCCTGACACAATGAGGAAAAAGCCACAGAAAAAAATACTGTAGCTAAACTCCCAATTTAAAAAGACACAAAATGGTTTGATTTGTATTTTAATGGGTCTTTGAAAAAGCACTGTTTTGTAATTACAAGCTCAAAACTGTTCAAAATAGTTAAACTGCATTTTCTTTCATTTTTTCACCTTTTTTTTTCCCCCTTGGACTTACAGCTGCAGCCCTTTCTTGAAACGTGCCTGAAACACAGGAGCTCCACAACCATCTCTACCTTAAAAAAAAAAAAAATCAGTGTTTTTAACTGCTTCCACCATGGTGCACCTGCAATTCCAGCACCAGTCTTGAATTTGGGGGGGATTGTTTTGTTTAACTGGTTGGTGGGAAGGCAGAAGAAGAGGGAATAAACATGCTTTTTGTTATTATTGTCTCTACACCAGCCTGCAGACCAGACTTCATTAGGGAGCAAGGAGGTTGAAGAGAGCTGGCTGCAGCAAGTTACTTGTTGCCTAGTGACACCATCAGACCCATAAACTCCAGTTCTCTTAACCCTCGAGAGTCCAGGACCTGCTGGATCTGATTTCTGGGCAATCCCTGTTTTGACCAGCAAAGAATTTGCTTTTTTATACAAAAATCCAACTGTACCACTAGATGCCAGTAAGAATCAGAGAGAGAGAGAGGGATGGACACCTTGAGAGTGAAATTAAAAAAATTCTTGAATGTGGGGCTGAGAGAATTGTTTCTGCCCTCTTCCAGCACAACTGAACCTGAAAATGCCATAGAAATGTTGCCTGTAAATAAAAGCTCGAGGCTTCGAGCTTTTGCAGCCAGTGAAAGATGAAGGGAGCATCTGCTTTGACTCCTGATGTCTGTCAGTAGAAGTTTCTCTCCTGGTCAAGTGGGTGAAAAACTGTTTTCTGTTTTTTTTGTTGCTTGGTCATAATGTGCCCATTGTTGATGTGGGCAAAATTCCTTTTTGTTTTGTAGAAATTAAAAAAGGCACTCAAACCCCACCTAATGGATGAGTGGAATGGACATTTGGTGACAATATCCAGGGGAAGGTGACAAGGCAGAGGTGTTCAGAGAGTCATGGAATACCCTGAGCTGGAAGGGACCCACCAGGATCATCACAGTCCAACTCCTGCCCTTGCACAGGACACCCCAAAATCCCACCCTGTGCCTGGGAGTGTTGTTGCAGCTCTGCTTCACAGGGATATTATTTAAGAACAATTACCACTGCTAGTTAGGCTGTAACTAATAGCAAGAAATCAGTAATTTTATAGGATGTGCTTTCAGCTCAGAAGAACTTACATAACTTCAGGTTTTGGTGTTTTCCCTGTTGACTTTGTTTCAGCTTTTCTACAAAGCTGTATTTTGAAAACTTGTAGAACATTAAGAACCAACACAAAAAGTTTGTAGCTCAGCTGCTGTGTTTCCCCCCCAGACCAGTGTGGCTGTAAGTGATTTTTGGCATTACTAACTTTTACAGCAATTAGATTTAGAAATCTTTAAAATCTAAAATAGACACGTCAGACTGTTACTGTAAGTGGATCTTTATTGGCAAAAGCAACGAGGCTTGGAAAAATCCCTCTTGATGGAAAAATACATACTAGATGAATATAAAAAATTGAAAAGTTATGGGTCAAAGGCAAGTAAATGTGTTGATTGGGACTGTCTTTTGCCAATCTGTTCCTGTTTCCCGTAGAATCTCTGAGTCTTTTATTTCTCTTCCCTTCAGGGTAGTTGGCAATAAGAAACTCAAAGGTCCTATGCCCTCAGTGAAATCATAGGAACTCAGAATAATTAAGGTTGGAAAAGACCTCCGAGACCATCCAGTCCAACCTGTGACCCATCCCCACCTTGTCCCCAGCCCAGAGCACTGAATGCCACATCCAGTCGTTCCTGGGACACCTCCAGGGATGGGGACTCCAAACTTCCCTGGGCAGCCTCTTTCAATATTTAACAACCTTTTCCAGGAATAAATTCCTCCTGATGTCCAACCTGAACGTCCTCTGGTGCAGCACCTGCAGTGAGGTCAACCTCTGTCCTCCACCACCTTCCTCGAGCCTCCCTCAGCAGGGTCCTTTGTCCTGAAGGGTTTTTTCCCTCTCCTGAGGGACCAGAGGAATTTTCTCCCCATGTGCCTCTCGAGTAATTGTTGTTCTTCCCTGCTTTTTGCTCAGCACTTAAATAGAAAGAAGATTTCTGAGCTTGTTACCAGGATGAAGTGAAACTCCTTTCCAAGGCCTTCTGTGGGCCAGAGGAGCTCCCAAGGGTTCAGACATAGCACAGATGACCTGCATTTGGGTAGAAATAACTTGCAACTGGCTAAAAAGAACAGGGTTGCTGTTTTATTGATTGCTCTACTTTACTCTCTTGAAAACTTCTTCCCTCTGTAAGATTACTCAGGAAGAGGGGGTTTCCCTACTTTCCAAAGCACAGAGGGGTAAATTCCGGGTACCTGGGGCTGAGTGAATTACACCAGGGCTGTGCCAGGGCTCAAAAGCCTCTCCTTCACCACGCCTGGAAGATTTGCAGTGGCACTAATTTGGTGGTTTAGCTGTGAAAACAAGCCCAGGTTGGACATAGCCGACTTTGGAGACCTTAAGCTGAGAGCAATAAGCAACAAATTATTTTTTTTAATCCACCCCAAACCTGATTGGAAGTGTGAAAATCCAAAATTTTGGCTTAGCCTCACTGAAAAAGAAATATTTGTCAGATTTCTTTTTCACAGAATTACCTGATCCAAGGGCTCTGAGCTTCCTGTAAACTAATGCAGTTCTCCCAGATGCAGGTCAGATAGTAACTAATGGAAATTAAACATGAAAGCAGAGACAAACTGAAGCTTCTGCTTCATGAATTTTATTTTCTGCTTTTGCAGCCTGCTCTTTTCTGGTGGCGGCTGGTTAGCAATTAAAATGTGATTAGCATATAATGGTAACTGCTAATGTGGAAGCATTGAAATTCTTTGTCCCAGTGATTGCTTTCTCATTAGCAGCATGAATTATGGGGTGTTTGAGCTGCTAGCCAAAGCTCGGCAGCCGTGGGACACTGAAGTTTCCTTCAAAATAGTGGAAATTGGTGATTTCTGACACAGGATTTAAATCTGTAGAAGGAATAAAAATATTTTCCAGTGACTGACAGGCAGTCACTAGAAAGGAGAAGTGAAAATAATGTCCAGGCTTCTGATAGCACGAGGCCCTTCAACTCCATGGGGAATAATATTCCAGTAAAAACAATTTTTTTTTTCCTTCTTCAGAAATCCTGTGAATTCCAGACATTGGATAGCCCAGGTTGCTAGACACTCATGAAGTCAATAAAGTACCATCCAAATGGAATGGTTGGTAGGGGTTGTATTCCTACGAAAGAGGTGGAAGCATTAGGATTGTTAAGCAAATAAACGTAACCCTTCATTTGGAGTGTTTTCCTCCTGCATGGTCATCCACAGAGATAAATTCACACTGGAGAGAGTGTAGGGAAGGCTGGCTGACAGCAATCAGGGACAAAGAAAGTTTCTTGGGAAGCAGTGCTAAAATATTGTGGTCGGTTCGATTAATTAGAATAAATGTATCAGGGAAACACCATTGCCTTCTCTAAAGAAAATAATATAAAATGTCAGAGAGGGTGAAAAGCTGTTAAAGATAAAGGAAAACATCAATATCAATTGATCCCAAACACATTTAGCCTGGAAAATGGAAGAAAGCTTCCAGGCATCAGCAGAAACTAAGTTCTGAAATTGCCTTTCAAGAGAGTGTGGATGAAAAAGAGACCTGTGTGGTGCTTCCTGGGTCCATCAAAAAGTTTACATCTTGTTTTCCCACTAAAGCAGAAATCAGTGGTGCCTCATGCAAGAAAATCCCTTCCACTTTCCTCCAAATAATCCTTAAAGAACTCCTGTGTGACCTGAATGAAAGTGCACAGTGAGGTGACCAAAGGCATTTCAGGTTAAATAGCACATTTTCTTTATTTTAACTGCAAGGAAGAACACGGTAAAAGTTCAGGAGTTAATTCACTATTTAAAGTAATGAAATAGTTGGAAGCTCGGTACATGTAGATTGTATCATTAATTAATGAGTGAACTCCACGGCTGCTGCAAATTTAGGAAATGACTTAAATGTTCCCACCTCGAGGTGGCTTTTTAAAGGACTCCCTGATATGCATTATAGCTTTGTGTGCTAATAAACCCCCAAGTCATTAATCAGGTGATTTCAATATTTAATACCTATGATTTTCCATAGGTATTTTGCTCTTTGTCATGATTATTTCCCCCCTTTTCCTTGGCTATGGGAAACCCTCATTTGAAATAGGAAATCATTTTTATGCCCTAGAAAAACTACAATTTAAAATTTCTCCTCTCGTCCTGCAATAAGGTGCCTGTAGGATACGTGTCTGAAACCACCCTGGCTTGCAACGTGTCTATCATCCCAAGTTTCCCCCACACAATATTTGAAGGAGTTTCTGTGGTTATCCGAGGTTTCTCAATGATCTAGCATTTTGAAACACAGATTTCTGTTTAAAAACTAATTATTTGGACAGGTTCAAAACACTTTTTTCTTTTTTTTAAGGAGAAATAAAAAGGTTAATCCATGCATTTACAAATCAGTTTATTCCAGTGAAATACCATTTTCACTGCACACTTGCTAACTGGCTCTATCTATATCAGTGAACAACTCACGTTCCTCAAATAGTTCTGCCTTTTTTATTGTCTGGACCATCTGCTGTGCTGCGAGCAGCTACTATTTTGGGCCTTTTCCCTTTAAGTACAAGTTTCAGATTAAATAAAGCCTTTGTAAAAGCTGAAATTATTGCCAGAGCATGTCCAGCGGTGTTGATGTGCTTTTGTGGTGGGTTTGGGGGTTTTTTAAAGCCTTTTTAAAAATTTCAGGCAGTAATGATGGCACAGCCCTTCTAATGATAACAGCGTGAAGGACAGAATGATGTAATCATTCCTGAACTCACTCTGAGGATGTATAAGTTGGTTACAAAACTTTTGTTGAAAAAAACCCACAATTAATAGCTGAAAATAATAAAGCAAATATTGAAAAAGTGTTTTGAAAACCTCTCAAGGAGTCCACTTATTTGTGGCATCATTAACATAGCAAATAACAGCAAAAGCAGAGAAATTAGGGTTGGGGCAGAAATTGTCACACATTTCTGATGGCACTGGGGAATTTGAGGCCTCCTGGCCTTCCCCACACCAAGGAAATCATCTGGCATGGAGATCCTTGATGGATGATGGAGAATAGAGCAGCGCTGCTGTGAGGAAAAGCTGAGAGAATTGGGATTGTCCAGCCTGGAGAAGAGAAGGCTTTGGGGTGACCTCATTGTGGCCTTCCAGGACCTGAAGGGAACTACAAGAAAGATGGACAGAGAATACTTACCTTTTACAGATGCAGTAACATTGGTCACAACGGTCCATTTAGGCAGAAGAGGAAATATATTAAAAGGAAAGAGAGAATTCAAGCCTCTAATATGAGTCAGGTAAATTTCATGTTTAATGTTTCATTTTAGTTCAAATCTATAAGCGAGTAACTGGATTCAGCTTTGGCAAAGTGTTGTTCCCACCTGGGTAACCAGACAATTTTTCTTATTTCAAACTCATTTGACTGAATTTGAGTTGTTCCAGTAATACCAGTGACTTTTCAGAACTGCCATTAAAGGTCCCTTCTATACTTATTTTAGCTTAGAACTTGCTGTAGCATAAACCCTAAATTTTACTTTTCAGATTTTGTTCCCTAATTCAAGCGTAGGACTTTTGGTTTTTGCTGTTCCTAGCTGTTTATTCTGCCTGTGGGGTGCTTCAAATCGAGGATAAGAGCAGAGCAGAGGCTCTTCCCTCTTCCTTTGAGCTTTCTGGTTGCACTTGGAGGCAAGGAGGGAACACCTGGAGAAAAATCTGAGAAATCTCTGGTGTGGATTGTGTTTGGACAAAGGTTGGGCTCGATGGTCTTGAAGGTCTTTCCCACCCTAATGGTTCCATGATCTCATAGCACAACCGAAGCAGTGTGGAGGGTTTGGTGTAAGACTTGTGACAGGGCATTTTTCTGAGAGGATACATCTGGGTACGAATTTGAGAGTCAAATGAGTATTTGCTTTTCATTTTTAGCTAATACCCTGTGACAAAGATGCCATAGCATAAGCAGTTGTTCTGAGCTTGAAACTGAGGGAAATGTACTCATTTTCCAGCTCACCCTTGGAAATGCAGCACTTGGAAGCAGAAGAAATGCTCCCTGTAAATCACGCTTGCGGTTAATGCCCAACCCAGGGGTAAAATGATGTCAGCAGAATTGTTTTAATGAAAAGTGCTCTTTTTTTTCTCGGCGAGGGTTTTATTTTATTACAGGTTCCCCTCAGATTTCTTCAGTACATATGTATGCGTTGATTGCCTTCTATTTGATGCATTAATCTAAAACTCAGAGAAAATACTGCCTGTAAATTGAGTATATCGAGCAGTTCTTCCCTTGCTTGAAAACGCGAAGATTAAAACTGTGAATTACCTAAATAATATCAACTAATGCTTCTTTTAGCTGTCTATGGACTCTGAAACACAGCGTTAATTTATCCCTCACTACTTGAAACCTTAATGCATTGTGTCTTGGTTTATTTGCCCCATTTGTGAAATTGTCTTGGAATGTTTTGCAAATAAAATGCTCTGTCATTGCGATTTCGGTATCTCAGTGATGCACAGAAACATAATGGAATTTTATCTATTTTCTTGATTTATAAGCCAGGGAAAAAAAAAAACCAAAACAAACAAAACAAAAAACAAGTGGGCAAAATAAACCAGCTAATGTGCTACTTAGTAAGTCTATTTTTATCATAAATGTAAGTAGGTTAAACTGTTACAGTATTTGTCATTAACATGGTGGAAATTAGTGCAGAAAAAAATCACTTTGTGGGGGGGTTTTTGGAGTACCTCAGCCCTGTTAGTGCTGTTCCCTTGCTACTCACCTGTGAAACTCTCATTGTTACTGGTGTCCCACCTCCACCTGAACGTAGCAATGCACCTTCATTTCTTCCCAAAGCCCGCGTCTCTTAGCACTTCATCTGCTTCAAACTCTCAGCAGGTGTGAGAGTGTGTGTGGTGCATGTCAGGATGTGAGGAGGGAGCTGGGGAAGGAAATCAACACTTGTGCTGTAAGTGGAGCAGTTGGGTTTCTCAATGGCTCATAAACACTCAAGTTTCCAGATCTACACTCCATCTGAACCATGAAACCTCAGCGAAAGCAGAGTCTGGCCAGGGCACAGCCACGAGCTCTCCTCGTTTTGGCTGAAGCTGTTGGGCCCTAATTGAAGGGATTAACTCCTCATCCAGCAGCTCTGTGTTTTGTGACGGTCACTGACTTCTTGATTTTGCATCCGTTCCCGCTACTGCAGTTTTCTCAAATGCTTCAGTGTTTAAATTTAAAGATATCCTGGCAGAGGATGCACTTCTTCCAGATGACAACTTGAAAATCATGATGATTTTATTGGCGTTGCTAATGCTAGCTATAGTACAAAATACTGATAATTATTGCTGGGTTCTGGCAAATTATGTTTTGTCTCATCTATGTGCATCACACTTTAGCAAGCAGTTCAGGTCTTCAAAACCAGGTTATTAGGTATTTTCTGCACGTGGTTTTGACTGTGAGAGAAATGGGATAGAGATGGATGCTGGGGCTGTACAGCAGAAAGAGGGAGCTCTTCATATCCTCCTTTTCTCATGTGATCTGTGAGCTTCCAGGTTTCCTTTCTGTTTGGCTTTTGGTTTTGAGAGATAATAAACAGATGATATCAAAGTAAATAGCAACGAGTGGATCTTGACAGCTTTATTATGGCTATTATGTTATGGTACATTAAGTTTTTAATGAAATAAAATATGGCAGATTGCCAAATTATGTGATGATAATTTCAGGAAGCTGTAAACAGGTTACTCAGTAGTTCATAATTGCTGCAGGTAATTTAACATTCAGGAAACTTCCACCCACTGATAGTAATTAAGATTGTGTTTTGGCTATGTGCATTGATTATGAGTATCTGATCAAGAGAATCTCTCTTCTTTCCTTTCATGTGGTATTTCACACTTAGCATTTTGCCCTGCTGGCAGCAAATCTTCCCTTTTTATTTTGCATCATGGAACCTGTCAGTGGAAAATATTGTAACAATATGTAATCTGCCTGTGAATAACCTCCCTGCTGGACTTCCAGTGTCAGAGAAAGCTCAGCTTCTGCCTGCAATGAAAATTTCCTTTATGGGGCTGCCTGATGGAAAGTGGTTGCCTGGAAAGGACACCTTTCAGCTCGAGTTTGGCCAACACAAAGCCCTCAGCATTTCTAAATCTTGCATTAAGGCTGTGTGGGAGAAAAATCACCCAGCAGGTATGTAGGGATGCTGTCAAAATAACCAGAAAATGCAGGAATTTCCCACCTGCCACGGGGCCTGTGTGAGAGCTGGCCGCAAGAGACTGGCAGAAAGGTGGGATGATCCAGGGAGAACATCCCCAAGGATGCTTTGAGGTCGCCGGTAGCAGGGAAACTGAGGCAGGCTTGAGGCTGGGGAATGGCACATCTGAGCAGAGCATCGTGGTCCCCAAACCGAGCCCCAGGAATCCCGGCATCATCAGTATTAGGGGATCCTGCCTGACCCAGCTGGGGAGAAGGGTAACTGGGTTATCTCAGCGGAGCATCCTCTGCCTCCCAGACTTGTGCCACTCTCTGGAGTCGGAGCCCACGCCGGGAGAAACGGCGCTGCCGCGTTGCCACGGCAACGGCAGGGACCTGTCAACACCTCTCTCCCTAATAGTGACAAATGGTACTTATTACATCAGCACTAATTTCATCTGATCCCTTTCAGATGAAGATACTTAGTCCTCGCTGATCAAATTGTGTCGCTGTAATTACTGAGAACAGACCTTATTAAATGACAGCGCTCCTTACTCATTGCCTCGTCTCGTGCCCGAGCTTATCACTTTCCCTCTCGCCCTGCTTTGGGGGGTGCTCCTGGCTGCCCCCCGGGGCACACTCCCTACCCCAGGACAGGGCTACTTGGCTTCGTTCAGGGGCAGTGCATGTGATGGGGAGGAAGCTGCATCTGGTTTCTGTATTTTAATAGATGTGAAAGAATTCGGGACCTTCGGAGCACGTGAAAGCAAAGCTGTTAAATGTCTGTGGAACTGCACAGCCCTTGCCGCAAAAACCATAACAAATAAACAAAAGAAAGAGTAAAATTGCTCGTCTATTTGTTTGTGGAAAGCAGCCTCACTGTAGGTTAGGGCTAACTGCATCCTTTGGAGAGCACATGGCTGCAGTTACCTTCTTATTGCATTACTTGGCGTTTCAGGTTTAATGAAAGACTTTACACGAGTGCAGAGAAACAATTACAGAAAAATCATCTAGGGAGGAGGAAATGAGACTGGAAATGCAGAGGATGCAAACCATTCTCTGCCACTGACCTGCAGGCTGGTGTTGGGTGTGTTATTTTCCTCTACAGCTCGGAACAGCACACAGAGCTCTCCCCACCTCGGAAGTCCTGTGCAGTGAAGGTAGTGATTTTCAGGGCACTGAGAAGCTCCACTCTCTCACTAGAGAGTCAGAAATATGAAGAGTGGCTGAGGGAGCTGGGAAAGGGGCTCAGCCTGGAGCAAAGGAGGCTCAGGGGGGACCTTGTGGCTCTGCACAAGTCCCTGACAGGAGGGGGCAGCCGGGGGGGGTCGGGCTCTGCTGCCAGGGAACAGGGACAGGAGGAGAGGGAACGGCCTCAGGCTGGGCCAGGGGAGGCTCAGGTTGGACATCAGGGGGAATTTATTCTTAGAAGGAGTGGTCAGGCCTTGGAAGGGGCTGCTCAGGGAGTCCCCATCCCTGGAGGTGTCCAAGGAAGGCCTGGATGTGGCACTCAGTGCTCTGGGTGAGGATAAGTCCGAGGTTGGACTCGATGATCTTGGAAGTCTTTTCCAACCTCAATGATTCTGTGATTCTATTCTGTGGTTCTGTGATATGGACCCCCTTGTCACAAACAAATTCAAGAAAATGTGCTTTGCCCCGGAAGATGTTTGAATTTAAATTGTCTTTACGGTTTTCCTCCTCTGCCTGGCGGTGTCTGATGAAATTGTCTCTTTCTAGCTTGTAAGTTCGCTTCATTTTTCCTGAAGTTGGGGTGCCAGGTTTTCATTTGGTGCCCGTCTGCTTGAGAATAAACCGAGCAGTGAATTGAAGGATGGTCTTTTGTTGTGGAATAATCAAACTGGCAGGAAAGGGAAGTTCAGTAGCATCCAAGTAAGCACTCAAGCTCTCACGCTCTTTTGAAAAAAGATTACTCTGAAAAATAGTGTGACAAGTGGCACAGCAAGTCACAGGGCAAAGAGAATTTTAAATCAAGGTATCCTTCATTTCTGTCATTGTTTTAAAAAGGAGAATGACTTCTCTTTAACAGATGGCACGTGACAATTTGTGTTCAGCTATGATTTTGCACCTTGGCATTATACAAAAAATTCAAGGTTGCTCTTGGTGTTATTTCTTGGTCTTCTCATTAACTGACCACGTAATTCAAGACTTCTGTGTTTTTCAAGCCTATATGACTCTGAATATCTCCTTAAGGGATAATAATGTTAATTTTGTCATTATATAATAAATAACGGGTAACAAATCCATTCCCCTCATCGTCAGAAAAAGCAGAGCAAGTCATTAAAGTTGTGGCAACTAGTTTATGTCCCAGCTAGCAAGAAGTGGAAGATGCCAGAAGCATTCCTTTCCGGGGTGTAGATAAGTCTATTGTTGCTTATTTCAACTTTTATCAGAGACCTTTTAGCCAAGTTATAGTTTGGGACAGTTGGAAAATGTTTAGTTGGCCTCAGGATAATAAATTATCTGTGTCTGATTCCCACGTAAAGGTTAAAGGATTAAGTTGTTTGCTTGTTTGGTTGTTGGTTGGGTTTTGGTTTTTTTTTAATTTACATTGGGGTTAGGTCTCTTCCTAGACTGAGAATAGAACAGAATTTGTGAGCCCATGCTGGCTGTGCCTGATGATTGCTTTATTTTTTAACTGCCATATGTAAATTGGGTAAGGCAGAGAACTTGATTTTTCCAAACGTCTGGGAGACAGAAGCAGCTGTATTTTCTATCAGGTCAACACTTGCAGAATTTTTATGTAGCTCATTTTCACTCATGTTGAGGAAATTCTCTTGTAAGGATGTGTACAAATATTCCAGATTGCTGAATACCAAGCACAGATTCCAGGGTTACCCTGCAATTTTTTTTTTAATCTCCATTTAATTACTGGAACAGAATGGTGGTTTTTCAAGGCAGTGACATTTGGTGGGTCCTCTGGGAAAATGCAGCCACAAATCATCTCAACACAAGAGTAGGTCAAATGGTAATAATCAAGTCATATTCATAACTCATTGGAAATAGACTATTCCGAAATTGCTACCTGATACAGAACTAATGCCTCATTAATCAGAAATACATCAACCTAGGAACACTGGTTATGTCAGCTGGAATTATGAATGAGGTTGCAGGGATTGCCAAGCGCGGGGCTGCATTTAGGTAGGTGCAGGTTTTTTGCAGGCTCGTACGTGCTGAGAGGACTCGTTTTCGTCACGGAAATGAACCTAGAATTATGCAGGAATATGTGGAGTGAGAAAGAAGCTCTGCAGCTTTACACGCTCAGTGTAAATAGAGCAACCCTCTTTGGGGTATATCTTAGAGCACAGCGAAAGGTTCGGTTTTAAATAAGTGAATCACAAAGTTCTCCTTGTCACTGGAGAAAAGGAGAGCTTAACTAGTGCAGAAAATATAGATATACACGCATAAACCAAAATATATACGTTTGCCTAAACTGGAGCGTAGAGGGGTGATTCTGCCCCTGTGCCCCGCTCAGGTGAGACCCCACCTGCAGAGCTGCCCCAGCCCTGGGGCCCAGCACAGGGAGGACGTGGAGCTGCTGCAGAGAGCCCAGAGGAGGCACCAGGATGAGCAGAGGGATGGAGCAGCTCTGCTGGGAGGAAAGGCTGCGAGAGCTGGGATTGTTCAGCCTGGAGAGGAGAAGCTCTGGGCTGAGCTCACTGTGGCCTTGCAGGGCCTGAAGGAGCCCACAGGAACCATGGAGAGAGACAATTTCCAAGGGCTGCAGGGCCAGGAGCCAGGGAATGGCTTCCCACTGACTGGAAGTAGTTTTAGATTAAATATTAGCAAGAAATTATTTTCTGTGAGGATGGTGAGGCCCTGGCACAAATTGCTCGGAGTCATGGCTGCCCCTGGATCCCTGGCAGTGCCCAAGGCCAGGTTGGACATTGGGGCTTGGAGCAGCCTGGGACAGTGGAAGGTGTCCCTGCCCATGGCAGGGGGTGGCACTGGATGATCTTTGAGGTCCCTTTCCACCCAAACCATTGCATCATTCCAAGTAGTCCAGACTTTGCTTTTCCTGTGCTTTGGGCATCGTGCAATTGAGTTCTTGTGCACAAGCCAGCAACCTACTGTGCTCATATGTGCTGAGTCTAATTTAAAATCCTTCACCACTCAGCAAAACTTCATCTCCAGGCTCAGCAGAATTGCACAGCTAAAAGTTCAAAGGCAGTGGAAGTCCAGATGTCTTAAACCACAGGTAATACTTTAATGTGCAGGTGGATTGCTAGTCCTGAAGTCATTTAGTTGGTTTGTGTTTCAATCCAGCTCTGAAACCAGCTCTGAAATGCAACTTGTAAGTGTGTATTTCAAGTTTAGGGCTATTGTAAGTGAAATACTACTGCCTTTGGTTTTAAAACTTTGATTTTAAAACAGGAAGATCATTCCAGCTGTTAGACACTGAAATAGCAAATTCTTCCAATTGCTCATAAATTCTTTTATGGATGGAAATATGGCATACTAATGGATAAACCAGTATAAATACTAGCTTGATCCTTTTGCAAAAGGTAATAATCAATAAATCAATCATTTATTTTCAGTCCCAACAACGAAATGGATTGTCTAGTTGTGCCATGTTAATGCTTCAGTCTTCCCACCAGGGCGATGGCTTCAGAAATATTTGTACCTTAAATGAAACCTTCTCTAATTAAAACATTAAGCTTCTGAAATTCCCACAGCATCCCATTTCTGATATATTTCTGCTTAACTATGTGCAGTGCTAAGACTGTGGATTTTTTTCTGAGATTTTCAGCCATAATTTACTTGGAATATGATAATATTTTTGGTAGAAGGGGGTAAAAGCAGCTCATGCTGCATACCTTTAATGCTGCTTTTCAGGATACAACCTTTAAAACAGTTGTCCTACCTGTCAGTCTTTTTATGACAGAAAAATAAGTGATTTTGGGGTACCAGTTCTGAAGAAAATGTGATCCTTGGGTGTTTTAAATGTTGTAGCAATGGTTGGTTTATTTAAAACCTATATTGTCTTGGTAACTAATAAATGAAAAATTATGGAGGACTGTAAAAATTCAGAAGACCTTCTGGCTTTCCTCTTCTCTTTCCCTTTGGTGGCATTTGTCAATTTAATATGTACTTTATGCACCTTCTCTTTATGAGCAGCATTTCTGAGGAAAAGGAATTAAGTTTGGCAAATATGTACTTTGTAAAATACACATAGCTTAGTATACGTAGTAGAAAAAGGAAAGCATCAAGGGTTGATTAAAAAATGCAAAATCATATCAGAAATACTTCTGAATATGCTGTCTGTTATCTGAGTGAACAAGGTGGCTGATCTGTGTGGGGTTTTGCCCTTAATTTATATTGCAACACATAATGAATTTTCTGTCATTTAATATGTGTTCTAATACTGACAGAAAGCCAAAATGTTAAAAGCACTATTTTCTGCCACAGGCAGGATTAAAGGTATCCTATTGTTGAGGAACTAAAATCATTAATTTTGCAACAGATTTTAACACTGCTTCATAAAAGAAACTGCTGATTAAGCTTTTGCTAAAGGTCCTCGGCCCTTGTCATTTTTATTACACAGCTCTCAGGAGAACCTTCAGAGCAGGGGAACCTTTTGTTTCAGGCTCTGCATTGCCTGTTCATGCTCCATGACATGGTCCAGCCGTGATAGCTGCTCACACGAAGGGCTGTATTTAAACGAGTTGTCAAACACTAAATTTGAGGATTTGTATCCATTTACTGCTTAAAGTCAACACCTAACCAGGTGTTGTAACTACTGGAACATCACTTGGGTCTGACACTATGCAACTGAAGATAGTTAAAAATATGGATTGGGTGCACTGGGAAGAGCATTCCCAGCAGGTCAGGGGTGATCCTGCCCCTGTGCCCAGCCCTGGAGGCACCTCTGGGGTGCCGTGTCCAGCTCTGGCTCCTCAGCACAGCAGGGCCAGGGAGCTCCTGGAGCGGGGCCGGCGGAGGCTGCGGAGCTGAGGAAGGGCCTGGAGCATCTCCGTGCCCAGGAAAGGCTGAGGGAGCTGGGGCTGCTCAGCCTGGAGAGGAGCCCCAGCCGAGAGGGGCCCTCAGCCCTGGGTGTCCCTGGCTGCAGGGAGGGCTCCGAGCAGGGCCCGGGCTCTGCTGCGGGGGCCCAGCAATGGCCCCAGAGCCACGGGCAGGGACTGAGCCCAGCAATTCCCCCTGGGCAGGAGGCAGAACTTCTGCCCTGGGCAGTGCCCAGCCCTGAACAGATTGTCCAGAGAGGCTGTGGAGTCTCCTCACTGCAGATATTCCAAATGTCCAAAGTCCTTCCAAACGATTCCCTAAACCATCCCTGCTTATTTGAAATATGCCTTTTAGGAAAACATCTGTGCTGTAGAACAAAAGTGAAGACACCTTTTGGTTGGGTTTCTCAGAGCCGTTCCACTGTGCAAGGGAAAGTTCACATGCAGAAGAGATTGTCATTTTCATTGGGAAAGGAATTCGGTAAAAAAGACGAGTTTCTGGTTTAACCAGATGCAAAAGTCGTCTTTAACAGGGGAAAAAAATCTCTGGCTTTCAACTTTCAACGGAGAGGGACTTTTCACCAGGAACTGTAGTCATAGGACAAGGAGTAATGGGACTGACTTAGATACACATGGTACTTAAACACCTGATTTGCTTAAAATCAAAGTGCAATAAATCTTAACTACTTCCATAGCACTACTGAAGCATCCTGCTTGGAAAAGTATCCTTAAAAAAAAAATAAAGTAGTGAAGCATAATTGTGTTGCAAAATTAAGATCTAGATAGTTTCCAGCACTCCAAAGCTCAAATGAAGTTGTCTTGTTTAACTCTATGTAATTTTCAAACCTTGTAAAATCTTTTTGAAAAGAAAGGAGAAGACAAACCTTTTTATCTTTAAAGGGGAAAAATCATGAATAATTTCAAGTAAAAAGTCAGTTCTAGGACTCTGGGATCTTGCTAATGCATTGTGAGCAGAAAAAACAGTGAAATTGGATAAATAAATGATTTGTTATAAATTATTTGCAGGGAATGGTGCATCTTCTAGTTACCTGTCTATCTTGTTGTCTTGCATTTATAATGACTTTTTTTCTGCTTTTGTTGCTGCAGGACCTCTTCCTTTTGTGAGGATTTGTTATGGTTTCTCAATCAGGTGAAGATAAATAACCTGGACGCATTATGTTCCAATTATAGCACGAGAAACCACATGAAAGACATTGCCCACACAAAGGAATGAGAAGTTGGTCATTTGCTCAGTTTACAATAGGAGGGTTGGTAACGTGTCTGAGAGCTGAATTTCTATTGGAATATTCATGTAATGTTCAGTTTCCTCCATTTTTAGTCAGGATGAAATTCAGGAGGGGCAGGTTGTTGAGCTTTTCACATCTATGTTTGGTGGCTAGTCCTGACTATTTCAGCTCGATAGCTGTCGATATTTCTCCGTGAGATGTTCGTGCTTGTAATTTTGTGTGTTCTTGGAGTGAAGGCTGGGCTGGAAGGAGAGCCAACACCTCAGTTCAGTTATAACTCTGTGCAGAACACCAGGCACGTGCTGAGCTTGAGTTCCCAGAATCAATCTGTGGCAAACATAAAGCATTTACCACTTTCCTACAAAATATTTCACAAGGCCGTGGGTGAATCTTACCTAGGAGCCATCTCATCCACTCCTGCTCAGACAGAAGTGCCAAATAGCCACAACACTCTCCTTAAAAAAGGATGTTTGGTAGACACTCATAGCACAGTTTGATTCCAGCCTAATTGTACTTTTCCGAGCAAATCTCGTTTGCACATACCAGCAGAACATTTTAAATACATAATGGATAGAGGCACAGAGAAGAGAGAGGAACGTGTGAGCCCGTCTCCGAAAAAGCTCCCTTAAATAAGGACGATTTCTGAAAATTTAATGAATTCTGGCTCGTCTTGGAGTTTTAACGCCACAAATGCTGTTCAGAGGTGTAATGAATCACCACACAAACACGGGAGCGCTGGTCTGGTGGATTGACATGCACTTGGGAGGAAAAGAAAGACACAGCTTTTCGATCAGACTAATGGCTTGGAAGTAGCTTCAGGAGGAGTGCTGGTAATCGCATTTGACGGTCTGAATTGATGGCTGATGGCTTGTAAAGGGCAAAGCACTGGAGTGATTTCAGGGAGCTTTTAATAATGCTTAGCAAATGATCAGGCTGCACAGTCAATCGCTTTGCAGATGCCAATATTCTTTCCCCCCTTTCCCAGTAAGTGCAAAGCATAGAAAATAAAAAAAAAAAACAACTCAAAAGAAATCACAGAATGGCAGAATTAGTCAAGATGATCCCAGTGCCCAGAAGAAAGAGAAATAAAATTTCAGATTTAAGGAATAAACTTTGTCTAGACAAGGAATAATTGCAATTTTTTACTTGAGATTTGAATATTACCTATGGATTCTTCTAGGATCCAATTCTATTTACAATTAAATGCTAAATCCTAATTCATGACTAATATTTAAGAATGTGCAATCAAAGTACTGTTACCCACAGAAAGGTGTTGAGGAACAGACTCCAATTTCTGCTTCTTGTCTGTGGGTACAAAATTTGCAAGATTTTTCACGTCCTTCTCCTCCAGAGACGGGTGGCACAGCTTGTGGATGTCCATCACTCCTTAAAAGGATCCACACCCTCTCTCTTCTCTCTCCTGAGATCTGGAAAGAGCTTTTCCTCTTTTTCTATTCAGTTACAAAACTTCTTGGAGTAGCTGAAAAACCAGACTGAACTAGGTCAGTGGCTTCTCCAGAAGATCCAAGGTCAAGAGCATTTAAAATATTCATGACTTCTGAATGCCTCTGCTTCAGGATGACTTGTAGTACTCAAAACGAGACTTTTAGAAGTCACAATGCTCAACAGGATAACAATTAGTTGTATGCATTATGACTATTTCATCACTTGCTTTGTTCTCACAAAGTCTTAATTTTAACTTTTTAAGTTCCCTGTTGCCAGGAGCAACATTAGAGAGGTTTGCAGGTACTTTATGACCTGTAGGGAATGGTTTTGGGAACGGTGCTCAGGCTCCCAGCACAAAGGAGCTTTTAGATTCTGTACAACAGGTAATAACATTTTCATTTCTAATATTCAGAATTTTCCAAGTGATCAGCAAATCAGGGCATTGTCTTTGAGCGAGGTTTATTTTTCACTCACCTGTGAACTGCTGTGCCCATTTTCTGCCTTTAAAATCGGCAGGAGATGTCTGAGCTCTCTGAGTCATTATTGTCCTCAATTTATTTAGAGGATGGACTGCTGGGACATCACATATTAATTCCGTCCTGCACCTTATAGGATTCAAATCCTTTCATGAACATTCATTTTGTATATTTTGCAACTTTGTTCTGATGATTCTGAGAATGCAGGATTGTCTTCTTCCAGAGGAGAGGCCTCCTGTAGGTTCCCTGGGTCCACTGTAGATTTCAGTTCTCAGGGATTTATGGTGAATATCTTTTTGGGTGTGAGACAAAACCAACAAATATTGTCCAGGAATCCCTTATGGAACTTCAGAATCACCCATGCCAACTCTTGGTGTCATTGGTTTGTCTGGATAAATATGGTATTAATTTACACATGCTCTACGTCTCTGCAGCTCCAAGAGAACTTGAATAACAAACCTGTGTTTTGTTGCATTTGAATTTTTCTGAGGTTCACGCTTACCTTTTGGTGATGATGAGATTCATTAATTTCTGCTTCATCTGGTGTTTACCTGCACTTCCAGCAGATGCAGTGGCATCTGTCATTACTAACCAAAATCAAGACACCTGTCCTAAGAGCAGTGACCAGCAGAAATATTGTGGTGGCTATTTTTTTCAGTGACTGTGAGAAAAATAACCACAGTATCCAAGGCGTAAATTAGAAAAAAATCCAGTAGTTTTCACTGTGTACAGGCCTTTTTTTTTGTGCATCGACAAATCCTGTAGTTTTGCAAAGCATGACGTAAGGCAGGAACAGGGATTTTTATAATCCTCCTTGTGCATAGACTTCACAGTGCAATCTTCATGTGAAGATCTTATTTTCAAGAAGTACCAAATGGTTTAATTTTCTATCTTCAGAGAGCATCGCTCTTAACCTACTGCAAATAAATGCAAGAACGGTGCCAAATTAGACGTTCCATTTTTCTGTAAGGAAGTGAAGCTCCTCAACCAGGTTCCAAAAGGGTTTTGTCCTTGTGATTCCTTGCACAGGACTGGGAAGGAAAAAAAAAAAAAAGAAAAACCTCACAAGAAAAAAGAAAATTGATCTTTTGCTTTATTCCCAGCTGTGAAACTTTCAGAAACTCAGTTGAAATGGGGACATAAAAGCAACAAATAACTGCAGCTTCCATTAGAATTTAAGAAAAGGGTGACCTGGGTCATCAAGTTCAGTTCCATGAACATAAATATATACTCTGAAGAGTTCACAGAACATCTATTCTTAATCTCCAAAAAAAACCCCACAAAACTAAAAGCACTCCCTAAGCTCTCCCTCAACTAATCTTGAAACTTTTGCTGTTCAGAATCTAAATTCAGAAGAAAAACAAAAAACCAAACCAACACCAAGAAACAACAAACCAAAACAACCTGCTCAAAACAATATGACACAATGAAGAGGAGGGATGAAAAACTGATATCCTATAAATTTCATGGCAGGACAGCTCCCATAAATAGACTTCCAAGTGGTACAGAGAAAAGTGAAATAGCCCAGTAGGCCTTGCCAGCCTGGTTGGTACCATCATTCCTTATTATTCCCAAATTAGGAGACGGTTCAGAATCCTGAGCATGCAAACAACAGATGCCAATTGAGCACTTCAGGTTTTTCTAAGCCTTTGCACTTAGAATGTTGCTGTTTTCTGCCTGGCAGCAAGGGGAAGCAGCCTGCTCTGTGCTCAGAGGAAAATAGGTGCACCAAAGAAGAGCCTGGTGGGCAAAAATTTCCTCAACTCTACAATTAATGATCAGCTCTTAATCATAGGATTAACAAAATATGATGCATTCTGAGAAACCTTAACAAATATAATTTTTTTTTTGCTTGAATTCAATGCCCCAAACTTCCCAAACTCCCAGATTGTGTTACACAGTCCCTGCCAATTCCATCCCAGGCTCCATCTTGGAACAAGCAGATTTCCCTCTGCTCTGTTTGGGACACTCTCCATCTTCCAATCTTCTAATCTCCTCCAATTGTCTAGACTAAGTTTTATTAATGGATAACTCAAAGCCATTAAATCTCATTCCAGTAATGCTCTTTAAATTGAGCAATTCTCCTCTCCCTCCCTGGCACGTACACCCAAACGTGTATTTTGTTATTCGCTGTAATACTGTTATTGACACATTTATTGCTGCATTTATTTTGGCAGCAGAAATAAACCAAATTTTTAAAGGTCTCCCTAAGAAATAGACTCTTTTTTTTTTTCCTGTGAGCACTTATATATCTGATTTTTAATTCCTGTTTGAGATCTCCTGTGTGAACAAAATCATCTTGGATTACAGATGATATCCTAGACGAGCTCTTATCTTATTGAATGGTGCTGCTGCTTTATGTGTTATCTTAGAATCCTGTTAGGCTCTTTCATGGCTGTGTCTCACTGGTAGCTCAGAGTTGTCCCACCATTCATCAAAACATCCACAGTCCTCTCTTTCCGCATCCCTTCAAATTGATGGACTTTTATATCATTGTTAAAAAATGGTCACTGTGCAGTCAGTCACCTGAGATAAACAGTAAGCTGAATTTCAGACTAATTTTAGCCTCTGAGCTAGAGACACTATTACAAAATGTTTTCCTTCTCAGATGTATGATGCCAGAACAAGGACTAAAAATAAAGAAGTGATTTCATCATTTCAAAATTAAAATTTCCCACATTCTGGGCCAATGTTAGGAATTAATATTCACAGAAAACATCAAGGATGCTTTAGAGAACAGGAATTAAGCACAAAGCACTTCTATTTTTTTTATTGTGGTTTTGTACACGTTCTTAAAGAGACATCTGTGACCACTTCACCAAAAAAAAATAAAATTGAAGTGGACCAGTGTGAAAAAATAAGCAAAATATAGCTTTGTATTAGCATGAGAATGACTTTTAAGTTGAAAAAAAGGAAGAGAATTTGTGCTTTTGTAATTCTGAAAAAATGAAATTGTAGGAAATCATAAGTACCCCTACTAATTTTCTAGCAAAGATTAGGTCCTAACCTAGACTGAAACCAAGAATTTCAGAAATTAGGGGAAAGACAGATTTTGCTCTAAAATTAACATACATTTCTCACCCCAGCCCCTCCAAGTGGCAAATTTTTTGGAGGTTGGTTCACGGGGTGCTTCAGGCTGTCAGCACCTGTTGAGAGCAATTCTTGTTCTGTGCAAGTTGGTCACTGTGTGGGAATTCTTATAGGAAAGACAAATGTCCTGCTTTGTTTTTTTCTTAAGAACCTTTTAAACTGTTTTCACCTTCAACATTTCTGCTTGAATTTACCAGAGAGTTCCTGTATCCACATTGCAATTTCTGCATGAACTGGGATATTTTTGGTGAATACCCCGTTGCTTGAATTTCCCGTCTTCTGCCTGTGCTCAATCAGTTCTGTTTTCACTTTCTGATAGGGTATGAAGTTTTGAACTGACCTGATAATTTAAAAGTCTTCTCCCTCATCTTTCAGGCAGTTGTTATTTCTCTTTATCAGCTCTTTTTTCACAACTTAAGGTCTTGGTCTCCTTAGACCACTGTAAAAGTGGGCTTTCATCTCCTGAATCATTTCTGCAGCTCTTCCTTGAACCTGCCAAATTCTCAATAGCATTTCAGTCAAGTGATATTTAATTTTTTCATATTTATTTTTTTCCCAGTTTCTTTGGTGGAAAGTATTTCCATAAACAGAGAAGAGAAAGCTGCACAGTTAAGGGCTCTTCATATCTGCTTTCCTGAACTAAAATGTTAATTGTTTGCCACCTCTCCCTTGCAGGGTTTAGTTCCTCCCCCAGCTTCTTGTGTGTGAATGATTTTTCCTGCTGTTAACTTTATTTCATATATTATACATCTCATCCATAATTGATCATAAAGAGGGACCTTCTATTATTTATCACCTGCAGGATGAGGACATGCATGTGCACACATGCATATATGGGATATTTTCCTACATAAAAATAAAGATTAATGTATAAATATTTAACGGAGGCTATAGTCTGAGGAAATATTGCTCCGAAAAGTGTTGGAAAACACTTTTCTCATCAACCCTAATATGTGCCACAGGGTACAGTCTGACAGGAAACAGGTGATGCCTCCCCACAGAGCATTATTTGTTTGAAAGGAAGAATTAAGAGAATCGAAAATGTTATCATCTTATACTTCTCTGTATCCCAATTTCTGCTTTAAAACTTGCTGTGTTTTAAGAGCGAGTGCTGACCTTAAACATAAGTCATATTTTATAGAGACAGGTTTTTTCTTATAATTAACCACTGGAGACTCTTTCAGTTCTGTAGACCATGAGCTGGTATCAGAACACAGTGAGATGATCAGGACTGCCCTGGACAATCAGATTCTTTCATTTAAGTGGTGTCTGTTGTTGAGAAGATGAGCTACCAAACAAACTTTGAAACATGCACTCTTTAGTCAGTCAGTCTTTCCAGACAGAGTAAAACTCTCTGAGAATTTTGTCTGAATAAGGGAAGAGAGAAGCTTGGGTCTCACAGAAAATACTTTTTATTAATCGCTGGGAGATTCTCAGTGTCCCAAGGTGCAGTTTATCACTGTAACCACAGTCCACTGCAGTAAATACTCCTTTAAAACACAGAATCAGCATTTAATTACACATTTGGAGGCCTTGGGCAGCTTGAAATGCTGCTCTTTCCTTCTCTCATTCAAAGAACTTTAGCAACCAGAAATTATTGGACACCCACTCTCTCTGCCACCCAAGCGTGGTGAAGGAGTTAAACAAAGATTTATTGTGCCACCTGTACTTGAGGGTTGCTGAGAAAGCAGCATCTGAGCCAGAAGACAATGCCAAAGCCATGCATGCTAGCATGTTATGTCCCTATTAAAAATAAATGCAGATGATGTTCGAGAGGGTGTTCATCGTATAACTTGGCTCTGAATGTTCAAGTGTCTGCAGTTTCTATTGAAGTGGGAAATTGCTCTTGGAAAAGTTAGCTGAAAAGTGTCTCAGAAATTAAGTGAGAAAGGTGTTGGGGTTTCGATTTGTTTTTTAGGTGGTGGGTTTTTTGGTTGGTTGGTTTTTTAGGGTTTTTTAGGTTTGGTATGGTTTGGTTTGGTTTGGTTTGGTTTGATTTGGTTTGGTATGGTTTAGTTTGGGTCTTTTTGCTTTTTGTTTTTTTGTTTGGTTGTGGAGGTTTTTTTACAGTAGGAATGAGTTACTTAGTGAATAGCTGTTACCTTTCCGAACGCCACTTTCTTTTCCCATCCTTGCTTTTTTATTTTTTTGGATGGCTGCATCTGCATAATAGAAATTAAAAGTACTTTTTATAGAGACCAGGCAGGCTTGTAGTGCAGTCCTGGACACTCAAGTGAGTTCAGGACTCTCCTTCACCACCTTCCATCTCACAGAGGGCACATTCTGCAGGCTCTGCCACAGAGGAAGGGACAGCCAGGTAATAAGAAAGAAAGCATAGTAGAGTTTCAGCTTTAATATCTCATTTTGAAAGATGAGGTGAAAGCAAGTCGATGTAACAGGTTGGTCACACAATCAAATCGCATCCAACCATTCACAATTAATTATTCAAGCCTTTCTTTGTGCCCTTGTCAATTTGAACAGAAGAGCTGTCAGCTGTTGAGTCTCTGCTGAAGACCAGCCTTAGATCGTTATTATTGAGCCGCCCCTGACCAGGCTCTGGGGCCAGAGCTCCTGTCAGAAAGAAAAAGAAATGAAACACGTTGTATTGACTTTTGGATCTTTGGGATATCATTTATTTATTTATTTATTTATTTATTTATTTCCTCCTACCTTCCATGGTCTTTGCTCCCCGGTGCGCCGTGCTTTGTATGACGCTCTCTCTGCTCCACAAAGAGCTCAGAAAGTCCACGAGGCTCAATTTACAGGGATTGCATGTGTGTTCCACCTTTTTAATGGGAATGCTCCAGGGAGGGAGATAGCGTGTCCCCACCACGGACATGGTGTGGAATGCAAATCCTCGGGTCAGCGATACAGACTCTTGGGGCTCTGCCTAAGAGGATTGGAGTGAAGGAAAAAGATTGGCTTTCTCCCAGGAGATAAAGACTGCGAACTATGAAAGCAATAATGTTGACCCAAATAACAGTTGCTCAAGAGATTGAACCAATGCAGAATTTGCTTAGAATAAATGCCATACAGCTGTCAGATTTTGCCACGTTAATTTTCTTTTTTAAGATTCATTTACGGCTGTTCACATCCCTAAGCCATTGACTGCATAAAAGACTATACCCAGATTAAAGCTGAGTATCGGGGAAAGAGAAGAAAAGTAGTTTTAGTTCAGAGCTTTTTCTTCATTACTTTTCCGCTGCCAAGTTTTGAAAAATAGGGATAATTATTTTTAAATGTTCTTATCTAAGTGACACCAGCATTTTTTGAATGCTCATGTAAAATGTCAAAACTGTGCTGTGTTTTCTCAGGAGAAAGAAGTACATCGAAGCAAATTGGGTGAATATCCTTACTTTAGATTCATTTGTCCAAAAAAAGAGTACTTACAGACCTTATGCATTGGAAGCACCACTTGCAGAGAGTCACATCTCTTTTTAGGGATCTGACACACACAAATAAGAGGAACAGACCACTGGAACATGATTCTCAATCCCTTTGAGGCCGTGGTCTGATGGCTTAAACAAGACACGCGTATGTGATTGACAGGTTTCATAGTGATCCTCTGCTTTAAGGTGTATTTTGTTCCCTTGTGGCACTCATAGAATGATTGGGGTTGGAAGGGATCTGAAAGATCATCTCTATCCACCTCCTGCTTGGGCAGGGACACCTTCCACTATCCCAGGTTGCTCCAAGCTCCATCCGACCTGGCCTTGGGCACTGCCAGGGATCCAGGGGCAGCCACAGCTGCTCTGGGCACCCTGTGCCAGGGCCTCCCCACCCTCACAGCAAAACATTTCTTCCATATATCTGACCTAAATTCCCCCTCTTTCAGTTTGAAGCCATTCCTCCTTGTCCTGTCACTTCAGTTCCTGATGAATTGTCCCTCTCTGGCTTCCTTGTACCCCCTTCAGACACTGGAAGGTGCTCTGAGGTCTCCACACAACCTTCTCTTCTCCAGGCTGAACAGCCACAACTCTCCCAGCCTGTCTTCACTGGGGAGGTGCCCCAGTCCCCTTATCAACTTCGTGGCCTCCTCTGGGCTTGCTCCCACAGTTCCATGTCCTTCTTATGTTGGGACATTAGAACTGGGCACAGCGCTCCAGGTGGGATCTCATGGGAACTGAGTAGAGAAGAGAATCACCTCCCTGGATCTGCCTCCCACCGTGCTTTGGATGATCCTGGTGGTGACTCCACGCACGCATCTGGCCATTGTTCTCCATCTCCGGCAGTGCCAGAGGATGTGGGTGTGTCTGACTTGTGCTGGGAATGCTGCTCCGAATGTCTTGGGTGGTTGTAACATGCTGTTCATGTGGAGGCTTTTCTGTCAGGTCAATCCTGCTTAGGCAACTTCATGCTGCTGGCAGCCTCTGGGATTGCAAGAAATGTCAATGATATGGATCTTCATGTAGAAATGTCATTAGCATGGTCAGGCCCATCTGTGCTAATGTCACACGGTGCAGGCAAGGTCACTCCGTGACTCCACACGTTCTTTAATGGCCTGTGGAGAGAAAGAAAGAGAGTTTGCTCAGGGAAAGTGCTTAGCGTGCAGGCAATGCCAGTCTGTGTCTGCTAGGACGCATTTATTTCGTTGGTTTTTATAATCTAGCGCTGTGCTTCCTGAAAGAAATAAGTTTTGGAAGTGGAAAAAATGCTTTGTGTGACTTTCAGCCTGAAGTCCCATATGTAGAATGGGAGTTTGCCCCTTTTTTCCCTAAAACACCTCTGTTTCCTTAGCATTCATCACTTGAAACAGAACACATTATAGGCTCCAGTTGCTTAACAAATGCTGCAATGCAACCCTGAAACAAATCTAAGAATTAACAAAATAGATGCTTCAAATCGTTTGTTGAACTAATTGCATCTGTAAGTAAGTGGAAAGCTCAGGCAAAGTGGAAAAATGTTTAACACAGCTTGCCTGAATCTGGCCAAAGGCTGTATTTTAAAAATAATTTATTCTGAGGTCTTCACAGAAAATGAGCATTAGTGCAAAGAAAACCTGTCCAGCCCACTGGTGAACACTGACAGTAGAAAGAGAACAACAATAATAATATTTAGCTCATACACAGAGATTTACACATCCAAACTGTGCCCTTGTTGTGCACTTCCATAAAGAATTGAATCCAGTCTGGCAGGTCTTCGGGCACAGCATGGAAAACGAGGGGTGAGAAAGGATGTTTTGTGTTCAGAACCCAGAACTGGGATTCCCAAACTCACAAGATGAAGTTAGGCAAATTGATTTGCTTCACTGTGCCTCAATTTCCCAATCAAATAGAAATTGGCAAATGATAAAAATTATCTTAGGAACGTATTTGGGCATATTTGCATAATCATCCTGATATTTGGACAGGCTTCCAAGTCATGATTCTCCGAGCAGTTCAGAGAAGGAAATAAAACACCCTTAAAATACTTACATTTATTCTAAAAGACTGATGCTTGTTGTGTCTATAATGATATTTTCTTTGTGCTTCCAGTCTAAGGAAAGTAATAGTACAGAATCACAGTAATCTTTATGAGATGGTGTGGAATTACACATCCTTCCTAGTTTTATCTCACATAGATCTTTGAAATGAAGTTGGATTGAAATGTCCCATAATCTTGAGTTAATGCTCAGCATAAATCACACTGTGAATTTACTCCATGCTGAGAAGTTATATTTACTGAACCCTTTTCATTGTTATAAAGTTAGTTTGACAAAGATGTCAGGAAACAGAAAATTAAGAGTGTGATAACCGCTTCTATTCCCTCTGTTATAACTCTTGTTCAAAGTGTTTCTGTTTATTGAGAAGTTGCACGAATTATAAAACCTTGTAACCTATGAAAAATGAGGTCTGCTAAATCCCCACATGCTGATGGAATTCAGTCTGCAAACAGATTCTCAGGAATTTCTTGCAGTTACTTCAATTTTAAATCAGTGTGGGTTATTTTTTTTTCTTCCAGCAATGTTGATAGTACATGTGACTTGTGTAAAACTTCAATGTTGTTTTTCTAATATTTCCTTTATGGAATAATTTCATTGGATCAAGGGCTGCAGGAGTTCTTTTGTTTCATTTTATGGTATAGAACAGTCTTTACATCTGCTCCGACTATTTTTATTTTTTTGGCTTCGTCAGTTGTTCTGAAGCAGCACTGAGTACAAATGGTTTTGTATGCTTCCATACTGAGGAGAATGTGTACTGAGTCCCAAAATATGGGAATAGCTCGTCAGGAGACAATTTTGTTTTAAAAAAAATGGTAGGTGTGTGAGTGGTGGTGAGAGCTGAAAGAAGTTAAATACATAAAATTCACGACGTGGAGTTCTGTGCCTGTGTGGAAGGGTAAAGAAGAGGCAGAAGTAGGGTCCCATCATATAACAGCTGGTTATGTTGAGAGTAGATATTAGTGTGCGTGAGAGAGGGAAAAGTAGAGGAAAAATGGGTATAGTGAGGGGAAATTGTAAAAACTATTTTAATTTTTATAGAGCTGTTGAAAAGCAACACCATAGACTTAACACTATGGTATTGTTCAAAGTGATAGAAATGTACATCATTAGCAGCTCTCCTTCTTCATTTTTAAAATTATTCACTGAACATTGAATTCTTTTCCCAGTAGACTGGCCAAGAGTCTCCAGGGGAAATTATTTATTTTATCTCTAATTCCTAGTGGAGCTACTTCTTCCCGCAGTGAATTTTCTGAATAATTTTTTATCCAAACACGGGTTTACTTTTTCAAATTGAGCGAGGAAGATATTAATTCCTTCCCATGTCATTACCCTAAAACCAAATTAACCTGTTTCACTTTCCCTCATTTTGCACTCTCCAAATGAAACCACCACACTGGAATGCAGCACGTGAAGCTTTGTCTCTGGTATTGCATGTGCTTTAAATCAAAACTCCGACTGCTCAGGTGTCTTGGGAAGCTTTGAATAGATCTCCTCATGGAAGGGAGTAGGTACTGTGACAAATTTCTCATAAAACTGTTCCTCCAGGTCGAGATGCTCCATTACCTCCGCAGTTACCTGCAGAACAAACGTGGTTAAACACGTGGGGCCAGAGAGCTGCAGCTGCTGTAATTACTGTGGGACAATATTGGCTGTTTGAATGTAGCCAAAATAATCCTGCTGCTGCTGGAATTCTCTGTCTGCAGGGCTGTGATTTATTCTGATCATATTGTCCATAACAGTTTATACTCTGGAAATACAACGACTTCAAAGCTCCAAAACTATTAAGGTGCACATTTGATGGTGGTGACAGAAAGCAGCTGCTGCTCAGGCCAGAGGAGATGGAGGTTTTCTCTTTAACTAACGAGCTCATGGTTAAATTTCCATGCAGATAGGAGGGGAGATGGGTTATGTTCCTTGATGATATAAAGAGCAGAGCATAAGTTTATTTGTGCTAAGCCACTGGTCAGCTCCAGGCTATTTATTTACGTGGGATGCACCAGTAAAAGCCCGAGGAAAAAGATTTTAATCCTCCAGACAGCTCCATGTATCATGGGCAAAGCCGAATCCTCTTTAATCAGAGCCCCTAAAACTAGCTGGTGATTTAAAATGATCTGCTTGCTTCCTAGCTGAAATGAGGAAAGCAGCTTCTACAGCAATGTTTGCAGGCACTCAAATCATCTAAAACTGAGGTATTAAAGATTATGGCAGTTTTATTTAATATCCTGGAGGATGACAGTTAACAACAGCAGGTAGAGAACTGTAGCTGCTCATGCCTAATAAATTCATCAAAGATTAAGAGGGGGGACAATTAAATAAAAACATTGTGTGATCAGTCAGGTCTATACTATTCAATCATAGAATAGGAACCACTAACCTAACCTAGTCTGTGTACACAAAACCACAGCTCCTTCATCTAATTATGCCTCATTTGAAAAAACTCCCACCAAACCAAACCAAACAAACATGTTTATTCCTCCTTTATAAAACTTGAAGATTGCATACGCAACATAAGTGAAATTGGTGTGGACAATTGGCGTTGGCAATCGGAAATACATTTTTGCAGTCTAAGAAACACAGAGGGGCGATAAAATATGTTCTGACTTGGGTAATTTATAGTCTCATTTTCAAAATAGCCAAACTCATTCAGAAGATTATAGCACTGCACACATAAGAGCATAATGTCTTTCCTTATTCTGAGATTACAGAAGCACAAATAAACTTATGGTGCTGTTAAATTTAAAGCAGCTAAAACCACTAATGCAGCTACCACCAGCATTCAGGACCTGCCTGATTTTGGAGCACTGGGCTCAGACCTCATCCTGTCTCAATGAGAAACCAACAAGGAACCACAACTCTTGTTCCTATTTAAAGCTGTAATTGACTCAGCAGATAATCTCTCTCAGCTCAATTTACAAAGCCAAAACTGGAACTTTATTTTGTTCAGTCCCCTCTTCCACTTTTTCTTTTTTTTTTCTTTTCTTTTCTTCTCTTCTCTTCTCTCTTCTCCCTTCCCTTCCCAATCCTTCCCAAACCTTCCCTTCCCTTCCCTTCCCTTCCCTTCCCTTCCCTTCCCTTCCCTTCCCTTCCCTTCCCTTCCCTTCCCTTCCCTTCCCTTCCCTTCCCTTCCCTTCCCTTCCCTTCCCTTCCCTTCCCTTCCCTTCCCTTCCCTTCCCTTCCCTTCCCTTCCCTTCCCTTCCCTTCCCTTCCCTTCCCTTCCCTTCCCTTCCCAAACCTTCCCTTTCTTTTCTTTTCTTTTTTTTCTTTTTTTCTTTTTTCCCTTGTTTTCTTCCCTTTTTTCTGTCTTTATTTCTTTGTCTTTCTTTCCATCTCCTTTTCTCTTCCAGTCGTATTCACTGGTTCTATAGGAAAGAAATAGGCAGGTTTGTTGTTTTTGGTAGCAATAATTCATGCCAAACACCAAGGAAAATCTGGAAAACTACAGCAAAATCCCTACTTACGGAACAGAGAGACATTTTGGATTGGAGCAAACACCACAGCATCTAAATTCCTCTAGATCCAATTTCTTTGGAAAGATGCAGAAAGACATTGCTTGTCCCTGATATTCCTTAGAGATAGAGATGCCAGCAATAACAGCAATTTTTTGTTGACTCTTTTCCTTTTAAATCTTCCCCACTTTGAAGAATCAAGTGGAAAATATTCCATGACTTTGCTTGGTGTTTTAGAGCCCTGGTGATGGTGGCTGGGTTGGGCCTCCCACACTTTGAGCAGCTCTGAATTCCACTGACTGAGGAGCAGAATGATTGATTAGTAACAGGTTTAATTATAATTTACCCTGAGCTGCCTCCAAAACAGGTGCTTCTGTCCCTAACTGAGGCAGACGAGGTGAGGGAGGGTAAAGAATGATGACATAAGAAATAAGGTCTTAGTTTTGAGCTGTCAGCTCTACATAAATTTTGCCAAGTTGCAAATCCATCTGTGTTACAACTGGAACCATATTAGGTCATAGGGCTGGAAATATTTATGAATGTCCTTAGCTCTCTGCAGAAAGCTTTGCAGAGAGATAATCTCAGTTATTCTTTATTGAAGCCTAAACAGATTATGTGTCTAAACAGAATGGAAAACATCTCGTGTAAGGCTGCTGTCTAGTTTTATAAATTCTCAAATTTAATTCTGGGGGGAAAGGAAAACCAACTGCTTTGGAACTGAAGGAAACTTCAGACCAGCAAGCTTGGTCTCATGATAAGACATCTGTGAGCTCTGAGGAGCCTGGGGTAACAGATCGAATCCGACAGCAGCCTCCCTCACCTTGGACAACACTTCCTATGGATTTTATGATTTTTTTCTTTCCTTGTGTCAGGAAAAAATGGGGATATCAAATGCCTTAATTCCTCATGAGTGACATCATACTATGGTGGCATTTCAGAAGCTTTGCCACTGAATTTTTCTCCCAGGAAATGAGTCACGGTGGCCTCCCAAGGTATCTCATGAGGGCTGAGCACACTGAATGAGGGATGCTTGGAAAAGTGAAATCCTTACCTTTCCCTCCACATCTTCTTTCCTCATCCAATCTTTGGGTTGGGTGTCAAAAGCATTTTCAAGACTGTGACTTCAGGACACCATTTAAGCAGGTTCCAGCACACTTCCCATGCCCCGAGCAGCAGAGTGGAGTGGTTTGTTTGAGGATGATGTCGTAGCAGTGCCATAAAACCGAGTTATAGGTTTCTGTCCCCCTTGGCTCCGTGGGGAGTTCTCTCCCCTTTCATGCACAGGTCACACTGGAAACTTGCTCAGCAGAAGCGATTCTATCCAGTGGAGGTGACAAGTACCACTGACAAGAGTTTATTTGTTCTATATCATCATTTGGCACACGATTAGAACAGCCATCTGCTCTCTTAATTCCGATCAACCCAATTTAGGCTGCAATAACACAACGCCGTTAGATGTGTTTCCAACAAAGGAAAAATCAAATATGATTTTTTAAATCATCTGGAGGGTAACATTACCCCTATTTAAAGACTACCAGCATGCTGGGGGAAAAGGGCATGATAAAAGAATAATTAACATTGTGATTTTTAAATATTCTCATTTTCATACAAGAATATGATGCGCTAAATCGACAGGAAAGTGTTCACATTTTCTTATGAATTATACATGAGAACAATCTCACACAGGAAACCTAAACAGAATTTTATTTTAATCTCTAATATTATACAGTCTAATGGAAAGCATTAAAACCTTACATAAGAGCGATTTCAAAATTGTTAATGTGACCTCTTCTCACTTAGAGAAATGAACACATGATTTGCTAACGCCACTCAGTTTTAATGAAGTCAGAAGGTTATTTAGGGCACCGGTCAGCAGATAGTAGAACTAGGGGTGTGTTCCAAAAATGTCGTGGGTTTTGGGGGCCTTGGTCCAGCCTAGATATGACCCAGTTTCCTCCACCTCTTCCTTGTTTGTTTTCTTTGGACAGTAAGACTCTCTTTGGGGTCCATCTCCACGTCTCCAAACCGAGTGGTTTGCTAATATCCCAGACGAAGACATGAATTTAAAGTTTCAGTTAGAGAAGGAAATTTTGTTACAGAAATTTTGTTGGTAAAACATGCCAGCTGTTAAAATATCGGTGTAATGGCAAAAGATGGCACGGCTTGGTGAGTTGTGTTAAAGAGGTTTGATTTGAACGTTGAGGTTTTCAGACTAATAATTCCAGTTTCAGGACAGGCAGGTGATAGGTCACATCTACAGAAGGAGGGAAATCTCCTTCCTGAATCCATGACTCTGAAAAGGAGATCACAATTTTCCATGATGGGTTAAATGACTGGATGGGTTCGTGGAAAAAAAAAATTTGTACAGAGGAAAATGGTGACATTTTGCATTCACCGCAACCAGAACCGTCACTGAATTTATGTGCATGATCCAAGCTTGAAAAGCAGCTTCAAAAAGTTGTTAAGGTGTTGAGCAAAGAACTACAGGAATATTTCAAGATATGAATAATTCACAGTAAATGATTTCGGAAGTTCAATCTGTATAACTAATTAAGGAGAAAGATGGTATAAGAGGTAATTTCCTCGTGTTCTGTAAGTACTTAAATGGGCAGAAGATTTCTCACTGCGGAGGAAATCTTTAATGAAGGCACAGTAAGATCCAATAACTGGGGCAAAGACAGGTGGACCCAAACAATACACTAATTTTCAAAAGTAAGAATAATTGGAATAATTTACCCAGGGCTATCACATGCTCTCCACTTACAAGAAATCTTTAATCATGACTAATGTCTTTTTAAAAAACCTATAGTGTTACTTCCAGATATGGACTTGGGCAGGAGTTAATGGCAAAAGGATGGAAGGTGAAAATAAATTACTCTAATGGTCTTTCTAGTCCTTGGATCTATGTATTTTGTTTTCAGTCTCCCAGTGAGGCACAGTTATGTATTATGTTGGATGTCGGGGAAAGAGTTATGGGTTCCATTCCCTGTTTTTCCACTGACTCGTATGAATTGTGTGAATCCACGTATCTCAGAGAGCTTCTCAGTAAAGAATTTAAATTTTCATCAAATCATAGAATGCTTTGGCTTGGAAGGGACCTTAAAGAACATCTAATTCAAACCCCCTGCCATGGCCAAGGACACCTTCCTAGGTGACACCTTCCAACTAGACCAGGTTGCTCAGAGCCCCATCCAACCTGGCCTTGGGTTTAAAGCCTATTTTTAAATAAGTTTAAATACTATTTTAAATGGTAATGTATTACTATGCTTGCCCACACTACCAAGGCAGGAGATAGTAAGGGCTCCTGAAAGCCTTTGAAGTCTTTGAATGAGACACACATCCCAGATATTGAACCGAGTTTTCAAAGGCATCAAGCATTGAAAGCCAAAAGAGATTTCAACATCTCTGAAAATCAGATGCTGAAATTATTATAATCAAGTATTCAAGGCATTAATACAAACACTACCGAGGAGGAATAATACGTGGGAATTATGAGCTATATTTTGACAGTGGTTTTTTTAATTGTTGTGAAGGAGGCTTCTCTGTCTTCCTCTCTTGAAGCCCGCAAACAGCCAAACAAACAAAAAGCTTCAGTTGCTCTGAAAGGATTTTTCACTTTAGAAAAATCTTTGGCATATTAAGTAGGGGAGTCAAAAAAAATTAGACTTCATCAGAGCGAAGCAGGGGCGATTAAATTAAATGTGCCTGGAGAAGAAAGCCCTCTCCTGGATCAACAGGGCAGTGGGAGCTCGTCTGTCCCATCCTGGTGCCTTTCTAAACACTTTTTGAAGTAGAGAAGGCAGAACACTCAACACTTCAGCTTTGTCACAGCTGACAGCCTGTCGGGTTTAATGAAAATGCTCTCCGTTTAGAAGATGACAGAAATTACATGCATTTCCCCTTTTATTTCTCTGTCATCTTTTCTGTCTCGCGTTTCTACAGGAGAAGGAGGGGTCGGTTATTAAAAGCATTACATAAGTATGCAAAATATGTTAAGAAGAAAAGAGAAAAATGAAAATCTTTAGCCCTGCAATTATACACAATGTCTGTTGGTGGGAAATGTGGGATAACATCTGATGTGTGGCAATAACTATTTACTCTTAGTTATCTTTGAAGAGGGTGAGGCAAAAATCTCTAGATAATGCTTTAAGTGAAGGTTTTATTGTACGATTGCCTGAGTAATTTCCAACAGGAAGATGATCTAAGCAGTGTTAGATAGCTTGAGTGTGTTCATAACTTCTGCAGAAAAATACAGCAAGATAACACTGAACAATCTCTTGGCTCTGCACGGCTTTCACACTCCTCTTTTATTAAGTGGCAAGGCTTTTAATAAGTGTGTCTGCTCTCACAGAGCCAAAAGTGCAACTCCATCTGAGGAAACTCACTGCCAGGGCTGAGCAGGGAAGGCTTCACCTGCAAACACCAGCCAGTACTGCGAGATCTGGAAATATCCCACAAACCTATCATATTCCTCACCCAGCCACTCCCCATCCTCAGCCACATCCTCAGTCCACACCCCAGTTGTAATTCCAGAACTGCTCTCTAGAGTTTTAAGGGAAGCTCTGAGTTTGATCTTCTCACTTAATTTCTGTGGCAGTTTTTTTCATGCTTATCCTGAGAAGAGGGACAAATTTCATTATTAACGATGCCCTTTGTAGACCATCTCTCAAAACTGTGCAGAGCATCTGAAAATAGAGCTTTAGAAGGGCACAGAGGAAGGAATTTATTTTTAAACTTTGGCCACTTTTGTGTGATCTTAAACTTGTGCATACTAGTAGTGTCCAAAGGTGTGAAACGGAATTATGGAGAGAAATGGAATTATGGGGAGAAATGGAATTATGAGTATTTAGCAAAGGTGAAAATGGACCCCAGAAAGAGAAAGCTACAGGAAGCCCTCGCACAAGGGGCACATTTCTGCCTCTCAGCTGTTCCGGCTCCACTCACTTGACACAAATGCACAGCATGTGCAGATTCCCTGGAGGGACCAAACCAGTCCCAACCACCCCATTAGCACCATTTAATGTGTTCCTGGGTCTGTGATGTGGTCGCAGCCTCTCCACTGACACCCATCCCAGCACGATTTGGTACCGGAGTCACATCCCAGCTGGAAAAACCCGATGTAAGCCTTGGCTGGGCTGCAGAGGACGTGTCTGCACGGAGCAGGCAGGGCTGAGGGGCACTGCTGTGGGCAGGCACACGGCTGAACCCGCTGTGCTGTCTGAATGCAGAGCTGGTTGATGCTCACGCAGCTGGAAACAAAGGCAAGACAGGGTTGTCTTTGCTGCATCCCCCAAGCCAAGCCCGGGAGTGGGATTCCCATCTCCTGAAGCTGTCGTTTTGTGCTGCCCACGGAGCATTAGGGAAACAACTCTGCCTCAATTACCTGCAGTTCCTACAACGTATTCCCTGGCAAAGGTAGATTTGCTTCACGAATATTTCAGGAGTGCAGAAACTGCTTGTGAGCCGACGTCAAACAGCCCATGGTTTTCACACCAAAATTCTAAATGTCCTCACCTAAACTTAGGGGTAAAGGCAAACCTCGTTAAAGGGTACAGATGTTGAGTACCACCATGGGATGAGAAGATGAGATGGCACAAATGGTTTTGAGTAATGTAAACATTCAGTGTTCTGAGTAACTGGGAATGGGAAAGGGAAAGGAAGAAACACTCAGCACAGGACAGTACATTATATCCAGGAGTTACAGTATATTTTATTGGTTTAACTTATTGCTACTATGTGTCTATATCATTTCATCCAAATGTTACAACTAATACATTAAAATATAAGCTGTAAGGGAACTTTGCTTTTTCCCTCTAAGCTTTTCAATGCCATGTTTCAGACACCTGGCTGTGAAACTGAAATATTGCCCATTTAGGTGCTTTTCCTACCACACTCTACAGTACCTTTGTTCCTAAGTCTTCTCTATGCAAGCAATTAAGTTTTCAGAGGCATATGAAGTCAGTATGGCTTCTGTGTAAGAAAGAACCTCTCTAGCCTGTAAATCTGTAAATCCACCTAGGCTGGAGCAGTGCTGCTCATGGCTGAGGAGAGAGCACTTCCCATTCAGCTCTCCCTCCCCTTCACACTTTCCCTTGCTCAGCTCTTCTTCTTCGTCAGCAAAGGGGCTCAACACCTTCTATGCCTCCATTATGGTGATTAATTTTCACAGAATCACAGAATCCCAGAATCCCTGAGGTTGGAAAAGCCCTCCCAGCCCATCGAGTCCCAGCTGTGCCCGGTGCCCACCTTGTCCCCAGCCCAGAGCACTGAGTGCCACATCCAGGCCTTCCTTGGACACCTCCAGGGATGGGCACTCCAAACCTCCCTGGGCAGCCCCTGCCAAGGCCTGANNNCCCGCCTGCCCCCTCCTGTCAGGGAGATTTAGAGAGAAATAACATCTCCCCTGAGCCTCCTTTTCTCCAGGCTAAACAACTCCACCACTTATTTAACCCTGGTGTGGTTATTTAATAATCTGGGTACTTACAAGGATGGGAGAAATGGGCTGGTGTTGTTTTATTCAGTGTTCTCTGCTCTGAGGGTCAGACCTGTCCTGTGACATTAAATAGTTGTTAATTTTTTCCCCAATTTCTTTTATATCATGGTTTAAAGGATATTGCCCTCTGTAATGAAACCATTTCCTTTCTGTCTTCTCTCCCTTGGATTGCCTTCCCACTGATGCATCTGGGAGCAAGCATCCTGACTACACTTAATTATTAAAAAGCCATTGCTCAAATAGAGCTCTGAAGAAAAGGAATCATTTCTTACTGCGTATTACTGGATATTAGTTCATAATGGGTTTCACCTTGTGTATTTCTCCCCTCATTCTGGAGCCTGATATATTTTATAATACATAGATACAGGTACATGTATTGTAAGAGCTACCAGCTACTAGAGAAATTTAGCGGACACGAAAAAGAAAAGATATTGACGTTTACCTCAGTGTAAAAGTTTTGGAAAAAGCACACAGAGCTTAGACTACAGTATTGTTTAAATGGAAATATTAACCAGGTGAGGATCGAGTTTGCAATGCGTTCTAAACGTGTTATTTTAATTCACTGCATTGTGGAAAGTGCATTTGAACAAACATGTACCGTGCCAGTTGTAGGGGGCTTTGTGTCCTTGCTTTTAGAGTGAGCATTTACAAAGGAACAGAGGCACTTCTGCAGCTGTCAATGGTCAAAACTGCACATGTGGCCATAGGCACTATGATATTTTCCACATGTTCTAGAGTTAAGCATAAAAAATTAATATTTGAAGAAAATTTAACCTGTAATACTTTTATTTTGAGGGAGCGGTGGTAGCAACTCTGACCATGAAGGTGTCAGACTTGCTTGGTTTTAGAGAATTGTCACTTTGCTGGGCGAGGGGGGGTGGGACTGCTCCTAACACTGGAGCTGTGTAACTTGCAGGTGTTGCAGGTGTGAGCAGCTCCAATGCCTTTCTAACCCCTGCAGCTCTGCTGCTCCATTGCATCATACAATGAATTGCATCACATCGTCCTGCAATGCTGAATTGAACTGGATTAATGAATTGGTTCTTTACCCCATATTTTACTTCAGATGCCTCTTATGTGGTTATTCATTTTGATACAGACCGTGGCACATTTCTTTCCTTCGTTCCTGACATTTTCCTTAAAGATCCCTCCTTTTTGCACATGAAATGCAAAATAAAATACACATGAACTGATACCTTTTGTGCATTTACAGCGAGCACTTGGTAAGCTTGGAATTGGCAGCTTAAAACGTGGCAAAAAAAAAAATCTTCAGGACCTTTGTCCTCCATCCTTCAGTGTGTGAGTAACAACCTGCAGATGTTTTAAGCCCTGCAAATTCTTGTGTCTTTCAGGACCTAGATTTCTCATCACATCCACGGGAGCCTTGTATATTTTAGACGTACAGAATGAAGATGGACTGTACAACTACCGATGTATCACAAGGCACAGATACACTGGAGAAACGCGACAAAGCAACAGCGCAAGACTTTTTGTATCAGGTGCCGCTTTTCTGTCTCTTGCTAAACGAAATGCTGCATGTGTCTCTCTCTAGTGTGCTCAGCTGGCAAGGCACGTTCTTGTGAGCAACAACAGCCACCTTTCTATCAGATGGAAGTGGGGAGCTGCTGCAAAACAAAAGGGGCCATTTTCAAATTCCTTTATTTTTCATCTGTTTTTCACCTCTTAGTCACTGTTTCCTGAAGGCCTGTAGGGTTCACCTGCATTCAGCACGGGGATTTTTAGCAGGTTTAGAGTACTTTATAAAAAGGACTGTGGATGGGATTCATCCCTTTGAAAGTAGACTTGTGCAGGGAAAGGATTTAAGCACCTTAACTTCCCTGTGTAACAAAAGAGGAGGAACACTGCTAGGTGTAGTGTACCTGGCCTACTTTGGGGTCATCTGAACTGCCCCATGGTGCCTATTTCTCTCTGCTGACCACAGCAGGAGCTCAGGACATTTCTCTCAGATGTAGATATTTCCACTTCAGGAGTCTCAGGTTAGCTGAGGTGCATTTCAGCCTTCCTTTTCATTCATCCCACTCCTACCCTGGGGAAAACAGCATGTTCCCCTGATTCCAGGAGGGATTTGCAGCCAGAAGGAGCAGATGACCTGTGCCAATGCACCCAGGGGTGCTGCAGGCAGACAGGGGGGCTGGCTGGCAGCTCTCCATGCTCAGGGCTGAGACCCGGGGCAATTCGTGCAGCACATAGGAAAATAAGAAGGGGGATGGGCTATTTTAACTTTTCCTTGCAGTTTTAAATGAACTCCTGATTGCTGTGTGTGTGATGGATGGTTGGGTTCCCCACACACATTCACCACACACTGAGGGCTCTCAGTGTGCTGCTCCAATCCAGCTTTTCCCCCATTTTTCCCCTGAGGGACGCAGTGCCAGTTGTGGGTGAGGTGAATGAGGAGCTGATCCCAAGCCTGGGTTTGGAACATGCTCTCAAAACATCTCTGTGTAGGATTAGCTCTTCTCCACCTTCCCTTCCTGTCCCTCATTTGCTGCTTATCCATAACTGCACCCTGTGTTTCCATCTGAGCTGATCCAGAGAGGTTTTCCTACATCCACAGCGCTCACTGGGGCTCTATCCCAGACTTTCTCTTTCTCCCCACATCCTTACCCTCCATAAATCATGCCCGCCATCCCACTGAAAGCCCCACATTGCCTTTTCTCCTTTTCCCTGTTGCTAAGTTGCCCTAAAGGTCAGTCAAGATCTGGTGACTTTCCCAATCTGACAGTCAGTGCCATCATTCCCCTTTTGACCTTGTCCCCTCCTCATTTGGTCCTTTTTCCAGAATAAAACTCTAGGGGTGAGGTCTCAGCTCCCCACTCCTCTGTTTGAGAGCCCTAAGGGAGACAGAGGAGGTGAGCACAAGGTTTTCCACTATTAACATGCTTCTTGCCCTCCTCCAAAACAGACATTGAAGTATTTTGGAGCCCTCTGAACACACAGGCCAGTACTTAAATACAGTAATGACAAAATTAAAAAAAAAACAGTGGGATTGTTCAGGTTAGAATCACTTACCAGTCAGATCCAGGAGTTTGTCCCTTTCATAGGTGTCCCCTGCGGGTAGAACTCTTGCCTCTGCTTCCCCCAGCCACACGAAGTTGTTCTCCTGCACAATAATCTGCCTGCTGTGGGCTTATAGGAACAGGAAGGGTTCTACCCTTCCAGCTGGCTCCATAATATGGTCTGCTTCCGTGTGAAATCATGCTAAGGCTGAGCCAGTGGGAGCATAAATAAAATCAGGCTTGTATCTTGGTTACCACAGGAAAAATTCTGGTTATCTCACTGAACAAAAGGGGGAAAATGAAAGCTCTGTCTTGTTTGAAATTTAGGACAAACACCCTAAAAGCTGTGCTCTGTCTGGAGTTGCCTTTTCTGTTCTCCTCCACAGACCAAACTGAAAGAGCAAATTTTACCTGTGTGCCATAAGTGGCTTTTTTCTTTCAACAGGGTTAATTATTCTTGCTCAGGGCTGGAGTGGGCTCTGATTTCCAGTCCTGTTAATCTACTGAACAAGTGCAGCAATCAGGGGCTGAGTTTGTCTTTTTATATTTCTCTAACAGGTTTTCCTTTTTCTTTACTGGAATTTATATTTTAAAAGACTGAGTCCTTTAAGAACTGGGCTCAGAGAACCCATGAGCACAGTTCTGAAAGGTCTACTTGCATGAGACCTACATTTTTGCCTGCCTTTTCCATCCATATACATTCTTCACTTTTTTGGGGATGAAATGGTTTGTGGTGGAAATTTCTCATGTTTCCATTTAATACAAGTTAAGCTTCATTATTGCTTTGAAAGATTGAGAATGGTAACGTGCCGATAATAGCAAATTTTAAATAAATAGCAAAAATAGTGACTAATTAATATGCTTATGACCAAAATGAAGTTCCAAATTCCATTTGGAGTAAGAGCACCTCCTTGAAATCACATGGCCTTTCTAAATAAAATTAAAATTAAAGCCATTAACACGCAACAGAATATACTTCTGAGAACCATTATAATGTGCTTTTCCAATGGTAAATTTGTCCTGCCATGAATCCCAGCTCCCAAAATCATTACTGCTTTCTAACACCCACACTCCAAAAAATCCTTATGATTTTTAAAGCATAACAATTTTCTTCTTCTGTCCTTCAAAGAAGGTCCAAAGTAGAATATTTTAAACAGCATTTTGCCTCACTTTTTCACCATCGTCCTTGCTGGAAGTCATTTGCAGCTGACTGTTAAAGCATAGTAAAGTAATAATTCAAAAGAGCCTAAACACGTATTGGAACTGGGTTTTGTTCCTTTGCTATTTTTTGCCTCATTGCAGGTGATTGCAAATGAACCCTGGGATTCCTTTTTGTGTTTTGTTTGGTTTTTTGTTTGGTTTTTTTTTTTCCTGACTGGAATAAATGCACTGTAGGAGCTCTAAATAGGAGTCTGTTCCAGCAACAACCCAAAGGAATGTTTTTACTGTCCATTTAAATATATAAGTACGGAGTGGAAGAAAGCAGGTCACTGGAATCATATCTTGTGTATCCCTGAATATATTTGAAAAACCTCCTCTATAACAGCAGGGTGAAATCTTCTTCAGCATGGAGGCAAATCCCAGTTTAGCTGTCCTGCAACTGGGGCTCCGGGCTGTGCTGCTCCTGACAAGGCTCAAGTCGAGAAGGAAAAATGTGAAGTGACCCTGGAACAGAGAATCCAGGGTCTGCTGTGCTGCTGGAGTAGAAATGCACAGACAATACCTCTAAAAGACAGTTCTGCTTTTTCATTATTTAAATATTTAATTATTACTTGCAACTGAAGAAATTGATTTCATGTAGATTTAACCTTCTTAAGAGCCAGAAGCTGTAATTTCTTGCCTGCTTGTGGTTTTACTCTCAGTTAATTCCCCATAAAAGGATCTGTGCCCTGGAAACGGGGACGCCTGATGACCCAAACGGCGAGAGAGGAGCTGGCTGATCAATTAGTCAAATTGACATTGGCCTTCCCAATAGCATCCTGGCAGATTGTGCTTTCCCTGAGCCAGACATAAACAGCATGGCAAGCTCAAAAATATGTCCCATCTTGGTGCCAAATACGGACCTCGAGGCCACTGATTCATCCAAAATCACTCATTTAACCAGCGCCGCCGCCATCCTAATGAGACACTCAGCAAGCTGAATGTGGCTTTGCCCTCAGTGGCTCAGTGTTTTCCTGGCACCTAGAAAGCAGAAAAACCTCTGCTGTCACCTCTCACCGAATTTGGCATTTCGAGGGTTTTATCTAGGTATATATTCACAAAAAAAAATAAATTATTTAGTCCATTTTTTTAAATATCACAGTTCTGGTTTCTGGATTGATAGTTTCACTTGAATAGCCTTAAGCTGTTTTCTGTCATGGGTACCATCCAAGGTGTGGCTGCAGTTCATGGAGATCTATCTAAGCTAGTTTTAAACCAGCTAGCTCAGGTACTGATTAGTTTTGGAATAGCTTGAATTCAGCTATTGAACTGCTCCTTTAATCCCTCCAGTTCCTTACAGGAACCTGCTGCAGCTGCCCTGTGAGTAGCACCTGAATTTGCTAAGTTAAAAGGCCATGAAAATTCCAGAATTGTGGCAATCACACCTACATCCAGTCAGCTATGATTAGATGTACCCAAAAAGAGGTCAGTGTGTCAGGTAGGAGCTGTGGTCAGCACGTGGAGTTTCTTTGTGAGACAGAAATCTGAGCAAAGTGTGTGAGCGTGGTGAGAAAATACTTGGATGAATATTTGCTCCGTATTTTTGTTGCAATAGCTCCAGGATGGGCTGCACAAAACTTTAAATCGTGTCAATCTCCGTCTCCAAAATTTTCAAACTTGAAATTCCAAACAGAGCAGTGTTTCTGATGGGTACGTGCACCTCTGGTGAAGGCGACCCTGCCAGACTTGTGTGAGATACATAAATCCATGCCAGGTGCTGCACAAGTGAGAGCTGCCATTGTCAGCAAATTGAGCACAGAAAGATGCACTATTAAGCTGTAAGTTGGTCTTGTCACGTTAAGTTCTTTTTCCAGAGAAGAAGAAAAGACTTGTCTGTCAGTTAGACTGCAGACAGAAATCCCTGTGCCTCTGCCCATTTCTCTCCTGACAAGGGAATAAATTGCTCCTTTAATTCAAAGCCTTCAGACCACCGAGAAGAAGGGACAATGTGTTGACTTCAATCTAGTCGAGAAGCAGCAATAATTGTTAAGGTAACACATTCCTGGCTCTCCGTGCCTCTCACAGGGAACATGAAGGATGACCAGCGAAACGTTTGCCACCTGGAAAAAATCCAGTGAGAGGATTTCCAAGCAGCGATGAGTTGGTTCAGCAGCATGTGCTGCTGGATCCCAGCCACCATGACTCAGACTGGTGGCTGGGTCAGAGGAGCAAACTGTAGTACCCAAAACACCGGGCTGGCGAGTCAGAAAATGCAGGAGGAAAAATATTGATGTATTGGTTAGTGAATTCATTTTAAGGCCCTCGTTGAAAAGAGTTCCTCTTCGTTTTCTCTTTCAGACCCAGCGAATTCAGCTCCATCTATCCTAGATGGGTTTGACCACCGCAAAGCCATGGCAGGACAGCGAGTGGAGCTGCCTTGCAAAGCATCAGGGCACCCGGCACCAAAGTACCGCTGGCTGAAGGACAACGTCCCCTGGGAGCCCGACAGCCGCTTCCGGCAGACGGTCACGGGGCTGCTCATCGAGAACACGCGGCCCTCGGACTCGGGCAGCTACGTCTGCGAGGTGTGGAACAACTACGGCACCGCCGAGATGATCGGGCGCCTCTACGTCAAACGTAGGTCGTGGGTTGATGTGACGAATGAGAGGGGAGAGCTTGGAAAAGTCCCTGCCTTTGGCGGGTTTCTGGTGGTAGACAGCAGCTTTTATTGAGGTGGCCAGCACCCCAAAATGCACTCTCGCTCGCAAGTTCTTAATAATGAGTGATCGGGTTTATTGCAACATGAATTATTTATTGAATAGGAACAAGAAAAACAGACATAAGACTTTACATAGACTGCTTACTAAGCAGGATTGATGCCTGAGGTTTTAACTTTTCTATTTCTCAAACCCTGCCCTGCCTGGTGTGTGACTCTGCAGTTCCTTGTGCCCTGGGAGCTGCTGTTCTCTCCTGCTGCTCACACACAACAAACCTCTGCAGGTTCCCACTCCAAGGACACCGGGCCCAAAATGTGTCAACTCAAAGCCTCTCAAGGGGGGCAAACTTGGGGTAATTCCATCATGGACTGAGGTGATCATTGGAGAATGAACCCTGAGATGCAAATGAACCAAACTTATCAAAGGGTGAAGAACCCGTGACCCAGGGTCCATCTTGAGTGGAGCCTCTGGACTGCCCAGGGTGAGCCTTTGAAGGCTCTTCAAATAAACACCTCCTTTTATTCTCTTAATCCTTGTTTAGTCTCTGTGTTTTAGGTGGCCATTTAAGGCATCAGGATAACACAAAATTAACTACAAGTAGATAAAAATACAGTGCATGATAATAAAGGTACCTGTGCTACAGCTAGAGAAGAAATAGTATTGATTAGGAGCCAATGCCACTTATCAATGAATGATAGTGGTGTGCAGTACTAATTTCTCTCAATCCCAGAGAAGTATCTCGATACCAATGTCTCAACACTGAGGAGAACTCACCACACACTCAGAGAAGGTTTAAGAGATTTCTGATTTTATGAAAATCATAGTGGTCTTTTATAGTTGCAAAAGTGCTTGTCTGTCAGTCACTTATTTCTGCTTATCCTTCCCCATGCATTCAAGGCAGGGTGTTTATTGCTGGCTAAGGGTGATTTCAGCCGAGATAATTCATCACAAGACAAACTATTCCAGCCTAATTTAGGCATGGGGGAAGTAGATAAGTCTTTTGCTGTGTCAGGGGTTGAAAAGTCCTGTCAAAGTTGATGTTGGTGTTGTTGCCTTTATATCAAAAGAGAAAAACCCTTGCACCAGTGTTGAAATAGTAAAATAAGAAGCAGACCTTTATTGGAAGCTTCCAGGTGTCCCAATGTCTGGTACCAGATCTCTACAATTTGATAAGTTTAACAAATTAAGGTACTTAACAAATATTGTCCAATTAGAAGAGCAGTTTGTTAGGTAATTTTTGGAGTTGGTGCATGGCTTCTTTGTCCCACTTCTTGTTAAGTCTTCTCACATTCTGGTTGGAAAACAAAATGTTCTTCTCGTAGGTCCTCTTCTTGAAAATAAAACTAAACAGTATTTCAGGAATGTGTTAGGAGGTTGGCTGATTGTTCTAAAATCTGAGAGAAAGGGTAGGAAAAACACTAGGAGCTATATAACTGTGTAACAGTATTCTACAGAGATCTGAATATATGAAAAATACATAAAAGCAAAACTCTTTAGGCATCAGTATCAAGTTGTTGCCTTACCTTGTCGTACCTTCTGTTTCCTTAATTTATCTTAGCAATGATTAAAGTCCTCAAAGTTGTGGAACGACACAAAGCAGGCTCTGTGGAGATGAGTTAGTTGGCCAATTGAGCGATCAGAAGTGCAAATGGATGCAATTTCCAGTGTAGCTCTATAATTTATCACATGGAGGATATGTAATTTAGAAGCATGAATTGGATGCTGGAAAAGAAATTGCAAGTGTTCTCATAAATAAAGCTGCCAAACTCTCATTGCCATGACTCATGGTGCTCAGTAATATTGAATACTCATACCTCCCCTCAGTCGAGTATTCATGTGTGAATATTCTGAATGTTTCACAAATTCTACAAAGATAATTATTACTTCAGGAGCACCACACTGGAAAAGTGTTATTCTACTACTGTTGAAAAAAAACCCCAAAATTATTTCCTGGAATAGAAATAATGCTCTGTGAACTAACGTTTCCACCTATACAGCATGACTAGCAAACTGAAAAGGGAGAAGTTTGTGAGCAGCTCAGGTCGTAAAAATATCCTCACAAATAGTTGTACATAATGTTTTTGGGCAAAATAAAACCGAGGTGAAAAAGCTGCCGTTCATGAGTTATAACTGAGGAACTTTGGTTCTAAATGTATTCATCAAAATACATAAAAATACTCATAAAAATGAATTGAATTCCATCAGTCTTGTATGATGCAGAGTCAAAACTTGCAGAGACATCATATAATTGTGCTGGTGGTGACACCCAAATGATCCCCAGTGCCTGGTGATGTGTTCTTCCTAATGACTTTGCACTCAGACAGCCAGTGGAAATTCTCTGGATCAGGTTGGCAGGAAGCAAAACCTGGGCAAAGAAATTTTACCCTCCTCTGCAACGGGGAGGATGTTCCTCACTTGCATCATCGTGGCTCTGGGATGTTGGTGATGCACTTGAGTGTGACTGTTTTGTGTGACTATTTTGTTTAGTGGCTCCTTGCCAGTTTTGAGCCTTTGTGGTCTTTTTATAGGAAACAGAGAGATATTCAGTGACTTTTAGCATTAATATGAATGCAAAGATTAACTATTGCCATTCTCTACCATTGTAGAGAAAAGTTGTGCTATGTACAGGCCTGTAATCCAGAATGTCTGAGGCCACTGTGTGTTTTTTCCCAGGCCTCTGTCACTAATCAGCCACTACAGATTTATTCCAACTTTTATGTTATAAAATATTTAATAAAGTGAACGAGTTGTTTTTCTTTTTTAAGTGTGTATGTGCACATGTGTGCCTATGTTTGTATGCAAGCTGCCAGAAGAGAAAATAGGCTGGTCTGTATTTAGTGTCAGAGGTAGTATCTGCTGTGATAGTAGCCCCTTATCTTTATAAGGAAGTCAAATCAATATATACAAAGCATGAGGTGAAATCTGTGTTCTGCAGTACTGAAAACTCCTAGGTGGCAGGATAAAGATTGTTTTCCTTGCACTTACATTTATGACTTTTCTTCAGTGCTGTTCATCCTCTTTTTCTTGCAATGTAAAACTTGCATTCTCCTGTCCTACTGTTTCTTAAGGCTGACTTCAAAATGTTGTAGTCCTCCCACGTCAAAGCAGAAAATCTGGTGAGCCCACACATTAGAACACTTCCATGTGGCCAGATCAGATGGATATCCACGGGTGTACCTGCGTTAACATCTTCCACCCTCAAAAGCTAATCTTGTCATTGGCATTTGAGGCATTTGTTCACGTCAGGGAGTGGTTTGGGAAATTGTAAATTTGGTTCCTTTTGCAGGAAATTAAACCAGAAAATGAGTTTCAGGAACGCAGTTAATGCACCAATTTCAAAGATCCACACTGAACTAATGTGAAATAACATCCTGCCCTCCCAAAACATGTGTAGTGCCATGTTAAAGCCCTCACCTAATGGTGTTACTTGTAGGTCTGAGCCTAATGTTCACCTGGGCGTGGGATTAGGTGATGAATAGGTCATTCCTATAGATCTGGTTTTTTCTGTCATGGATGTCAGTGGCAAAAATGGTTTTTTAGAGTGATGCAGTCATCTGTTATTTGGTTTTGTTTTGTCTTTGAAGAAGGGTATGGCTGTGATTTGTACTTCTCTCCTTAATTGAGAGTTGATTTGTTACTTGCACATAAATGCACATTTATACTTAACATGCTCTATTTCCCTTTCTCTCTCCCTTATTTCGACTCAAACCTCCAGAACCTCTAAAAGCCACCATCAGCCCGCGCAAAGTCAAAAGCAGCGTCGGTAGCCAAGTGTCCTTGTCCTGCAGTGTGACGGGAACCGAGGACCAGGAGCTCTCCTGGTACCGCAACGGGGAAATCATCAACCCCGGCAACAACGTCCGCATCACCGGCGTCAACCGGGAGAACCTGATCATGGACGGCATGGCCAAGAGCGACGGCGGCGCCTACCAGTGCTTTGTGCGCAAGGACAAGATGTCAGCTCAAGACTATGTCCAGGTGGTACTGGAAGGTCAGTCTCCACCTGTCTGGCGATTTTGGTTTCCGAAATAACGCACGAGTCGTCTTTGGGGCCATCGTTTCAGAGTGGTGATGCCTTAAAAGTCGAGAAATGAAGCAGCACGCTTTTGAGACAATATTGGTGTGGGAGGTAATATCAAAGCTGGTCTTCAGTTGGAGGCCTCCAGGGGCAGATATGGAAAAATGCCCGCCCCACACAGGGCGAATACGTTTAGCAAATTAGCGTAATTGACAAGAATTCCCAATTAGAACCACAAGTAATGAGGTAATTTTCTCCCTTGGGTCCACCTTCTCTGGAGCCCCTCTTTGTTGCTACCAGCTGTACTGGCTGGACTTTGTTTCTGACAAAGCATCTTGGGAGAGTAGCTCATCCTTGGTTCCCAGGAAAAAGCAAGATGGGATTGGGGCCTTTGGAATGTGCTTTCTCTTTCTATCAGAGTAGGAAAAGTACTGGAGTTGGCTAGGAACTATCTAACTATACAATAATGGTCTACAGAGCTATGAATATATAGGAAGAATATATAAAAGCAAAAACCATTTTGGCATCAGTGGAGTTTAAAAAAGAAAGAGTACTCATGAAATGTCCATGGGGCTCATTGTGCCCCACTCATAACAGAATGGAAAAATTGTTTTGAAAACAAAAATCCTTCCCAAGCAGGTCTCTATTTAAAATCCAAACATTGCTTTTCTGGTTGGGTGTGTTGGCTTGGACATCATCTTAAATAACTGATACAATGTTCTACATGCTAATCAAGTGAGGAAAGTCATCAATTTGCACAGAGGCAGCTCACTAATGAGGCTGTGGTGCAGGCATGGCATGGACACTATTTTTAGAGTCTCTACAGAAGAAGAAGAAGAGATTACCTGCCTGGACCGAGTTACCTCGGCAACCATCTCCCGTGACTAGGAAAGCCTAAAGAGCATATTGATAATCTATCATGGTGTCGGGAGAGTGCAGGTTATCAGAGAGCAACAGCAGGGAAGATTTCAAAGACACTCAGGTCTCACTGGGAAAATAATGTCTGCTTTCATCTCAAAAAAAAAGCCTGTCACTTGAATTAAAAAAAGGGGGGAAAAAAGAGGAGGAGGGGTGGCAGAGGTGCATAGTGTGCACGCTCACAGATTTATTGGTCCTGTGTCAGCTCCCTTTCAGGATAAAAAGCTTTTTTTTTTGTTGTTGCCGCCGTTCTGTTTTCTGAGGGGTGACAGTATCCAGTACACCACAAAGGAAAGGAAGAGAGTAAGAAATGAAAATAAATAAATAAATTAGAAACCCTGTCACATAACCAATGGGACAGAAATGAAAGAGAGAGAGGGCAGAGTTAAAAAAAAATAAAATCAAATAAAATCAAATGCTCTTCCAGGGATGCTGAGGCCTTTCAGCATTCTGAGAGCGCCAGTGCTTATCTTTTTACCATGTGGCAAGCAAGGGAATTTTGCAGCCCTGTTTTTAAAGTAATATTTTCAAAGGAAAACAAACATGCATTGCATGACCACAGAAAGGACTTCTTAACTAAAATCAGGGTGTCAGCACTCCTAGATGTTACCCCACTGAACTTTCTGGAGAGGTGGGTATTTAATCCTGCTCCCTGCTTACAAAGTTTCTGTGCCCACACATGTTCTTTAGTCCTTTCCCTGATAGAGGCTCAGTATTTTGGGAGACAGTTCACGAGATAAAGCATTTGTAGGCTCTCATTCAGGGAAATATTTATCTGTAGCACAGAATGACCACGGAACGAAATTGGCATCACTGCTGTTACTGGCAGTGTGTATTCAGAAAAGCTTGATTTAATACTTTCCTAAACGGGGCATTGTGTGTCAGGACTAAACTGCTGTGTGAAATCAGCCTATGCAAGTTGTGCCTGGCTCTTGGCAACAGGATTCATCCTTAACTTCCCAAGGAGCTAAAATCTACCAGGAGAAGGGAATCTCCAGATGTGTTGAGGTTTTGCTGTGTGTCTTTTATAATGAACTGCATATGGTTTTAAAACTTTACTGCAGGAACCCAGCATTTCACAGAGATGCCTGATCCACCTATTCAAGAGGTTTTTCTACAGCAGAGCTACTACCAGGTTTCTCAGAAGATGAAAAAGAAACTTGCCATAGGCAAAGTCCTCTACTGGCAGAATTTTTTTCCCACTCTCAGTAATTACAGTTACATCCTGGAAAACAATTGTTTGTGTTGCTTCTAAAAAAGGTCTTGGCTCACGGGATAGAGTCCAGGATAGAGAGGACAAGCTTTACACCACGTAAGCACTGTTTTCCTGCTTTTCTTTCCCTCGGCAGATGGAACTCCCAAAATCATCTCCGCCTTCAGCGAGAAAGTGGTGAGCCCAGGAGAGCCGGTGTCCCTGATGTGCAACGTGAAGGGGACTCCCCTGCCCACCATCACCTGGACGCTGGATGAGGATCCCATCGTGAAGGACGGCAGCCACCGGATCAGCCAGATCATCACGTCCGAGGGCAACGTGGTCAGTTACCTGAACATCTCCAACACTCAGGTCCGGGACGGGGGCGTTTATCGCTGCACTGCCAACAACTCTGCGGGAGTCGTCCTGTACCAGGCTCGAATAAACGTAAGAGGTGCTTGTCAAATCAGCTCCTCAAAAAAAACACACATAACTCATTGTAGTGGAGAAGAAGATTGTTGCATGTGATGAGATGATTCTTGGAATGCCAAAAAAACCAACTTACTGTTTTTTCCTCTCCTTTTCTCCCCCGCTCTCTTTTCCCACCCTGCCTCTCCAGCCCCATCTAGAAAGTGTATGGTATGGTTAAATGTTGGAAGAACCCTTTGGCTTGTGTCCTTTAGTCTATTTTTTCCTATACTCATCTCTACTAGTTCACAGTCTCTTTGCTTTAGTCCTGCTGTGCATGTTTTGTTTTTCTTTTCCTTTCCTCCTTTACTTGTCCAAGTACATCCATTGTAATTATTCATGTATACAGAACTTTAGCTCGAATTTCCAGCTCTACATGGCATAATACCCATCCTCATGGTATTATACTTTATATACATAGCAAATAAAAAAGCTAACTGTGTCAGTGTTCTCATGTGTAACAGGATCCTAGCTTCGTATCACTGTTAGTCTTTCACATTAATTAAATCACACTCAGCCTTTTAATTTGTAACGCAGCAAAGATTTTATCAGGCAAGTGTTGGATAACACAAATATATACCCCCACATAATTAGTATGGATGCTGCAGGGTAAGGGAAAACTAGAGCATACAGAGATTAGGGAAACTGCTTAAGTAGCTCTTAAAAGGAAAAATCTGTCAAATGCTAAGAAGTGTGGTGTGAGCCGCATCCGTTAACATTTGTATATCCAGAAATAATTCAGACATTCCCTGGAGCAAACGTGCCTTTAAATTGTCTTCAAGAGTTCCTTTCCTTTGCCTTCTCAGGGCCGGCGAGCATTCGGCCGATGAAGAACATCACCGCCATCGCTGGGCGGGACACCTACATCCACTGCCGGGTGATCGGGTACCCCTACTACTCCATCAAGTGGTACAAGAACTCCAACCTGCTCCCCTTCAACCATCGCCAAGTGGCGTTCGAGAACAACGGGACGCTGAAGCTCTCGGACGTGCAGAAGGAGGTGGACGAGGGCGAGTACACCTGCAACGTCCTGGTCCAGCCCCAGCTGTCCACCAGCCAGAGCGTGCACGTGACAGTGAAAGGTGAGGGCGGCTGGGAAAAGCAGAGCCCGGCTCATGGCTGGGTCATTCATGGAATGGCACACGTAGGATTGTCCTGGCAGTCGGATAACGAGCGCTTGAGGAGGTCAACCCAGATTTGGGTTTATTTTTAATGATGACACAGAGCTAATCAGTCATTGTGTCTTGTTCTCTTCTGACTATTGCCCTCCTTGGCTCAACTGGCAAAGTATTGCCTTGTTGTTGTTGTTGCTGCTGCCTCTAAGTGGGGGCCTCGCAGCCCAAGTTTTCTTTGTGCACTTTTCGCTACAACTAAATCAGGAATTTAATGGTTTGTCACCCACATGTCACTGGCGACCATTTCCCTACTGGATAACAAAGTTCAAATTTTCATTTAGCCAGTGACTTCCCAGCTTTTAAAACATGAGATGAGAATTTTAATGTCTGTATTTTTGCCACTAAGCAGAGACAGGATATAAAGGCATTAACCTTGCTTTCCTCTTATTAAGTGATTATCTGAGTGCTCTTCATGCTTAGGAAGGTAACACTTTAAATAAATGTGACTTGAAATTCTAATAGGATGCTTCAAATCTATTCAAATAGTCCAAAACAAGGATGTTCAGATGGCCCTGAAAGACTTCAGCAACAGATTGAGAATAGGAATTTTTTAGCATTGTGTCCTGACTGTTCTGGCATTGGCAATGTTCAGACCTATTCACGAGGATACAAAAGACAGAAAACCTGATTGCAGTAGCACCTAGTTTTGAGCAATGGGGCCACTAAATGCTGCACTTCATGTGAGCCTGTAGGAAGAATTGGGGTATAATTTCACTGCTCCTGAAGTGATTGGAAACTTTTCCTGGGCTTTTTTTGTTTTGGAGGGAGGGGAGAGGAAGGAAGGGAGGTTGAATCTCGTATCCATTCTCACATAAGGTGCAGAGAACAGTAAGGTAAAATGACTTTGTTATAGGCATCTGATCTGTTAACTTCCTTCTGCTGCGTTAGTTTTGCCCTTAGCAGTCTGAACTGATGCAATTGCTATGTTTTTTCAAGAGTTTAGGGGATTAGCTTTAAGTCATGAGCAATTTGGTCTCTGAAAGACGAGACATTTCACACCCCTGAGACCATCAGGGGCACTGGTCACAAGCTGTGGCATAAGAACCACACTTTTTGTTTTCACGTGTATTGTGCCTTGCTCGACATTGCAATGACATCACAGATCTGTTCATAGAGTTTAGAAGCTGAATGACAAATCAGTCACTGTGCTGCTGCTGCACTAACAGGCCACCATGGAAATTCTGGGGGGGAAAAGCTGCCTCTTAAATGACACCATTTTTCTAATGACTGTCAAAATGAATGTGGCCAGACAAAACAAATCCAACAGTCACAGGCACTGAGATCAAAACAACGCTAGTCACTGAGAACACTAGCCGGTGTCTCAGGTGAAATACTGCTTCTTCTTCCATTAGGTTACACTGTCCAGCTTGACAATTCCTCCCCCTGAGAGCACATTGCCAGCTCTACCAATTTGGATTGAGCTGTAACTTTCGTCAACGACTTCACTTCCTTGATGGTGTTCTGCTGCACCTCTGGATATTCAGCCGCCAGGCCCATGGGCTGGTCAGAAACCTCAAACTGTGACTGAAGATACCCTGGATAACTTTGACACACATGGAGAGAGTGACAGAGGGCTGAGCTGCCCCCGTGATCCCAGAATCACAGAATGGTTTGGGTTGGAAGGGAACTTAAAAATCCCCTCACTCCAATCCCTGCCATGTGGCAGGGACACCTCCCACTAGACCAGGTTGCTCCAAGCCTTGACAAGACACTGTAATTTGAAAACAAGGTTAATAGCCTGACCTCATCTGCTAAGCCCAAAATGTCACAGGTGAGGTTTTTAAGTCAGACCTGAACAGTTCTCAACGTTTTGCTGTTGTAGCTTGAGGCCAGCAGAGCAGCAGTGGATTTTATCTAACATATGAGTCAAAAGTGGCCTGGTGCTTTCAAATATTATTAATGTGTGTGTGTTGCCTTTTCATTTTATAGATTCCAAAGTTAATGGGATGACTTTTTAAGCACTTATATTTGATACTAAAAAGTACAAAATATGGCCCAGCTTGCATAGAGATTAAAAGCACTCTGAAATAGGATGTTGTAAGAGGAGTTAATATCAGTGCTCAAATATCCTTATTTGTAGTTCAGCTTCTCCTACCATCAGTATAAATATTTTTTTCTCCAGAGAAAAAGAGGGAGAATTATTGTCCATCTTCAATATCACCAGTCCTTTGCTTTGCTCTCAGGTCTGCTACAAGCTTCCTGGGTGACCTCAAACCAGTCACCTGAAGGGTGATTCAAAAGAGATGACACTTAATGAGCTGTTACTTAGTGGGGCTTTTTTCCCTCCATGTTCTTTGAGGACAGAATTTATTAATTTCCTCATGAGTTTATCATCTCCGTCTTATCGAAATGTTTCAGAAACAATGTGTTCACTTTCAAAAGCCACCTGGCTCACCAGGAAAAATGGCAATAAGGCACAGACTGAACTCAAAAATATCCACAATTTTTTTTGTATATTCAATTTCTAAGGCTTACAGCTTAATTTTTCCAGTTCACCTGCCATTATGTAGCATTTATATCTTCAAAGCTCTGCTCCCATTGAAATGAAGTTGCTCCTGAGAGTTCTGTTTCCTCCTTCAGAGCAGTCACGTCACCCAGCTTAGCAACCCCGTGGGAAGGACAGACTCAAGTAATTTAATTAGCTTTATCTGACAGATCTGTGGCGAGGGCGAATGCAGAGTTTGGCTCTACGGGGCAGCATTTATCTGCATTAGGCAAACAACTGGTTTTCAAAGTTGGCAGCCCTCTGCCACATTTGCTTTCCACTTTCCAAATCCTCCAGCACATGAAGCATCCCGGTTCTGTTCTGAATGGAGACTTGCTAAAAGCAGCATTTAAATAAAGACACGCAACACCATGAGCATGTCATCAAACATGAGGGTGCTGTCCACTCTGTAGAGTATTTTGAGGTTTACAAATATCCAAATGAATGTGAAACCATCCTTCAGAAATCATGGTAAGGTCACAGACAGGAGAACAGAAATTTTCTTGGCAATAATTTTAAATGAACTCCTGGCTGCCAGAGAACCCGAGTGGGGCTTTCAGAGCCTTGCTGTGCATCCTCCCACCTGGCAGGCTCTGGGAAAGCCAAAAGCTTGGGAGCTGGGCACTTCTGTGCTATTTGACCTTAGATCCTCTCTTCTTTGCCCTGCTGATCAGAATAATCAATGACCCACCACATGAAATCCATTGTCCCGTTTTTTAGGAATAACTGCTGTCCTCGTCTGCAGACTCCAAACAACTCTGCCCCACAGAAATGTGGCTTGTCATTCCTGCCCTGCCCTTTCCCCCCAGCCCCTGCCTGCCCCTTGTCTCTGTCTCAAAATCTGGATTTGGAAGGCAGCAGTCTCATAAGCTGGCTGCTGGGAGCTGAGTGGATGAGCTGGCAGGAAAACATGCAGGTTTCTGCTTGGCAGATACGACTCCCATGGAACTGTGCCTGAGTCCTAACAGAGCTTTTTGGAAATCAAGCCATCTTGGCATTATTTTTTTTTTTTTTTTTGTTTTTAGGAAAATGATTTGGCCAGTTGTGAGTTCTAACAAAAAGCCATGAACACTACCCACCCTGTAATGCACAAATAACACAAGGAGACTGCAACTGTGCTTACATACTCAATTTCTGTATTCCTCACCTGCTGACCACTCGCCTTTGGAACTGTAATAACACCTTTTCAGCACGTTTTCCTTTGGCCTATGTTAGGTGTAATTTTCTTTTCAGCGTTTTTTTGGTAAAGTAAACTGACCCCCTTTCCCCTCCCTCCTGCAAAGGGGGAACAGAAGTTACTTCATCAAAAGTAATTGAGATTAGCCTTGCTAAGGATACTGCACAGGTCCTTGCCAAGAGCAGAATTATTCTCAGCAGCACCAGTTTTTTATTCTATGTTCAGCCCAGCTCTTGTGGTTTGCCAGAGGGGTTTGTATACATCTGCCAAAGGCAGAGGACTATTGAAGGCAGAGATCCTAAAGAGAAGAATATTCTGTAGAAGATGCAGGTTTTCAGTTCATTCTTTCTCAGAAGGACCAGTCCTCCTCAGTTTTCTCCAGCTCGTCCTTGCCCAAGTCTTGGCTCTTCTCCTCTGGGTCTCAAAATCAATCTGAACTCAAAGTCTTTATCATCTCAGTTCTCCTTTCCACACTGCCATGTTCTCAAGACTCAAACCTACCTTTTCCCTTTGGATACACCAACCTTTTTCCCAGCCTCTAATTCCAATCCTCTCTGCCAGCCTTCAAGCTCAAGCACCAGAGTGACAAATCTGCCTTGATTTCTGAAATCTCACCCGACTGCACCTGCCCCAGCGGCTGGAGCTGGCTCAGCTGTGTTCAGTGCTGCCTGGACCCTGTTTGTCACTGCAAAATGTCCTCTCAGGATGTGATCATGAGGGGGTTTTGTTTATTTATTAACTTGGTTATGCTCAGACTGCAAAATTTGGGCACCATTGTGATGATGTTTTATAGGGATAGCAAGAACACCTGAGGCTGGTGCCATCAGCTGAACTTGAAATCCATGCTGCTAAATCCACGGGGCAGGTGGGACCTCTCATGTTCTCACAATACCTTTTTCTTTTTGGTTTTATGGTAGAATTGATGTTTACCAGGTCTCCGTTTTCCCAGTCTCCCACCTTATTCTTGGGAACAGCCAAAGAGCTGTAGCTGAAACCTTCCAGCTGAAATGACTCAGCCTGAGGTGGAGGCCTGGCCTGGAAAACTGCTGCCCAAACAAAAGTCAAACTGCAAGCAAATGAAAATAGTCTTATCATGGGAACTGTTGGCAAACAAAGAAAGAGGTTATGTTACCCACCCTATCTCTAATTTTCACATTTCCATGGAAAAAAACCAACATTAAAGAGGAAAGATGCTAAAATAATAACAGCAGCATCTCTTCTACAGCATTTTAGTAGATCTCAGAGCATTTTAAGAACAGGAGTGAGTTATTATCTCCATTTTTTTATTATGCAATTTATAGTAATAGTTTTCCCAGCTACAGTAAAAGCCATCAGTGGTAAGTGATGATTTTCTTGTCATCAGTCCCATGGGACACATTCTCATGTAAACAGCCCGCTGCTATTCACACTTCTCCAACAGGAATTAATTGAAAAAGAAGCCCCTGAGAGGGAAGGGTACAGCATCATTAAAATAAAAAGTGTGGTGTTCCAAAGGACTGTTTCTGATCTCGGAGAGCTCATGTATTTCATTGATTTGGAAGGGTTCTTGTTGCCTTATGTAAAGTGAGCACCTCACCTGTTGTGAACCACGAAAAGGAGTTGTACCAGCCTTGTTTCATGCTAGAATATGAGCAAACCAAACAGGGGCTGCTTCTAAATAACTTCATGTTGCAACTGTTTGAACAGCTTCTCCTCACATTTCCTGGGAAGCGTCTAGCTTTTTCTAACACCTGAAATACTATTGGTGAATTTGCACTGCAAATCAGTTCAGGGAGGGCTGGTTGAGGTAGTGAAAAACATGCAGGCTCGAAAGGGAAAAAAACATCAGGAGAAATCTTTGCAGGGTTCTTGGGACTGTGGTGCATTCTGTCATCAATCAATCTGCTAATCTGTGCATGCTCCAGCCTGGAAGCCTGGATTATGGCAAGTGGGAGTTCAGCTTCGTGCACATATCTCAGATCTTATCTGTCCTACTGACTGACTTTGCCAATAGACTGAATCAGAAAAAAAGCTTCTGCCCTTGACATCTCTCAGATATTTCTTTCATTATATCATTTTCTGCCTTTTTCCCACTCCTCCACGCTATGTGGTTTTGGATCACTTCAAACTTGTCACAACTTCCTCGGGAAGAAACGCTCAGATCTCTCAAAGTGGCTGCAGTTGCCACGTACAGGAATCACACCAGGGCTGTGTGGTCAGAGTGAATGAGAACGTGCCACTGCTCAAAACATCCTGAAAAATGCACTTGGGAATTCCTCTCAGATCACATAGTGGGCATAGGGAGTAGTTTTTAGGAGCAAGCAGTGGCAGAGCTGG
>VZTA01028590.1:0-118449 GCA_013398855.1 Mohoua ochrocephala
CTCTGGACTTGTTCCAACAGGTGTATGTCCTTCTTGTGCTGGGGATCCCAGAGCAGGATGCAGCACTGCCGGGTGGGTCTCATGAGAGCAGACTGGAGAGGCAGAATCCCGTCCCTCCACCCGCTGGCTACGCTGCTTTAGATGCAGCCCAGGATATGGCTGGGGTTCTGGGCTGCATGCACATATTGCCAGGCCTTGCTGAGCTTCTTGTCTACCAACAAACACCCCCAAGTCCTTCTCCTCAGGGCTGCTCTTCTTCCGTTCTCCACCCCTGAGCTTTACACCCCCACCAGCCACTCATTGGTGAGAACAAGATCTAGCACAGAGCTCATTCCTTTGTCCATTGCTGTTTTTATGAAATGCTCTCATATTATTCCCATCTTGCTCTGATAGTTTTCTGCTGAAGCATTATTGTGTTTTATTTATCCCAATATTTGACAGTACTCATTGTACCTGTAAATGAATCAAAATTATTTGTTCATATTTCACTTCAGAGTCTTCTTTTAGTATAGGGTTGGTTCTTGGTTTTATTCCGAATGCACTTTTTGTTATTAGTTCCCTGTGCTTCTGTTGTGGTTTCTGGTTTTCTATCTCAACGGGGTTTCCCATCAGAAATTCACTTCCTTTGGTTAGATGAAGCCAAAGAAGAAGCTCCCTGAGAAGCCTTGCTGACATGAGCATTTGGACCAAATACTGGGTCTAGTTGTAAAACGGGGCTTTAGATGTGGGTTTTCCATTGAAAAGCTGATCTGCCCACTCATGCAACTTCAGCTTCCATGCTGCTCTTCTCTTTTTGAGCCCTAGAAGATGTAATTCCGTGCTTAGACCTAACCTCCGCAATAATTTATCCAAATACGTAATTTTATGACTGCAGTTATTCAATGGTTCTTAGCGAAATCTATTACAGATCTAATCTTAGCCAAATAAATAAATCTTAAGGCTGGATCTTAACTTACAATCCACATTGCATTCCGCATTGAGATGGGAATCCAAATGTTTCATATTTAGTGGTAAGAAAATGAGTCTGATGGAGATAATCTCTCATTTTAGGCTTAAAATTCAATTTGTGAGACATTTTCAATATCTTTTGTCTTTCTTAAGGTAAAAAGCTTCACACATTGGATGTACTTGGAGATAATGGTAGGGCAAAGCTCTTTCAAAAAATGAGGCCCTGTAAATAACTATAAAGAGCTCTTACAAGAATTAAAATGCCAAAATGCCACACTTTCTGGTAACCAACTGCAATGAGTTATGGGGTAGACAAAGAATTTTAAAAAATCAAGAATTCAGGGAAGTATGTGCAACATTAAGGCTGGCACAGCAAGTTTCCCCTTACTGTAGTGAAAATAAAAGTGGTGACAACTCTGAGCCAGAACCTCTGTTTGCAGAAATCATCACTGATCCTTTGGCTTTGGTGGCTCTACACCAATTTCCACCAGCTAAGGAAACAATACTATAACTCCACCAATTAAAATAAAAGTCTGTATTTTGCATTGCAGAGAGTATGCCATTTGTAGAATTATTTATAAGGCAAGTGAAGCATTTGAAATTATGAGATATCCTCATCTTTTGGTATTTGAATAAACGACTGTGGGTTTTAATGTCTAGACTAAACTTTTCCAACATGAATGGGAGACTTTTAGAGTCAGTATCATAATCTGATTTGCTAACATGATATGATGCCGTAATTGGGGGTTTTGTTTGTTTATGTTCCTTTTCAGTTTGTTTGGGGTATTTTTGTATGTATTCTATGCTAAAATATCTGACCAAAATCATGGTAAATAGTACTTAGACTAGTGCTAAGATGCATTTATTTCCTTTTTGTGTTTGTTTGGAGGTTTGGTTTTGGTTGTTTTGTTGAGTTTGTTGAAAGGAGAGTTTACTTCATATTCCAGGGCTGGGAATGTAAATTTAGGGATTTTCTGAGCCCACTAATTTGAAGTTCAGACTGCAGACTCATTCACTGTGAGATATTCATGCCTGGATTATCACTGCACACTACATGTAAAAGAAGAGACCTCTCCTTGAGCTGATCCCTGTTCTTCCTGTGTACAGAAAAGGCTTCATCCTTGCTGCAAGAAACTTTCCAGTTTCTTTTGAGCCTTGAATGGAGCATAATGGCAGAGATTTTAAAGTTTACTGGTCAGCATGGTTAGACTCAGGAGGTGAGCACAGGCATGTGATCTCTCAACCTTTGTGCTTTCAGGGAGACAGCGTCTGTGGCTGTGTAATTATTGTGAATCTACACCCATGAGGATTCATGGCAAAGGTTATTACAGAGCTGCTTGGCCAGGAGGGGAGTGGCAAACGCATCTGACAAGGGCCAGAACAAGTTTGGAAACACAGAAAATCTCTGTGGCTGTCACATTCACGTTTTTTTTTATGAAGTGCCTTCTATTGTGTGGGGTCTCTTTGGGCAGTTACGAATTGCCTGACGTTCAAAAAACTTCAAGAAATCTACAAATGCATAGTGAGGAAATTTGCCATTTCAAGGTTTATATTCCTTTATGAAGGGAGAGACTGTTTTTTATTCTTTATTGGAACAATGCCTCATGCAAGAATCTTTACGGTTTCTCAAAGTCTCTGACAAGGGCTGCAATACACTATTTAGTTCAGCGTTTTATTCAGACATGAAAATGCTTCTTCTGTACCATTACTGTGAGGTGTCTTTTAATGCCAAGCAGGGATGGAAGAAAGTTCTGAAACTTAAATAATCATTCTGTTGTTTGAAGTTTATTTTTAAAACATGGAGGAAGAAGAGCTCAATGTTGTGGTTTCTAACGGATACTCAAGTTTTGTTATCAGGCACATCAATTGTTTGAGACATTAAGATGTGAACAATAAGTTCTCTTTCTCAGAGTTTTATCTGGAATCCATCCTCCCATCCAATGCAAAAACCAAAGGAGGCTTTCTTCCCTAATAGTATTTCTTGGTAGAGGTCATCGTGCTGCCGGCCTTGGCTGCACTGTGATGTGGTGAGGAGTGAGCAGTGAATGTCAGCTGATGCTCAGTCCTCAGCTGCACCTTCCTCTGCCTCTTCTGAACACTTACAGGGAAGTAGGCTGAGCCCTTGCTCTAAGCTTGTGTTGGGCCAAAGATTCAATGCACAAATGGGCTGCAGAGTTTAAAACTCCCCTATGAGACAGCGTTTGTTGTTGTTCTTATGCTGTGTGTTTGTGCTGTGCGTGGCACTCTCCCATTTCCTCTGAAAACAAACCTTCTGCTGACCTGCCTTCTGGTGTAGCCTCTCATTTGAAACGAGAACTTGCTGACAGAGTATTTTGATTTAGGAAGATGGTTCGTTTTAGTGGTGGCAAAACCATTAGCTTTCATCTCTTGACCTTCACCCTCTTTTACTACGCCCAGCCAGCAGCCACACACCCACACAGCTGCTTGTGCACTTTGGGAATTGAACTTAACTTATGGCTATAATATATAGAGTGGCTGATTTGGGTATTGGGAAGCAGAGAAGATAAACATTAAAACATTTTTCCTTCCCCTTTCCCAGGCTCACTTGCACTCCAGACACATCTCCTCCCCTCTTGCTATCTCCACAGGTTACACTCAGTTCCTTTGGTGAGGCAATGAGTGGCACAGGGGTTTGGGGTCAAGACATAGTGGTTTCTCTCTGCTGCTCCCTGTTTCTCACCCATTTCTTCCACTGCTGCTTCCTTCTTACTCATTTCCTCTACTCCACTGTGGTCACTCTGTGGGCCGCAATCTCTTTGGCATTGTGGCTGCTCAGTTATGGAGCACCTCCAACTCCTCCGACCTTTCTGTCCTCTCATTCCCTTGTTTCTCTAATTGTCACATTCCCTCCTTGTCCCCTCTGGTGTCCCCTACCAGGTTTGTCTTCTCCCATTCAGCATTTTCTGCCTTGTCCTCAGTGTCTTTTCACAGAGGCAGCAAAGGTGTCTGGTGGGCTCTGCTTTGGCACGTGGTGGGTCCGCTGCAGAGCCAGCTGGAACAGGCTGGGACCAGCACAAGACATCCCTGACCTCCCTCCTCCACAGGGGCCACCCCTGCAGTTTCATGTCCAGGAGGAGTGGGGAGCGCAGGAGGCCAGAACATTAATTGCTCAGCTTCAGACGGAGATGTAGGATTAGGCAGGTTAGATTGCATCATCAGAGGCCCTATTTGGACGTAATTTACTGGGAAGAAACCCAGGAGGAATCTTGAAGCTCATTCGTAATTTTAAATCCAATACATATTTCTACTTCAGGAGAGACCTGAACCATGAAATCTGTGTTTTTCCATGTTGTAAAGTAAAGATAACTAAGTGGAAAGGAAGTCGATTGTGTAATTCTATTTTGGCCTGAAATTCAGTGCTGAGTCACAATTTGATATTTTATAATTACAGTTGCCAGTTAATTTTCTTTTATAAGCCCAAGTCAGACCAGAGAAGTGGTGCAAAATAGAACCTGAAGTTCAAAAAAAGACAACATATATCAATGTATTTCACTAAAAAAAAAAGATATCCTGAAACTTTTTGGTGCAAATTTTGAAAAGGCAGCTTGCATCTGAAAACAGCAGAAATGGTTGATGGTTTCAAATTGCTTTCACTGAGCTTTCATAACCAGGCTAGTTCTTGACTAGGTTCTTGGTTGAGAGAATATACATAAATAACGTAAGAGGTAATTACTATTTTACAGCAGTTTTATGGCAAATGCTGAGGAAATTCTGCAAAATGTGCCTCTGAAAGACTTGGCTGGAAAGAGCTATGGCACAGACTAGATTTTGTCAGCAGTAAGAGGCTCTGAGCTGAAAAACCCAGAGTTCTGTTCCTGTAGGATGCAACATCACGTCTTGGAGCTGCTCAGAAAGTGTTTGGCAAATCATCAACTACAGTTTGTGTGAATCTGTACTGAATGCTGTAGTCAATGCTTTAGAGCTGGGCTTGGGCTGCAAACATGACCTTTGAAGCAGAACTCTGAAATTCCGTCAAACTCTTATTTTGAGGTCTAGTTTGGTCCACTTGTTACACTGAGCTGGGAGGTTCAGATAAAAGCTCAAAGCCCCCTGCAGTCTGTGTGGGACAGATGAGGGATGTAGCATTTTTCCCTGGATTCACTCTACCACCATACCAGTGACAGGTTTGTTAGAAGGTGCCATAGACAAAAGGAATCTCTCCCAGTGCTTAAAACCCACATATTCTGGACAATAGTTAAAACATTTTGTTTTATTTATATCAGTATAAATCACCCTCTTTTGTGCAGAATGAAGGGACATGCTGGCAGTTTACTCTACCTATACTCTCAAAAAAATCCCTAGACAAAACACTTCCCTAAAATCAGCTATTTAATGCAGCCCCTTTGCCAGCCCTTTGCTGTGGGAACTCAGTCTTTCTTTCATTTACCAAACCAGACAGATTCTTGTCGTGTGTGTGGAACTGAATTTCTAGGTAAGTGTCCAGAATTTTTTTTAAGCTTACTTAAGGTCTGCCTTTTTGGTTTTTTTTGGTGTGAGTTCAGTGGTGTAAAATGGTATGACCATTGAACAGCACCTTGCCTGTACTTGTGCATTTTAGACTTTGCAAAGCATTGAAGTGACTGTAGATGTTTCGTTGAGGTTACCAGATGTTTGCAGTCTGAGTTAGAAAAAAATCAATTTAAAGAGAATGAATTAGTTAAGATTACAGGGAAACTGTGTGGGGATCTGTGCAAAGCAGAATCATGTGTTTGATTTCTATAGCCCTATGCCCCAGGAATCTGTGGCCACCACTGGAGCTAAAGGATTAACATTGCCCATTCTGGTTTTAGAATAGAATTGGACCGGATCATTCAAATACTTGTTGCACTGTACTCAGAGAGAAAAATCCTACTGATTTCAGTGAGGTCAGTTTACTGTATTCCTGGGATTCCACAATATATGTCTGGTTGTCAAGATTTAAAAAAACTTTTGCAAATTTTGGCACTACCCTATAACATACTTACCTGAGGAAAATTCCCAGCTTAGAACGTTCACAGTTAATGTTGGATAAAATTCTTCCTCAGTAATATTTTGTATCCTGTCTGTCCTTTTAATTTTATAATATCACACACAATAATAAAATACTTAATGAGTAAAATACTGATATATTGATTTTATTATGTTTAAAATTTTGAAATAATAATGTAAATGATAACGGGGAAAAAAACCTGCAGGGCAACAAAACCTGACTATGGTTTTCTTTAAGAAATATGAATAAAAAAGTAGGTACTAAAAATATGTTTCTGAGTAATATTGTTCATGTTAAACTGGCTGAAAATGTGTCTATTTACATTGTTTGTTAAACAATCAAATTTGCCTCTGGAACACACAATTAGTCTGAGTGTTTATGTATGTTCATGTACAGTCATACGCTAATCTGTATTAGAAAAAACACTCTCAGCTTTGTCATCTGGCTGTGAACCAAAGGAACTTAAACACTTGCAATTAATGCAGGTCAGTATTTTCTTGGGGAAATTAGTATTTATGGTGACCAAGACTCAATGTCAAGAATAACACATCTTCACTTCGTTATGTCTTTAAAAATATATTTGCAATGATGTGGATAATAATCTAAAAGTTGTAGTATTAGTAAAACTGGAAGCTTATTAACGAAAAATAATTTGAATTTTAAAAAAATAAAAATACAATGTCACAAGTATTAATTTTAATTTAAATATCCCCTAATAATAAGTCCCCTTTATCTGTGTTGTTAAAAATATTTTACTTTGTAACTGGAAACAGTATCGAGTTGTTTCATTTAGTTAATTTTATTTATACTCAGAGAATTATTTGTTTTGAAACATACAATTTTAAAAATATTGATTCTTTTAAACAGGATTCAAGTCTTGATATCTAAATAATGGTAAGTCTACAACGCCTTTATTCTCTTTCATTATTGAGTGTTTCGAATATGCTACAGAAGACTCAGTCAAACTCGAATTTGAAGGTATCTATAGCTTTTTACAACAAGGTGTTCTAAAATTATAATAATCAGTTTTCTGAAAATCCACACTTGGTTTCTTGCACTGGCACAGTGTAACGTTTTCTCTGCATAACTGCTTCAGAAATTATGTGTAATTATTTTTGTGATGTCAACATTATTGAATGGTAACTCTGGCTCCGTGGATCACGTTATACAAGCGATACAAACACCTCTGTATTACAGACTATAAAACTCTCCACCAGCAGTAAGACCCTTTATGTAAACTTCTGTTGCAATTAAGGAAATGAACCTTGAAACATTGGACAGAGTGAGTAATGTTGCCCGTGTGAATTGTCCCACTGACCTCAAAGGGGTGAGAACTTTCTCATAATAGTAAAAGATGATGGTGATGCCTCGGTGCCTGCCAAAGATCTCTTCCAGGAGGATGTGTGTTCTATACCATCACTGTATTTATTTAGGATTGGCTGATTGACAATGTCGAAAGAACCAGCCTGGTCTTTTCTGGGTCCTGACAGAAAAATGTTCTTGCAGAGCTTTCCTGACCACGACGTGCTGGGCCAGGCTTTTGAAGATGCTCTAGAAGTGCTGCAGCAGCACTCTGACAGAGAAATGCAGTGTCCACCAGGTAACAAACACCCTGATTCTACTTTGGTTCCCAGCTCCTAGTTTGACAGGAAAGCACCTCTTGAAACACACAGGTGGGAGAGTAATTTCCCAGAAGTGGATTAATGGGATGTTTTGGGAGGATGAAAAGGAGGAAGACCATTTGGAGGGTTTCCATCCCCCCATGAGTGCTGCCCAGTGTGGTGAGTATCTTCCAGGTCACAGCACAGGAAAACTGTTGAGGATATATCACTGTCGTGCAACAGACTTTTTCCAATTTTAACACTTTGACTTAAAAATGCCCTTCTGCTATGCCATGAATCCCAATGCAAAAGAAAAAAAAACACAAAACCAGTAAGTGAAATTAATTTCCTCATTTAATTTTTTTGTACACTAATATATAAATCTTAAATGTTTTTATGCAGGAATGATAATTTGAGCCTGGATAATTAATAGAAAATTGTTTTTCTTGGCTCCAAGAGTTGTATACTTTACAAAACCTAAAATGCAAGAAAGCTGTAAATTGTTCCAGTTCTGGCAAGGTTTTGGTAACTAAATTACTATTAAATTTAAAATCTGTGCTTGTTTTCACACTGTAAGCAGAAATGGAAGGAAAGGAAAGTAGGAGGCTACATCACAAACCCTCTAAGCCCAGAACAAAATACCTGCTGTCTTTTGCATGACAGGCATTTCATATGCGGAAGTTTATTTACATATTATCTATTCTAAAACGAAATGTAAATAAGACCAGTAGGGCTGTATTTTCAGCTGCTGCTAACAAATTTTTGGCTCCACTGCACTGGTAATTTACACATGCTGCAGGATTCACTCTATATAATTACTTGCAATCTTCTTCCTTATATATGTTAGGGCCTATGGAGAGAGTTATTAAACACTTGGAATGCAGTGTTTAGTCTGTCCCACAGCTGCACCCACATTTCCACTTGCAATAAATGCACCCATACCCTCCAATGTCTTCTTCTGACCACCTGCAGTGGGCAATTTTTTCAAATGTCTTTAGTCTGGTGTTCTCCTCTGCCTCTTTTAAGCATCCCGGGTTCTTGGGTTCCTTCCGTGTCATTCTTCAGGCACTGCAGGTGCTCTGATGCTCCTTCATTCCTGATTGGAGACTCTGGCTTGCGTTGTACCAATGGCCTGTAGAATTGCGTGACAGTCCCTTTTCCTTTCTACATGTATTTTAGAAGTCTGTAATTATCCAAATCATTGTTTGGTGATCCATATGGCCCTCTGTTATCTAGTAACCAAACAATTTCATGATGCTATGAAATAGCTGACATTTTATCTTTGAAAAAATTGCTTTTCATCGTGAAGGCTAACAAAACCAGCCCAAGGGTGTGATCAGCAGTAGCAGTACAGATTTTGCTGGATAACCTGCTGATGTGGAACATCTTGGCTCTGGACACTTTATTATCTAGAAGGCAGTCACAGGATAAATGCTTTTTGACAAGCCCAGCACCATGTTAAATTATTTGCAGTTGTGGTTTTCTTTTTTCCTCCTTCTCTCTTTTTTACTCACTTGGTTTTTGCTCCCTCCTCCTAATTCCCAGGTTATAAAAACTGCCTGACTGTGATCAACCACCACCACCACCACCTCCGAGCAAGTCCCAGTTACTGTGCAGCACCATCTGTGGAGGAGCAAGGGTATAGCTGGAGAAACGTGATTGTGAGTGAGCTCATTGCTAATAATAGTCAGACATCACTGGAAAACTGATTGCTCATTTGGGATTTCTGATACAAATCATTATGCTAACACTAACAGAAATTTGGTCTGGCCAGGCACCATTCAGAGGAAACTGCCTTGGGAAATATGATTGGAAATGTACAAAATGTGATTAATAATATCTTTTTAGGAGTCAGCTGTTTGCTTCTGGTGTTCTTTTGTGGTTCATCATATAACATGACAACTAACAAGCAACCTACTAGGGAATTAATTACAAGGGAAAGGGCTTCTTTGTATTGCTTGGGAACAGGCAGAGAACAACTTCCAACCCTGATGTAGCTTCTGCCCCCGTGAAAAAGAACCATGACTTTGATTTCTCCAATAGCAGTTTGCTTTAAAAGATCTGGAAAGACCAGCATTACCTGGACTCTGAGCACAGCTTCAGCCATTAGAGTCCGTATGCATTCTTGAAAGCACTGGGAGTGTGGTCTCCAGCAGTGATGGAAAATGAATATTTCAGGGGAGATAATTTCAGGGAAACAGGTTCCACAGAAGCCCATTTTCAACCAGAGGATTAACAACAACAGGGCATGGGAACTACAGAGTCTGGAGGGACTACTGTCCTGGTGGCCCCTTGTCTTTTTCTAACTCTAAAAACTGCTCCTCCTCTGCTTCCAGCAGCAGGGTTTAAGGTCCAGAGTGAGGCAGTTATGCTGTTTTCCCTCTCAGTTTCTCCTCTGGTCGGCAGCTCCTGCCCCTGGACATGAATTAGTGCTGCTTGTTACTGGTACACTACACTGAGTGCCTTCGTGGCTGAGAAAAGTCTTCCATGGGTGAGGTGATGAAAAGTTGCATTTGAAGGCTTCAGGCAATTCATTACCACAAGTTTCTTTTTATTCGGAGAATGTACTCTATTAGTAACTTTTTATTGTCTTACTTCTTGAAGAACAGTGCAGCGGATTTTTATGCAGATGAGACTGTCTACCACACACTGCAGAACACTCCAGAGAGCCAAGCGATGCATGCTGCTGCTGGCCAGCCAAAAGCAGGGAAAGGTCTGTAGAAAGATCATATCTTGATGGGTACATTATGGTGCTTTAAAAAGTCTCTTGGCAAATCATGCTTTCTTCTTTTCCTATTTTTTTTTAAACTTTTAACAGGAAAAAACATGTGAATGTTTAGTAGTGACTAGGATACAACTGCTAATTCCCATCTGCTACATCTTTTAAGATGTGATAAATCCATTATTAACTTATTCCATCCTTGTTAGTAAATGGAAAAACAAACCAGAGATTTGTTTCACTTCAAATAATTTGGGATGAAATCTGCTGCAGAGAAGTAAATCTAGCTATCAGTAACATCTTTATCCACTTACACAACTTGTTTTATTTCATGTGGTCCAACAAGCAGTGATTTTGAAGGGTTTTTTACATACATGAATATTTTTGCACACCTGACTTTATGCCTTTCTTTGTTTACTTTTTGAACCACCTTTTAACTTTTGTCACTTCCAGTGTGCATTTTTATGGCTATTTTTCTCCTCCCTCTGGTTGACTTTACTCGAATGGATATCCATTTTGCAAAGAACTGGTTGAGTGACATTGGTCATTGAAGTTCTTCATTTCTTTATTGCATTCATTATTTGGGTTGGTTGGGGGGGAGGGACTCAGCATCCTTTCTGTGACTGCTGGATGAGATTTTCACAGCTTCCACTCTGAGCTGTTGTACCTACTTTTGACTGTGGGGTCTTTTTAAGTAGCTTCCTGATTTAGCTGCTTTTTGAAATCCCCTTTTCTCAACTTTAACCACATGGTGTCAGTTTTTGGTGTTGTCTCTTCCCATTGATGCTGAATGCTGTGGTCTCTGTTGCTTAATAGCTGCTGCTGCTATTATTACTACTACTACTAGTACTGCTGCTGCTACTGCTACTGCTACTGCTAGTGGCAAATGAAAACCTTACTCCCTGGGATGATGGGAGGAGTAGCCTCTCTTTCTAAGTTTTCTGCTTCAGATATCTGAAATTCACCATGGCAAATGAAAACCTTTCAAATCCAGAAATCTTGCTTCTCCAAGTCTTATCCAGTGTTGCACTGGGGAATTTCACATGTCAGTATCTGATTTGACTTTCAGTTATTACTGCTCTGTTAAACTTCATTTCCTATTTCCTATTTCTTTTACACTGTTGTCAATCTTTTTTTCCAGAAGACAACCTGCACAAATTTTCAGAGTGACTAACTATTCTTATGGGGTTATTTTGTGTCCTCTTACAGGTTTTTTTGTGTCCATGGTGATATTCCTGCCAGAAACTGTGATTTGGGGGACTATTTTCACTATACTAAATAAATTTAGTCCTCCTAGTTTCTTATTGAGACATGAGAGGTCTTCTGTACCCAAGCAAGTAGTGTGGCTTTTTAGGAACAGACCTGTAGATGAAATCATCAGCACCGAGGGCCCAAATCCTGTGTTTAAAGTGTTTCACAAAATTTTATTTAGGGAAATCTATAGGCTGGTCACAAGTTCTGAAGAGTACACTGACTTAGAAATGTTTTTGGAAAGCATCTTTTGAGTTAGGTTTTCTCTGAAAAGGATACAGTTAGTTCTGTGATCTGAACTAAAGCTCAGTGGAGTGGAGGCAGTCAAGAGAGGTACTTCAGAACTGAATTAGATGCATTCTCCCTGAGAGAATTAGGCTGCTTCAGGACAATTTAGCACTGCAATCTAATGCAGATGCTCTGAAACACCTTCTGGAGGAGCCTGCTTGTCTCCAGTCACCACTTGAGGAACCTGCAGTCGCTCACCTGCTGGCTTAGACTGATGTTTAGGGCCTGGTACTGCACACCACTGGCTTATGCAACGAGGTGCAGTGCAAAGATTTGTTCACTGACCCCATCTCCAACTGGTGTGTAGCACTTTGGAGAGAACAGCTGGGCTCTGGAAACACAGCTGCATAAACACATAAGAGCAACTAAGCCCTCTCCAATGAAGACATCAGTTAAAGGTGATGTGTCTGGAAATAAAAGCTTGGGCAGAAATGACAGCTGAACTAAGAGGGCAGACAGCACGAGATCAGGTGCTCATTCACTCACGGCTGCACGATCCTTTTCCAGCAGAAATTGAGTCAACAATAGTCTGTGGATTTTCCCTTGGTCTTATTTGTTCTACCATGGGTTTATAGGATAATTCAGGTTGGAGGGGACCTAAGAAGGTCACCTACTAAGAAGTGTCCACTGTGACAAAGCAGTGTCCTTCCCTGGTTTCCTTTTAAACTTCTTAGTAATACTATATGTATTTCTAGTAGAATATGTACTTCCAGTCACAGGCCAATTTTTATTTAGATAATGAAACTTTATTAATTTTTTGGAAAGTACCTCTGATTTCAGGCTCTTCTTCTTCCCAGTCCGACTGTTACTTCTCTCCTCTTTCCTTATCACCAGATACAGAATTACTGTCATCCCTGACAGATGTCTTGGCTTGACCTCAGTGTTCCTTAGCAACTGCCACTTTTCCCCTGTTCCTAGTTTAAAATAGCCACACAGGACAAGACTTTATGAACTTTTGGTGCAGCTGCTTATTTCCACTTTGGTTAAAGTGGAAGATGTTCTTCTGCATAGATTCTCTCTTCTGCAAAATGTTCCTCTTTGTCTGGTAATCTTAAATTCTTCCTCCTTACAGCAGCTTCTTGATCACCCTTGGCTTTGGGAAGGGAACTAGAAATACTTCATAGAGGAGGATCCACAAGATCTAAGCGAAACTAAATAAGCTTCACTAGGAAACTGAAGTTTGAGAGCTGAGCCTGTGGAGAGAAGCACTTAGTTAGCTGACAAATATTTCAGTACTAAGCTTGCCTTATTCTGCATGGGAATGCAAGCTGACACTTCTGCAGGTTTTTAAAATACCACAGGGTGCCAGAAGATCTAGCTCCTTTTTGACTACATGAGGTTTCTGGTTAAAAACTAGCCTGCTTTTCCTGCTCACCCACTTGCCCTTTCTTATATCAAAACTACCTTCAATCCCCAAAAACATTCCTGAAACAAACCTGACAAAACAGAGCCACCTCAAATTCTCTGAGTTTTGATTAAACGGGGAAACCATTTATTCAAAAACATTCAGATTGGCTCTCCAGAACCTCTTTCCTGCCCTGCCTGAGGATGTAGTTTCCCAGTGTGAGTTCCTTGACTGTGCATCTGCACAGCATGTGCCTGAAGACTGATGAAAGTGGCTTCTGAGACCTACCACACAGTCAAGTCACCAGATACTTGTCACGATCCCCAGATAACCTGCTCTGGAAACTCTGATGGCCAAATCCCTTTCTGTCACCACAGATTTGTGCACGCTTCAGAACCAGAGCATGATGCTGATAATGTCAAGGTGGTGGATTTGATCCCTGTGTGGGCCATTCACTTGAGAGTTGGACCCGAGGATCCTTCTGGGTCCCTTCCTACTCAGACTATCCCGTGATTCTGTGTTGCTCACATCTCTGTGATCCCATTTGCTGTTGCTGGTCTTCCTCTGAATAGTTTATAATGATCTTTTAATTTGGGACAGGGTACTAGGTTTAGCAATGCATTTGCCTATAAGACCCTTTCCAGGAAAAAGACAACTGCTCATCTTTTAAAGAAAGCATGAGTTCTGTTCTGACCTTTTGTGATTTATTTCTTTATAGGTAGAAAAAAACTTCGACTGTTTGAATACCTCCATGAGTCTCTCTATGATCCAGCTATGGCAAACTGCATCCAGTGGGTGGATAAGCCAAATGGTGTCTTCCAGTTTGTCTCCAAAAACAAGGAGAAACTTGCAGAACTGTGGGGAGAAAGAAAGGGAAACCGCAAGATCATGACTTATCAGAAAATGGCCAGAGCACTGAGGAATTACGGAAGAACAGGTGAAATCATTAAGATCCGTAGGAAGCTGACATACCAGTTCAGTGCTGTCGTTTTAAAGAGACTTGCTCCATCTTATTTCTTGGGAAAAGAAACAATTTATCATCCCTACGTTCAGTCTAATCAAGAGTATCCGTGTGCAGATGACTGGACCAGTTACAGTAATTACATGTACAACAATGGTTATGCATTGCAGCATGCTAACAGCTAGACTTACCTGTCACATAAACAGGCCTTTGTTATCCAGCAGTACTTTACAGCACAGAACCTCTTCTCTGTACATAGCTTTTCCTTTAAGATATCATACAAACACATGAAGAGGAAGGTCTAAAAAATTATGTTGGCCTAGTTTTGTTCCTTTTGAAGTTAGTGATGCACAGTCATTGCCTGTTGAAGAAATCCAGCAGCTGTAGAACACATTCTATTCTTCATGATGCTAATCAAAAGAATTACTATAGTTTCAAGCTGGTATATTCAAGAATAGGATCAAGGCTTTTGTTTGTTAGTGGACATCAAAGATCCCATTGTGACAATGCTCACTGGAAGTTTTATGCATGTCTCCAGTCAGAATTTAGATGATGCTGTACCATGGTTGCTGCACTCCCTGAACTAGACAGGGAAAGATTTGCCAACTGCATGAAGCTGCTGTCTGCTTTTTTCACCAATGTTCTTCTGCTTTTTTCACCAATGTTCTTTACAAAAGAACATTTTCAGTGTGAATGCCTGGCTGAACGATAGACTCCGCATGACGGTGCACCTGTTGACCAAGTTGTTAATCCTTAATCACTTAAATTAACATATCTTAGCACAGATCCTGACATGTGGTAATAGGATTGCCAGGTGCACATTGGGACAATGAGAGAGTTAGTAAAGGATTGTGCTTTTCATTAAGTTTTGTGCAGTTCTTCCCCCACTAACATGAGAAGCTCCACTTTTGTCCAGCAGTTCTGTACTCACCTAACAAACATAGCTTTGCCCTTTATTTTAGGAGTTGCAACTTTATAAATAAAATTTCACTTCTCCAGCTCTTTTTCTAAATGGGAATGTAGCTGAAAGGCTTGGCGATTTTATGCTCTCTTCCTGGGGAAGAAGAACTAAATTTAGGTAAAAAGAGAGTAGTAGCCCCTTATGCCAGGATAATACCTGTAAATCTACTTTTTCTCATACTTCTGTTACCTGATCAACTTGTATCATCATATGAGTTGTCTTTTGTGCTAAAATATTTCCATTCAACTGTGTTCAGTTCCAAGTTCTGCATTTTGCAGTGTGTAGGCCTGGATATTAATAAAGACAAAAATATTTTCTGTGGAGAGGTATAAATGCTGGCCTGATATGTTTGATGAAACTCGTTGACTTTGATAGGTGCCCCTTGCTCTGACTCCTGTTTACTTGTACAGGGTTGTGATTTTGTGTAGTAGACACAATGCAGTGCACTCTGCCTAAGCAAAATTCAAGGTTTAGGGTTGGTACTTTGGTAACATGAAAGTTGTCTGATCTTAGAAATATGAAGCACGTTAAACAGCACTAAAAAGAGACCCAGACTTTAAGTCAGGGAGGTTGGACCTTGGTGGAGTGAGCTCTGCCTCTCTGGAATGGGTGGTGGCTCTGGACCCACAAGATGGCACCAGTGGACAGCTTTTCACACCGGGGCTGTGACACTTACAGGCCTCCAGGTCATTTGTTCTCCCAACGTCCCTTTAGTTTTTTTCCTTCCCCTCCAGGTTTAGGTTTTTTTATTTTCCTGCGCAGCGCTGCTGCAGATGTGGCAGGAGCAACACTGTGCTTTTGGAAATCACCGCCTGCCCAGTTCCAGCTGTGGCAGATACAGAAAGGGTCGTGACACAATGGTGACACAAAACCCACGAATTCAAGCAGATGCATTATGTCAGCAGATCACAGCTCTGTGCTGACCACCTTGGACGATGGTCAGTTTTACATCTGAAGCTCAGCGTCTTCTCCAAAATAAATCTGGCTCAGCCAATATGGCTGAGGGTGATGCGTGAGAAAGAAATAAAGCTGATCTTTCTGATTCAGACTTCAGGATTCCTGCAATCAGGAATTACATCAAGAGCCTTACAGACTCTCTGAAGGAGGCAGAACCAGAGCACTTCAGTAACATATTTTATCTATCCCATCTTGCCCGGCCTATGCAGTACTTACATATGCGTGTGCTGTTCAGTAGACCAAAAGCAGGAGAGATTTGTAGCTTCCAGATGAAAAATAATTTGATTTTGTTTAGTTTGGCTTGAATTTGACTCGAGTGAAACTCTTTCCCTTTGGCAGCCCTTTGAGCACCCATCGAGTACCTGCCTCCACCTTGTCAGACACCAGATGTGCATTCTGGTGGCGGATGGGTCAGGCTGCCCTGCCATCCCACGTGCAGAGGGAGGCTGTCTCATGGAGATCACTGGGTTTCCAATTCCCACTACTTACAAGCTGAGATCTTCTATCACATCACAGACCTGCATGTGTGTGTTTACCTTCAGTGCATTGCTTCATGAGTTTAAAAAGAATGAAAAATACTACAAACAGCAGTTAGCTTTTTTTTTCCCAAGAAACTGCCCCATGGATTGTTGAAGCATCCTAAGTGCCACGTGTAAACAAAACTATGTATTATTCTTTTTTGGTTTGGGGGGGTTTTTTTGTTTGTTTTTTGTTAGTGAGGGCTGTCCCTTCATTCTTGGTAAGATCTAAACAACCATAGTTAATTGCCTAATAGATGACTGACTGCAAACCCTCACTGGTGTGTCAAGGTAACACTGAAGCTCAAGCTGGCTGTTCAGGCTATTTTCTAGTTATGCTTCATTCATGGCAATTTTCCTAGTTTCCAAACATTCTTTTATGGAGAAGGTCAAGGCAAAAGCCCACATTGTGTCTAAACTGCAGGAGCAGATTCCTACATCCATGACTAAGCTGAGGGCACCGACATTGCGTGTGCCTGCTGCTGTCTGCCTGAACAGATTTGATTGAGAAACTGGACAGAGTCTGGGATCAGAAAACAAAATTTGCATTTGAAGTATTTTGTTGGACAATGGTCTTCAGTTTTTCTTTCACTCTGCATTTCAGACTGAAATATTTCCTTTAAAATTCCATTAAATATTGTGGTCATTGTCTCACATATATTACAGAAGACCTGGCAAACTGAATAGCAAGTGCACTATGCAGGGAAATCTCTTGTTGATAATGACAGCAGAGGGCGTTTGCCGAGAGGCTTCGTTTTCTTGGGCTTCTTAGGTCCAGAAGAGCTCCCTGTGAGTTACCAGCAGGCCTCATGCAAGTGACACTTCACAGGCACTTCACTTCTCTTCACATCCACCTGTGTGAGGACCTCTGCTGAAATCTACCGCCTTTTTAGATCTTATTGCACTCAACTTTTAGCTGTCTTGCCTGCTGACTTGCTGTGAATTTCACGTGGCATAATTTGGATCGTAAACTGGCAGCAGTACCTGAAAACTCATCCTTGGTTTATAAATGTGCATGAACCAGCAGCACAGGGCCTATCTTACGATATTCTCCTGTCTCTTGTTGTGTCCCCTTCATCCCCACTGGCAGATTTCAAAGGGCTCTGTGAAAATCCCATTATCCCCATGGTATCTGCAGGTAGAGCAGGGCATGCATGAGGCACGGTCAGATGTGCATGGATCAATGGCAGGTGAGGAGAATTCCAGCATCCAGAGCCTGTCCTGCAGCCAACAGCCAGGCCTGCCATGTGCTGATCCAGTTTCCTGCTGTTTCTGAGGCATCGAAAGAAATAAGGGAAATAATTAGCTGAATCCAATCCACGCCCTGAAAGTGCCCAAGAGAGGAGTGAGCAGGGTCCCACTGCCTCATGCAGCCCACCTGGAGGCAGCACAGGCGCTTTGTGTAACTCAACAGCTCATATGAGGTTTGAAAAGTGGGATCATAGAATCACAGAATTGTTGGAAAAGAACTCCTAGATCATCGAGTCCAACCATTAACCCAGCGCTGCCAAATCCACCACGAAACCATGTCCCTGAGCACCACATCCAAACGTCTTTTAAATACCTCCCGAGATGATGACTCAACCAATTCCCTGGGCAGCCTTGTCCAGTGCTTGGCAACCCTGTCAGTGAATAAATATTTCCTAATATCCAGTCTAAATATTCCCTGGAACAACTTGAGGCCATTTCCTCTTGTCCTATGGACGCCTTTTTGCCTGAGCAGAGCATTTCTTTTGCTTTTTTCTACTGAAGGAAGTTATATCTAATAAGGACAGTTGGGAGCTTCAGGCCAGGCAGCTTTGATGCTGGGCATGCATTTTAAAATACCACTCTCCCAAGGCAATCCAGCACCTAAGAGGCACCAGCCACCTTGTTAGGAAGTCACACATTGAACAGTCAGTGTTGATACAATGGATTATAAGGTGAATTACAGTGCAACCGGGCTGTATTAGCAAGATGCCATCAAACTGCACGCAGAGTGTAAACTGATGGACGGAAAAGTGAATTCCTTATTTGACATTCCAGAAACACATAACCTGAGCCAAGAGTTCAAGAACCACAATGAAATAAAAAAGACAGGCAGCTGCTTGTTTGTCAGGATATCTCTGTGTAGAATTAGAGGCTTTAATTACATATGGGGAATATTAATAACAGTTCAAAGTGGAATGTAGCTAATCATTACAGTACTATCTCCATCCAGAGTGATGGTGAAGCCATACAAGATTTTCTTTCAGAGGAAATGAAAACTCAGCAAATCTATTTAGAGTACCAGCAGTGTGTAGTAGTCCGAGGATCTAGGTTGACTTTTCTGCCTCACTGGAGCAGAAAAATTCAATCACAATTAGAAGATGCAATTCTTTACAGATTCGGCTAATCTCTCAAGTCATCCTGAGATCCAGAAAACACAGGAGATGGCTTAAAAACAATGAGAAGAAGAAATAATAATAATAATAATAATAATAATAATAATAATAATAACAACAATAGAATTAGGTGGCTTGCCTTCTAGTTTTTAACCTTTTAAATTTTGTTTCCAGTCTATCCCCAGCAATGTTGAGGCTAACACTCTTCAAAAAGGAACCAACAGCTGGCAGAGCTGAGATTGTTGGAAAAGCAGCACAACTGAAGAGATGCAGAATAGTGAGGAGAATTCCATCTTCTGTACAAGCATCTCATCCACTCAAGTGGTTATTGACTTGCAGAGAGGGATGAAGGAATTGCTTCTTCAGGGTATTGTTTGGCATATGGGAAGCATTTAATTCCCTCTCTCATCTCTGTGCAAAAAAAGCCACTTCTTACATAGCTCTGGTCTACAGAGCTGAACTATGTGCCAAACTTTAAATTTAAACCCTTGTTGTTACATTGGTATTTCTCTCTCCTTGTGTGAGTTCTTGTTCCTTGTGGGTCTCTGAGAAATCCACATTTACTCTGGAATAAGCATTACATGAGTAATGTAATGGTGGTGAAAGTGGCAGGAATTCTTTATCTGGACTAAGCAAAGAAATGTTTTAATGAAACAGCTCTGCAGGATTTGGGCTGTTGCAGGCTGCAAGTAACTGGAAACATAAGTCTCTCTGCTTTCTGTATTGACTTCTCTCAGATACAGCATGCTTTAATTTCCAATGTGTATCTGTCAGTTTGATTTCTTCTTATATTTTGGAGTCCCGGGGTAGCTGTAATTCAGCCTTTGGCCTGCCCTCTGACATGGTGAGGACAGCAGCACACAATCAATGGCAGACTTGCTCCTATTAATCTTGTTCGGTAAGGGCCTGATTCTCTTTCTGCAAAGGGCAAAAGGACAGTTCACACCATCTTCAGAGCAGGCAGGAGAGTGTCCCAAGCACTAATGGCTTCAGCAGCAGGTGTTCCAGGGTACCCACATTAATCTTCCCCTTTGCTGAGATTTTGACTTTTGCCACCCTCTACTTGGCTGAAGTCAAATATCCACGAAACCTGATCCTCCAGCACAAGGTGTGAAAGGTGTTGCCACCTGCCATAAAGCTCTCCATTAATTTTAATGGCAAGAAAAAATAACAACCAGTTCACTTGAAAAAATGTCACCTTTAAAAGTGCTTAAAATTACCTTAAGCTCTGAAAATTAATGATCTTTTAATGAGAGTGGAAGGACGAAGCACTAATCTACCATGAGGAAGGTGAATTTCTTACTTTCCAGCGGCAAAGCTCTGCCATTCTTATGGTTTTTGTGTTTCCAGGTACAGATGTTGGGTTTGGGTCAGAGAGAAATGGCTCACCAGCCCGAGACTTGGGCCAGAACCTTTTGGAGGCAGAGGAGCCCTCATCTGAGAGTCACAGTCTGCCAAGGCCACGAATGCCTGCACTGGGACTGGGCATGAACATGTGCCTTCATCCTACTCTGTCATAGTTAATTTTTCAACAGCAGCTGTTAAAAGTTATCCAGAGGCCTGGAATGCAGCAGTACTTCCTGGGAAGGCAGATTAGGCTGCAGTCCTGCAGGGATTTCCATCTGTAAGTCTTAATTTTGTGTGGCGGAAAACTCATGTAAGTCCTTCTAGGCACAGGCTTGTACAAAGGGGACCCACTGGCTAAATGCAGTCCAGCTGGTCAGGAGCTCAACAAACATGCAATTTATGTGATGGCACGACCAAACATGACATTTATTTCATGTGGATTTTCAAACAGTTGGGGCATGCATATGTGCCTAACTCAAGCACTCGAAGTGACGTGTCTAAAGTTTTCATATATTTGCATCATTTACGTTGATTAATGGAGTACATATGCATGCACATAAAAGTTTATGTGTGATTCTTGGACACCAAAATAGTAAATATTTAGATTTTCTGTATAGATTGAAACAGAAAGAGAGAAAGGCATGGGATATTTGAACTCCTTCTACCCCTTTAATATGGTATGTATTTGTTGCTGTTCAGTTTTTTTGTGCAAGTGGTTCATCAGATAGGGGAACTGTATCTCATGAAAATACTTTCCATATCATGTTGCCCTTTGAAAATGAGTCTGTTTTAAAATTTTTGTATGACTTATGTGTGTTGGGCAGGATCAATTTTTAATGTCAAGGTAGTGAGAGGTGTGAGTGGCTGTAGAGGCACAGCAATTTGCTTATAGGTACTCATTACAACTTCTAGTGTTACTCAGAACTGTTGCTTTTTTAATTGTTTTGAGGACTCTGCCTTATGGTACAAAAGGAGTAAAGCAACTCAACTTTATTTTTAGCTGTACTTTTCCTAATATTTGATGATAGATGAAAAAATTGTTTGTAGAGTAGTTTGAAACAAAACAATGTATGATTAGATATTTGCCTAAAAGTGGAAGAGAGTACTGCTTTTAATGGGTTGGAAATAATTCTACTCAAATGCAGGATAGAAGGGATGTTCTTCGTAAATACATGTGAAGGAACCACATTCATATCATAATATACACACTCATATCATCTTGTAGATAAAATATCTCCATAAAATTTGTGTTTTCATATCTTTGTCCTGATTCTAACATAGGTTAGATTCTTTGCAGTGGCTTAATATTCCATTAGGAAATTCAGTTTTATTTCATGTTTCCCTGGGCCCTGCATTGCCTCAAAGTGACTCCAGTCACCCACCTCTGCGGGGATAGGCCTCACCCCATCCCGATTTGCCAGAGGTGTCTGTGACACCAGAAGGTAAAATAGAAGTGGAAGTTTGCTCCAGTTGATCAAGACTTTTGTAAGCAGGGAATTATTAGTCCAGGGCATGTTTTGTGAAAAAACAGCTGGGTGGGAGCTATCATCCTATGCTTCATGCATCCATCCAGAAGGTGAAGTCATCCTCCCCTGAGCTGCCATGTGGAGTGCAGGAGTGCAGGAGGAAGAGGACACTGAGGTTCCCAGAAGCATGTCAAGGCTCCCAAGGCATCCTGGTGGGGTTGGTCCCAGCAAGTCAGGGTGTAGAAGTGCAGGCATTTTTCTTTTCTTTTCTGTGTCAGCAGCTGTGACTGCCTTTTTGTATTGCAGTCAACTCTCATGACAGGTATTGCAGAAATCGATGGTGCCACTGGGCCTCTTCAGTTTCTGGTTTCCAGCAGCGGGCCATGCCAAGTTCCTGGGGAAAGGTGCAGGAAAGGCTGGCAGTGGTTGATGGTGTGGACATCCAGCCTCGTGGAGGCACCTCTTCTTTGGTGCTGTTTGGTAGCTGCAGCATTGTAGGGGGGTTGGAGCTCTCACCCAGTCCCAGAGGAGCCACAAGTGTTTAATCAGAGCATTTCAAAAAGAGGCACGCAAAGGCTTCATATACTGCTTTGATCATGATCTGAATACTCCCAGTTAATTAATTATCTTGTTATGACCAGTCTGGCCTAGGAGTCACAAAATTGATGTTTCGAATTCCAAAAGGCATTGTAGCTTGTCTGCTCCATTTAGGGACAAGCACATTGGGAAGTATGTACTCAGACTCAACTCCATGAGAATGAGGGTTATTAAAAATTGGTGTTTGCATTTGATTGTTTCTTCGGCCTAACGTTGCCAGGAAGCACTCTTTTGGGTGGGAGTATTTATTGCTGTTTGGTTTTCAGCCTTTTTCTCTCTTGCCCTGTACCAACACGTGTCATGCTCCTAATACCTTGCAAATATACTCACTAGGTAACAGAGAAACAATGCAGGCTCTTGCCAGTTGTCAATCATATGATCAAAAAGCTCAGCACTGTCTGTCCCAGGTCAGTGGTGAATTTACGTCCGGCCTTGTCTGACACTTTCTTACTCCGGATATTAAACAGAGTATTTAGATGTGGAAAAACTGGAATCAGAGTCTTTGTCACAAACTTATGAGCTTAAGTCCTTCACAGGTTGCTGCACAGATCAGTACTTTTTTTGTCTGAGCCAGGTAGAAGCAATGTCACCTTCACCACTTTACCCTGCATGTGACTTCAGTCGATCTTGATCCACGGCCAAGATGCTGAGTGCTAGCTTTATGATTCAAGCTTTGGCATGTTGAAGATGGGAACAAAAATGTAAGACTTCAGATTACACTTTGGCAAGGTCTGTAAAATACAACACTAAACCTCTTTAAATCCTTTTGGTTAAAGCTTCATTTTTTAAAGGTTAATGACCTTTTGATCACCAGGATGATTTGCTGATGCAAATAAAGGGCATAAATTAGACCACAGTAGGGCTATTAATATTTCTTTCATGCTCTTTGTATGCAATTTAAGATTTAGCTTTAAAAGATGGGTTTACTCACATGGACAGAAGAACTTGCTCTGCTATCCTCTTTGGGAAAAATTTGAGATGCCAGCTAATTGACAACTCCTGCTTATCAGGAGCTGAGAGCTCCGTTAGAAGCCATTGTCCAGGGACCTTGGGTTCACTGTATTTCTAGCAGGAAGGACAGATGGGAGGCAAACAATGCTCCTTAGTTTTATGCTCCTAAAGCTTTATTTCAGAGATTTGGGAACACAAATATCTATGGGGAGGAAAGATTCTCCTTTTGGTATAAAGCAGTTGTGGCAGTGTTCTGTGTCCATGAGCTCATATACTTGGCATTTCTGTAAGGAGCCTTAGGCCAGTGTGTGCTCAGCTCATGTACTGCTAACATAATTCCTAACGCTCTTCCCTCCATCCTTTTCCCTCTTCTCTGGACATCTCCCATATTTTGGCCCTTTCTAGTCCCATGTTCCTATCAGCCAGTACTTGCTAATGTTCTTTCTCTGCAGTCCCTTCCAGAAGCTTCTAGCCTCACTGTCTGCCAGCTTTCAATGGTATGGGTTCGTGTCTGACATTGGATGGACCTAGAGGAAGTTTTAGCATGCCTTTGGCCCAGGACAGCTCCATGCTCAGTGTGCTAGCAACGCTAACAGATCAGCTTTTCCCTTTCCCAGTAACTGCACCACATATCTGTGTGTAAGGCATACCTCATCTGTTTCCTCTTGCTAGACATGAATGTTTTATAGCTTTGTATAGAAATTTTTCAGCAATGAAAATAGAAACACTGATGTCAGTTCTTGATAAGTTGCTCGTATCAAATCACATCCCACTGGTAGTCTGGCATAGCTCTTTCTTACAGAAGTATTATGTGAATGGATGCCCAAAATAACATTTGGTGTTATTAGGAGTATCAAGGTCTCATCTGTAATAACAATAACTACTGAAAATCCTGCAGGAATAAAACAGATGAAGGTTCTTTAATAAATTTTTAAAATTGCCTGAATTTCTTTTTAATTTCCTTGTGTGACTTATTGAGATTGTTGCAACCTCATCATTAAATGTCACCAGTGATAACATAAACTTCAGAAAAAGCAATCTTCATGGATGTTTCAGGCCTTTTCTTCAGCTACAAAAGTTATATAAAAGTAATTTCTCAAATGCTAAAATAAGGTAAAGAATGCAGTACTCTCTTCCATAATTTCTCTGTAAGTTTCTCTGAAAATATTTCTTCTGCCACCTAAAAGTCAGCATTTGCCACTATGGTACCAGGCAAATTAGCAAGCAAGATTCAATTCAGTTGTTAGGAAAAATTCTGGGAGCATGAGGGCAGTGAAGCAATGCAGAACATCTCTAGGGAGGGTAGACCTCAGCCCTGGAGGTGTTTGTCGTCAGGTTAGGAAAAAAAAACAGGAATCATGCGGTGGTAGGTGATTTTGCCTTAGGATAGGGACTGCGTGAAACAATCTTTTGAGAGTCCTTCTAGCCCTGGTTTTTTTACAATTTTATATTACAGCATTTTCTATTGCAAATAATTTATAGGACTATATAAGTTATCTTAATTGCAGGAGACAAGCTGTCGATAAACATTGAAACCTGTAGGTATAAGAGAAAAGGTGTCAAAACTTATGAAACAGATTAAATAAATGACTACTGTAGCTTATTTCATTAAAATTGAATGGAGTCCAGCTGAAGGAAACGGAAATAAAATTCTGAGAAGACCATTAGAAACTTAGTGGTGCTTCTGTTTACTCCAGGCACCCACTAGTACAGATGTGTAAATATATATCCAACTTACGTGCATATGGAGAGGAATCTTTATTTGGACTGGGTGTAAGGGCACAGCTGTGTGAACATAGGTCCTGAGTGCAGCCTTTGAGATTAGCTTCTCAGATCAGAGGCTGGAGGAAAGAATATTTGGGTAATGTATGTTCTGTCCTCACAATATGCTAAGGCCCTGCTCTGCTTAGCTGTGCAATACATGCAAGAGGAGGCTCCCTTAAGTCTGGCAGGGCTCTGACTGCTCAGGCACAGTTGGGAATCAGCTGGAGATGAAGCCTCGGTCATTTGGGAAGGCATTTCTGGGATGAAGCTCAGAACATGAACTGATCCTACTTGATTTTGAGAATTTAATTTCCACCATTGGTCTCTGGAAGTGACAACGTGCTCTGAAGGAACCATTCTGATGCTCAGAAATCATCAAGTGAGCCTTGGCAGAGAGGGGAAATGCAGCATACCTTGTGTGGTTCACAATTCTTTCTCATTCAAGCGTTTGCAAGGTTTTCTAGAAGGGGGAAGAACTTCATATTTTTTGCCAGCTTACTGTGTCTTTGGCTTCACTCACCATTTCTGCAACAAAATCCCCATCCATGGAGAATTATTCAGGGCTCGCCTCAGCCTCCAGCCTGAACTGTTGCTCTCAGTTTTGACTGAGTAGCAAGTCCTGCTCTGAAACTGCTAAGCAAAGAAGGCAATCGTACGTTCACACCAGAGCAGGGAGCACGACCTTTCCTTCATCTCCTCTTGCACATGTTACAGCTGTGACAGCTTCTCACACTGGCTCCTGCATTAAACACAAGGCAGGGAGATCTGCCCTGCAAACACTTGCTCCAGTCAACATACTCATTCCCATGGAGAGCCATTAAAGCCAATTTTGCACAGGATTGTTCTCAAGGAAGTAAAACGGGCACTCGAAGCAGCCCGGGCGAGCGTGCTTCCAGGAGGACTCAGAGCTCTCTGCAGCTCTGCACAGTGCTCACAGAAGGGACTGCATAAATTTTGCAGTGCTAGCAGGGATTAAAATCTCTGTGCCAGACACAGACAATTTTAGAACCTCATCCTTCGATGTTTCTTCTTTTTTTTCCCCCCATCCTTGGATCATAAAGGGCAAAGACATTGATAGGCAGCAGTTAGGCACAGAACTATGCCTAATCAGGCAGTCTTTATGTATTAGATTTCCATATACAAATTCATAAGCAATGATGACATTTCAAGGGGTTTTCTAGAATTTCCATAACCTTTCTGTCTGTATCTGCTGTGTATGCTAATGGACACATGAGTACAGGAACTATAACACCAACATTGCTGTTCTGAAATTTTGCCTGTGGTTCCATCCATCCATCTGTTAGAGGCATCCTAGAGAAATACATAAAGCTCTCAGAATCGATCTGTGAAAAATTATTAGAGCAAATAGGTTGTGTCAGAGAAACTGTAGGTATATGAGAAGCTCAGATGTTCAGGAATACTCAATAAAATGTATTGGATCTTGATCAAATGCATGTGCAATGGCCTTGCATGGCCAGGAGGGAGAGAGCAAAGCAGAGCGCAGCAGAGGGAATGGGAACCTGCCAGTGGCTGCTGCCCTGCTTCGTGTGGGGCATGAAGCTGTGCCCCAGCACACAGACAGCACCGTGCTCGGGGAGAGTGGGGAAGGGACATCAGCCAGCCCATGGCTGAGTTAGGGCAGCAGCTGAGACCAGAACATTCCTTTTCAATTGGATTTTCCTGGCATGCAGCTTCTAATGAGTTCTCCCCTAGAACTGCAAGGAAAAATCAAAGTGGTTTTAATATCTTCCAACGTGAAATAAAGAGGAGACATTACCATGCCATTCCATGGTTTTATTGGCTTATGGAAAGAAAGAGGAATTTCTTTTGATCCCACACAAGAAGAACCATGTCTGGTTCTCATTTTGAATTCAAAACCCATGCACAAGGAAAAGGAAACCAAACTTGCTGTAGCTCTGTCCAGGCAGGTCATACAGGCTCTGCCCAGGTAGAGGCATACACATATTGCCTGATTTTGCCGAGAAATGCTTTCCAACGAGCCCATCCCATACATAGTGGAGTGGAGGAGGTCTGTTCTGATGCAGTTTTGAGTCACTTCAGTACTGCCACGGGTTTATCCCAGTAAAAAGTTTAGTGTAAACATAATAGTCCATGGGTATAATTCATTAGTAAATTAAGCACTGATTCCATCTCTTGAATATTGAGTTTCTCTTTCTTTTAAGTTCTTCTAAGCATGCCCCTTCAATGTAGCTCATCTCAGCAGCCTATGGTAAGCATTCCAACAAAATGGAAGGAAGCATGAAAGCATGAGTTTGTATGCAAAGCATGTATGAGAGAGGGCAAATAGGGGAGGGAGAAAGAAAGGGAGAAATAGAAAGAGAAAATGAGAAAAAGAGAGAAAAAGTGAAAGAGAAGGATGGAAGGAACAGAGATAAAGGAAAGGAAAAGAAAGACAGAGATAGAAATGTCAAGCAGGAGAGTCTACTTGTCTTTTACTATGTCTATCCCATGTTTATTTTCTGAATTATGTTGCTCAAAGTCCATTTTGCCTCATTATGAAAAAAAAAAAACCTGGGCAAAAAGATACCCTTTAAAGAAGTACGAGGACTTTCTGTAAGGACGCATTATGTGTGTAAAGAGTTTGCTTGTCACTTCATTGAATTCTTACCCAGGCATTATTTAAACTGTTTCCATAGGGCACAGGTCTTTTTTATAAAAAACCCACCCACTCAGATACCATATTAAAACAGGCTATCAGATTTCTCTGGCATTGTCTCATTCACAAATCCCCCTTGGCTTTTAGCCAATATATTTGTCTGCTTTATCCAAGTAAAAATAGATGCTCCTCTCAGGTTTTGCTAATATTCTACCTGGAACTGAAGTCAGGCTGCCAGATCTAGAGTTACCCAGTTTTCTCTCTGGCCTGTTTAATGATCATGACATTTCTGTTCTTTCACTTTGTCTCTTTTCCAACTTTTGACATTTACAGAAGCTTCGGCTTTCTTCTGAACATCTGCAGAAGTGTCAGTGCTGCTAGAATAGTTGTATGCTACCACCTCCTCAACAATAGCTTAGGCTTCTTTTCTTCATTATTGTACCCTTGTAAGAATTAAGAATTGACCAATTCTAAATCTCTTGTTGCTGTTATCCTCTCGCATCAGTGCTGTGCTGTGCTGTCCTCCTCTGCAAAGTTAGAGTTTCCATCTTTTTTCTCCCTTTCTCTTTTTGTGGTGTAACTGGACTAGGATGCAGCTTTTGTGCAGAGTTCTGAGGAACAGCGGATAGATAAGCTGGGCTGGGACAGGGGTGAGCTGGCGGTCTGAGTTGGAGGCAAACCTCCGAGCAGAGGGATCCTCCTTGCATCACCCTTGCTTCCAGGAGTTACAGAGAAGAGGGGAAGTAATCTGCCACTAATCTGCTTTCTCATGCTAGCTTAGCCACTCTGCGGGGCAGACAGCGGTGAGGGGACAGAGCCAGCCACTGCCTGTCTCTGCCTCCCCAGCTCCGAGCTGGCCCTATTGAAGGCTGCTCTGAACCCACAGACCCAACTGTCCCTGTTGTGTGGAAAAGGCTTCTCGTTTCTCTGATACTCTGAATTAGACAGCTAGAGAAGTGCCTAGTTATGCTTTAGATAAGTGCCAGAGCTGCAGTGATTATTCAAGTCTTGTCAGAGCCTCTTGGCTGGAGTTATCACGAAACCTCTCATTAAACAGAAATCCCATGTTTTTGGCACGATATCTGCTTCTAGTTTCTAGCAGGGAAGCAGCTGTCCTTCCTCCAGAGCTCTGGCCACAGCCAGCAGTGGGGAGCAAAGAGACAAACACAAATTAAAGAGACCTTTAAAACAGCATGCAGGAAACCCTAGGGCTGTTGCAAAAGCTTGGACCCACTCCTGTTTTATCTGACTCTGGATATGCCCTCTCTGATTTCCAAGAGCACAGTGACTACTATGCAAAGTAGCCCTTGCCTGCGGCTGCCCAGACAGCGGGTGTCTCCTGCCTTGCGATTCCAGGGATAGTATGAAGACTTCCATCGTGCCATCACCTTGACATCATCAGGAACAGCAACTGCTTGTTCTCCTTGTGATATATTACTCCGAAACAGCGTAAATGTCAACTGGCTGCCTGCACATAACGCACTGGGAGAACACAGCACTGCTCTGAGCCTCTGGCTTCGGTCCGGGCTGGTACCTTTAAATAATTAAACAGAAGTAGAATATTGCGACATAAGTTCTAGTCAAAGTCAAAGTAGCTTTTTATTTCTTGTGCCACCTCCTCTTTCACACTGCTAGGAGGATTTTCCATACATTCCTACCTCTTGGTGCTAGTCAGTTTCATGTTGGTTGTTCTGGTCCTGGTCATTGGCATAAAGCTGTATTTATTTGTCTCAGAATTCTGTCTCAGAAAATGGTCCTAAATAAAAAGTACTAAATGCTGCTTCCTCCCACACTGCAGTGGGTGTCTTGAGACATTGTTTGGTTTTGAGGAAAATGGTTTATAATAAAAGTGAGAGTCAGTCTTTGTATTTTCATCAAACATCAATCAGAAAGGGAATCCAGGGCTTTTCTTGAATGACAGAACTATCCTTGGCCAAAAAAAAGTATAAAAATTCTAAAATTAAATAGGAATCTTTGCATGCTTCAACAAAGAGTTACTATTTTTCTGTAATGCCCTCAACGATTTGGTAAAAGCTGAGTTCTTTTCACAGAAACATGAGTTTGATACACCATAATTACCTTAGTTTGAAATCGCATAAATAATTGTTCATGATAAATCTGGTTAATTTTAAAGGGTGAATTTAGGAAAACTCAAGTTTTAAAAGCTGTCTCTTAAGCAGGCGTAACCTGTGTTCTAGTCTTGACAATACAACTATTCTTTTCTTCAGTTCCTGGCTGGGTTTGTGGAAACAGATTTGTGACTGTTCTCAGGAGAATTCAGAAACAGCAGATTAGAGCTGAGCCACCAGATATTCAGAGATTAAGTCCCTCCTGCCATGGCTGCAGTTTTAAGAAAACTATTTCGAGGACTGATTACAGTATAGTCACGGTAACACAGAGCTCTGTACAGCCTGCAAAACCCCTCCATGTATCTATCCAGCCTCTTGCATGGGTTTTGCAGCCTGTACTGTATTCCTGCCTGCCACAGCTAAATCTGCTACCACTTCCCAGTTTAAATACAGGTGGGTGTCCTTTGAAAGGGTAAGTTTACATGGCAGGACCTACAGTGCACTCATCACTAGTGCAATTCTCGTGTTTAAGTCAGTGGACCTATTCTTGCAAAGCAAGTTAATCACACACTTAACGTGCTCACTTGGTGCTGATATTGTGCATGAGGCTCTCTTTAATACATGGGCAGAGTCAGCATTTTGCAGAGCTTGCATGTGCATACCTGTAAATTTGATTAATACGGAAAAGTGTACTTACCATGCACAAAACTGGGGTGTTAAGGCTTCCAGGAATAATGCTGAAGTAAGAAGTATTGCCTGTTATTGTCCTCTTAAGAAAAAAAATTACAAACTAAAGGAAAAAATACTGTGCTCATGAAATGCTCCCGTTGCAGAGGAAAATAAATTCAAGTAATAGCGAAAGATTAAGTTGTAAAGATGTCTGCATCACACTGTGTGTTATACTATATTTTGCAGTTCTGTTGTATTTTCTGTCTGAGTTTTTTTTTCGCCCTGCAACAGGGTGTTAGTTTTTGTTTTGTGGCTACGAAATCCTGTGCAATTGCTCAAAGTCCAACAAGTCTGGGGAATCGTGGCCATAATGCACTTTAAGAGACTTGATTTTTTGTACTTTTCTTCTGACACCGTGGAGTCTGTATTTGCCAGCATAATTTAGCAAGCACGGTTTCATCGTAATGCTTCAAAGTAACAGCAAACCTCTGACAGCTGCAGCTGTTTTCAGACCCTGCAATGAAATGGAAGATGAGTCAGACTGACACCGTGCCAAGGGATACTGCCAGTGCAATACAACCTCCGTGATACCTCCAGTGAGGAAGGCAATGTCAGTGAAGAGGAGGTGTCTGGAAAGGTTGAGCCAAAATATGCCTCACTGGCAGATCTCAAGAAAGGACCTACAACCCCCAGAAGGGAAGTTAGTAGATTTAAACCTGTTCAGCTGGGTTTGACACTATCAGCTGCCCCAGCTGAATGAGCAGACCGTATCTGCTGCACAGTGCTCACTGGAGAATGTGCTCGAGGACGTGCAGGTCTGCTCGTAGCAGAATCAGCGGGTTTGAAGGGCCCCACTGACTCTGATGCGTCCTCCAGTGCCTTCTTCCTGCAGCTTCACTGCATAAAATGTTGTGAAATAGAAATCTGTGTGGCCTGGGAAAGTGAGGCATATGAACAGCATCAAAGTGATGGGCTGCACATGCAAGGTAGCAGATTCTAAGATGGAGGTTTTTATGCTTTAATGAAAAAGAGAAGGGAAAGTTTAAAAAGCAGCTGTGATAGATTCCATCAATAACAGAACAGCATATCGGGAATTAAACCCATCAAAATCTTAAGACACAACCCAGTAATCTTTGGTATAGAGAAAATATCAGAGAGCTATGAGGTTTTGGAAGAGTATTGCTCAGTTCTTGGCATTATAAGCTTTTATCAAATGCTATGAACAACCTGTTAAGAAGCTCAATAAATGTAATCCGAGATACATATGCAAATGTCCAAAGGGCATCCCAGATGGGGATTACTACAAATTTAGGTATTATGTTGTTATTAAGGAGGAGAGAGAGCACATTTTGATCCCTCCCTAGTCATCTCAGTAAGCACTCTTTGCTCTTTGATATGCTCTCAGTTGCTGAGTAAGTAAAATAGTACTTGGTGTGAGCTTGCTGGCTCCTGGTAGCACCCTTTACTAAATAGTGACAAAATTAAGGGCTAGTATTATTTACAGTAGACCTTTCCTCAATAAGTTCGTCAGTTTTTCCATGCAAAATGCTAAGGGCAGAGAGGTTAATTTAGTGTCTAGGGCAGGATTAGAAACCAGCTTTATAAGTATACGAGAGCCCTGCATCGTGTCAGAGCCCATTTAGTCTGCAGTGTTTGCTAGCATGACATCCCACACACAGAGGGTCAAAATCTTGTTTAAGTCAATTTCTGGCTATCTGTGGGCAGCTGGATGTTCCTTAACATCTGGGAACACAGTGGCTGATACACACTTATTTTTTAGCTTGTGTAACGGTGGGTGGAACTATTTAGAGTTCTGAGAAATGGGCACCTTCAGAGACAGCTGAAATTTTTTTTGACAAAACCTTTTCTTCCTGTGTAAGAATCAAGAGCTGGCCACCCTTGCCCTTCTTTCTGAAAATGCTAGGAAATTACACCCTTACCTGGAGGGTAGAAGAGTTTCTTTGGGGTATGATGGATTTTTGCATTCTCTTCGAATTCCCAGAGGGCCTCTTCCCACAAGCCCACCAGCACCTGCACCAGGGAGCGCTGCTAGGTTCAGTGGGATCAGTACCTGGGGAGAAGCTCACCTGTGTGCAAATGTGTGTTCTTACACCAAAACTGTGATGAGTATGCCTGCCTGAACATGTTGGTTGTATCATGCTGCCTTACAGTAGAGCTATTTCACTTATTCAGTCATTCATATCATCTTCAGGATAAATATCCCTTTATGCTTTAACCTCATTTTGTAACCCAAGAGAGGCTTAAGTTATCGACAAAATCCCTCCAATCTTACATTGCTTTGAATCTTTTCACTGCTTGCTCCTTCTTCATCATGCCAAATTGCGTTTCTTGTTCTCACTCTCCCAAACCCTGAAGGTGCCATGATCCAGACTTAACTTCCTTTGCTTGCATCTCTTTTGTCCTACCTGTCACGACATCCAAATGTTTTCTTCCACAACTCCCTCTTTTTCTGAGACCTCTTGTAGAAACAGAATTACATCTTAGTTGTAGTTCATGAGTCTTTTGTCTTCTTGTTTAAAATCTTCTTTAAGATCTTGTTGTTCTGGAAAGAATAACACTCTCTCAATTAAGACTGTGTGTGCCAGTACACAGAGACAAATTACAGACATCCTACTGTCAGGACAAAGACTGTCATCCTGAGATTTACACAACTCCCAAATCAGTATGAAATTGACCTGTGTGGTGTGCCACAGACCTGTGTGGCAACAGGGAGAAGAAAACAAGATGTTAATTTCCTAATCCATTGTATAAACTGCTCAGTTCCTGAGGATGCTATGTCTACTCCAGTTGTTGGGCTTATCATCTTTCAGTGATGAGGAAGCCAGAGGCAGACTTCTCCCAGTTAAATGATTTTCATTATCACTGGAAAATGGAAATGGAGATTTTCACCCATTTTCCTCAGTTCTTTAGGTATGAACGCTACAGCAGAGACTGGATTGTTCAGAGTGGCAGTGATAGAGGATGGGATTAGAAATTCTGCTCTTCATATTCACTATTAAGCAGTATAAGCTCTCCTGGCACACCTGCTCATTTTCAGTATATTTTAGTGTTGAGCGCTGACCAACTGAACTGGCCAAAATACCCATAGGAATGGTTCGTGAGGAAGACCCACGAGGAAGAAACACTGCAGCAAACAGTCTGGGACTCTGGCTGGTTCCTTTTGGGCAGGGAAAGGAGTGGGCTGCCACTGCCTGCCTGAGAAGTTTGTACAAAAAAGCATTTTCAGCCATATAAATGATCAGTTTACTGCTGAGATATTTCAAGCCACAGAACTTTTTTTTTAAAAAAAATTTAACACTTGAAAGAAAAAAAGTTTGTCATGCTTGTTAAGGTACCAGTAGATAGCACACAGTCTTCCCGCTTATGCAGTTCACGTTCAGGGAAAAAATCCTGTGGAAGAAACCCCAGAAGGGTAATTGAACTGGTAATAAGAAAGCAGTGATGGCATAATGCACAAATGCTGTCCATCCCTGTTTGGGCTTCTCATGTGTTTGTATTGTTGTGGTTCCAGACTGCTAATACCCTAAGCCTCAGGCTCTAACTTGAGCAGGAAGGATCTATTTTTGGAAGAAGAATTTTTCCCATAGAAGAGTGCCTGCAATACCAACTTTTTTTTTTTTTATAAAGCATACAAATTGAATTAAAAATTTGCCCCAAACAATCATTGTACCATTGAGAAAGGAATAGTCAGACCTCAGAGTGTGAAGTCTGTGAAAGATGCATTGAGGTCTCTCTGGATGTCTCATCATCTCTGAGGCACTGACAAAGTGGGCTGGTCACTGTAAGGGATATCACCATCAAATTCCAAAATATGAGCTACCTTATCCTAAAATTCTCTTCTGCATTGCCCTGTAAACCTGATTTGATAAGTGGTGGTGCCTCAAGATAGGTGTCCAGTGCCACCAGGGGTGCCTGCAGTTACTGAGTCATCTGAAAGAGATGGATTTGACACTGATGACCCATGTGCTCCACAGGGGCAATGGGAGGCCGTGGTGGATACCAGAGGGCACTCTCAGATGGCTGTGTGAGATCATCTTTGAGGAACTGAACTGAGACCTGTGACCAGAACTCCACTGGCTCCATGGCTGGGAAAGATGAGTTCAGGTGCAGAAGCTGGCACTGCACTCAGTAAAACTCAAGCACAAGGGATCTTACCCCAAAAGCCAAAACAAGTGCCTGTTCTGAATGTCATATGTGCAGCCCAGGGCAAAAGTGAAATATATCCCCCTGGGATTGCTCTTCCAGGTTTTAAAGATCCAGGAAGCAGCATATAGCTCAGACTGAGAGCCAAGGACAAAGACCGAGAATCGGATCTCTGTGTTCCTGTCTTTGATCCAATACCTCACATGGATCTTCAAATACCATTGCTTGTCCCTGTTTATTCCTTTACATATAAAATAGACTTTCTAGACTATCTGAACCAGGCTGTTTAGCCCACTTTCACCAGGCTGTTTGTGAAGCTAAGTAAATGCAATAAGTCCTTGCTAACTGATTCTAACAAGTCTTTTAAAAGACATCTTACCAATGCATGTAACTTTTTGAGTTACAGCCTATCTTTAAAATTAATGCTGGATGATGCCCAAAAACTTTGAGTCAGAATCTCGTACACACGGGGTTTTCCCCAAGGAAATCTCCTCATCACTTATTTAAAAGACATCACTAACATGCAGCCCAGTGCTGACTCAGAGTGAATAAAGGTTACAAAGACTTTGAAAACACCAGCATAGAGAGGCACTGTGTTCATGTAAAAGCCAAAAGGTGCTCATAAATGCAGCTAGGGTGTTGCCACCACATTCCTGTCATTCAGCCATTTAGATTAAGTGTGCCACATAAAAGGTGACATCCATTGGTGCAGAAGGGGGGCATGTCATTCCTTTCATCACATGATGCCCATAGGAAGAAGGTAAATCACCAGCGTCTGTCAAGCTCAAGGGGAACTACAAAGTTCTGAGGGCTGGCCAGGCTCACAGAGCAAATGACAAAAACTGAATAAACCTTGACTTTTAGTGAGAAGGTGAAGGCCTCCACCAAGGCGGAGATTCAGGGCTGATGATTGCAGGTTTGCTTTGTGTCCTGCCTTTTCAGTCATGTCCCCTGCAGGCCATGCTCACTCTCCTCAGTGAATCAATAGGATCCCCCAGTGGTTCACTGAAGCTTGAAAGGAATTTGACTTTTTTTCATCCAATACAAAGGAAAAAAGATTTGGATAAATAAAGAAAATCTCTCCATGAAACAGATGTTTTTGGAATTAAGAGAGCAGTATAGAATAATTCACACGTATCTCTATTGTCTTCCAGAATAGGAAGTGGATGTTTATAAAGTGTGGACCTCGGACACAACAAGGATATAATTTCCTGTTAAACTTAACACTATGTGTGTGTAGGTTGCAGCTAGGAGAGATAGTCCCACTCTCCTGCCATGTGCTCCCTTTTCCTCACGTCTAGTGATCTCAGGGCTGATAGAGGGCATTGCTTCAGCAGGCTCAGCCAGCAAAAATAAAGCACCTCCTGCTCCAAAAGAGCGGGAGCCATTCAGACCAGTAAGCAGAACTGGCTCTTCCTGCATAGCTCCAGCACAAGGAAAGGAACAAAGCCTCCTGCCTGCAGAAGGAGGAAGAGAGAAGGGAAAGGAGAATGGGCCCATCCTGGCTGCAGCAGTCCACATCAGCACTGGATGATGTGTATCAGGAAACTATACTGTGAATATGTCAAACAAATCAGCCTAGTGTATTATATTGTCATAACTATATGGCAGTTATGCTAAGAACAAGTGTTTTAATAGATAAAAGATAATACCAGCCCCAGCACTTGGCACCTTTTACTCCATCTCTTCATATGCAGCAGTGTCTTTCAGGCATTGTAGATAGTAATAATATGTCATAGTAGCATCTAAGCTTAAGGTCCCACTGTGCAAACTGGTACCGAGGCACACTCCATGGGTTCTCAAAGGAAGCAAAGAAGGTGTGATGAGAGCTGTGGCTAAAATAATGGGATATCAACCCCAATCTACCAAGACAGAACTGAGGTATGTCCCAGTTAAGGAAGCTGCTTAGGATGACATGCATGAACTACTTTAGACATCTGGGAATCGAATGTATTTCTATTAAGTACCTTCATAGAATCATTATAACATGAGGGTTACCTGAGATGGTGGTAATCTGAATAAGAACAGCCACAATAAGAACAGCCAGTTTCACAATATTTCCAGGTTATCAAATAGTTAATTTCAAAGTTTTCAGCCCCTCTGTGCTGGGATTTGGATGTTTGTCTTTGAATGTTAATGAACTTTAACGCTTGGGTTTATATCATTCATTCTGAGTAGTTTAAATACGTGTCTACCTCAATGAAGTAGTAAAACTGGTAAGTCTAAAATATTTAAATTTCTAAAGGAGAATAAATAAAATAAATAAAATAAAGGGGTTTTTTTTATATCAATATATTTCTAATACTTTCATTTGGAGGCGTTGTGCAAGTATTTCCTATAACGGAGGGTGTGTATCTTTGGGTACAACAGGTACCTGCAGAATATTGGAACTGGAACATGTTAAATGTAACCAGTAGGGAAACAGACCCGGAAAAAAGAATTTGGGAAAATCTGTGGTATTTCTGGGACAGTTATGGATTTCAGGACTTTTCTGGGCTAAATTTCTACAAACATGTTTTTGAAAATTTTCAGACTGCTAATAAGACAGATCAAATGAACTGAAAATAATTTAAAATGAATCCACCAGCTTCAGTGGTGAAATGCAATACTCATATGAGAAAACAACAACAAAAAAGTTGCAATTCTGAGAGAGGAGCCAGGATCAGAGCCCTTGGTTTTCAATGGTGAAGGGATGTTTACCTCATCCCAGGCCTCATTGGCCAGTGCTGGACACACCACCCCAGCGTGACACACCATAATCTGCTGGGTCAAACCATGTGCTCTTTGTAAGCTGCTGAGGTAATTTCAAATGCTTAATGAAGAGGTCAAACCAGGGCCAAAGAAACCTCTGCTTGATATCCTGCATCAGGCGTTCCCAATCAGACAGATTCCGGGAAATTGGAGCATGTAAACCCAGCATGGGTCTTGCTTACCTAGGCATAGCTCAGGTGAGGAGCTGCTCCCAGTTTCACCTGTGGAAGTAAGAACAAAAACCTGGGCTGCAAGGTCTCTCTCCTCTCCTGGCTGCATGGTCGTCTTTCAGATTTCCTCCTAAAAACAGAGTGAAATAAGGTCTGCCTCTCTTGAAGAGCAGTGGCAAAGTTCCCATTGCTTTTCCTTTCTTATCAACCCTTGACTTAACTTTTTCTGACTGATCCAGCCAAGCAGTCGACAGAAAGAAGCTGTTCTCCTTCCTCCTCCTGCTGTCTTGCCTGCTGCCCTGACCTAGGCACCAGCTCTTGACTTTGGTGCCGAGTGCCTCAGAGTGCTGGAATTTACTGTCAGAAAGGAAACACTCTGACTGCTACAGGACACCACGGGGCATGTGTTGCTTACACAGTAATGTCACCCTCTGGGTCATTGTAAGGCAGAAGGTAAAGCTGACAAGTGGTGTTTATCTGTCAACGACATCTTGTACATGCCTTGAAGTGTCTCCAAGCCGACTGCCTTGGAAAAAAAACCCAGTGTAGGCTTTAAAGTTTAATCTTCTCTCGTCTTGCTAGATAGAGTAAGGCCCCATTTGTGGATGCTACATCAATATAGAAAGTATTTCTTAACAAAGGTCATGTCTCATTTACATGAAAGAAAAGTAGAGTGCATGACAGGGTAGGAGAGTTTTTTTCCTGGCAAGTCTACAGTGCAAGGCTGTGATTAAATTGAGCTGGCCAGGTAAATCCAGGTGTCTTTCATCAACACTAGGAAGTTCAGCTAAGATACCAAACAAAAAGGAATGTCTTCACAAATTAGATGGGGACTGAAAAGGTAACAGATATTCTAAGACACAACATTCTTCCCTTGCAAAAAGAGAAGTTCCGCATTTTCTGGTTGCGCATTTTTTGGTTGAATGCTTTCAGCTTTCCACTTGCCAGCATGGTACAAATTGAAATAATGGATTTGTTATTTTTATTGGTAGAAAAGAAAAAAATTATCAGCAGGTATCAAATATCACTGATAACAATAATTAAATAAATTCACCAAAATCTATAATGTCCTACCCATGATTTCAAAGAGCTCATGTGGCAAAGGCAGAATCAGAGCAGAAAATGTCATCACTATGATGCAATTCTGCTGAAGACATGGAGCATTAAGGAAACTTTCCATTCTGACCATCCTTTTGCCTCGTGGGAGGGGATTTGGGATTGGGACGGGGCTTGGACACTGTCAAACCTCATTCCAGTGTCCCCCTGGATAAATGTGTCTATGTGTTCCTCCTGATGGGAGGGGAAGCTCATCTGCTACTGCTTTTTGTCCTTCATCCTTCATTCTTGCGCTCTGTAAATAACTGTTTCCCAAAGGCTCCAAAGCTCCAGGTATTAAGGCTGATGAAGAATTATATTCTGCTACAAGAGACTTCAAAACTCTGGATTCTTTATTAAGAAGAAACCCAAGATGCTGTTTATTTTTTAGTATAAACACATATTAGTGGACTGGGAATCCTTTCCCGTTCTCATCTACACTGATCATTTTTGCCTGGCATTCTTATTTCAATTGATCAGCTTTTCTCAATATCAATAAAACTTTTAAATTGAATGATTTTGAATGGAGAATCTCAAGTTGGAAGGGATCCATAAGGCTCACAAAGTCCAACTCCCTGCTCCTCACAGAACTACCTAGAACTAAATCATATGACTACCATTTGGTTAAATGCTTTGGTCAAAGATTTATCTCTGAGGTCTTCTGGGAGTGTTCTGATCCTTTGGCTCAGTGACAAGATGAAGATTTTTCTCTGGCAACAAGCAGACAGGCACCTAATAGAATAGAGACTGAAGTAAGTGAGAGAGCTCAGTCCTTGAAATAGCAGCAAATATGAAGTTATTGATGCAGATCTAGCAGCTGCAACTGCAAATACAGCTCTGGATGTTTGACCAAAGGAATTTATTAAAAACAGACAGGAGAGAATGATTGAATTATCTGATGCCCCAATTAGCAGCCATTTGGAAACTGCTCAAGGAGCTGAAGAGAGTTAAAATAGGATAGTCATGCTTTGGAAAGAGACCACAGAAGATTAATTGAGGCAGGCATGGAAGGGAAAGGCTCAGAGAGTTTCGCATGTTTGGCCCCTGAGGTGGTGGAGGAAGAGGGCTTATGGTGGTACACAAAGGCCAGGCTGTGCTGAGGATAAATTTTGTTCAGGAGACATTCACTTTATGGGACGGGTAAAATACAAGGGCACAAGGCAATGTGTGGAGGGAAAATAGCAAGTTATGAGAAGGGACGTTTCCATCCAGAGATATGAGGCAGCCTGTGCAAACAGGGGTTAGCAATAGAGTGAGTTAATGAAAGGATGGCTGGGGGTGCTGGAGCCTTTAGTTCTATCTGCTGTACAGGCAGTTGGCTAGAAACAAGGTGGAGCTCAGCTCTTTCCATCTCAGAATTTCTGTGAATTTCTTGGCTCAGTCATTTGGTAAATAGAGTTGTGGCTGAGTCCAGAGGTGGTTTGTGGCCCTTTCACTTGCTCAGAAACCATGTGCTCAGCACAGATGAGTGAACTGCTTCCTCTTCTGGTTCAGCTCCTTCACAAGAGGAGTTGCAGTCAAATCAGGTGAGTGGTTGCCATACATAGGGAAGGAGAACAGCATGGCAGGAAAAAATGGCTAAAAATTTAAACTTCATAAAATGAATGGAGAAACGCATTTATTAACAGAGAATGTACAGGTTGTGTGGATGGATAGTTGTAAGTATGTTTAGACATCTCTGTGATCAAAGAAGCATAAGCTTAGAAATGACCACCGGGCATTTCCTTCTTTTCAGTGTTTTTCTTTTTTTTTTTTTTCGCAGTCTTAAAGCAACCCGGACAATTGTTGGCCAAAATCAACTCATCTTTTCTATGCAATGATAAGGCAAGATTGATGACTATCATGCACTCTGCCAATGTGGAAAAGAAGTATAAGAATGGAAGTCCCAGTAGCACCAAAGTACTAATTGTTGCAGCACAAGCGAGATGGGGTCACGGTTGTGGCAATATTTGTGCAGGGAGAAAAATAAACTGAAATTATTAAGCTGTCTTAGATCAGAGTATGAAATACCTGTAGGTGCTTGAGTCAAGGACTCAGCTGTGAATTAGACTGAAACAAATAAAATATGGATTACTTTCTTAGGAAATAAACTGCTTTCTCTGTCACTGCTAGTGCTGAGGTACACTGAGATATCACAGTCTAAATCTACCCCAGCAGCACCTTCTATAACACCACTAAAAATTACATTACAGGAAAGTTGCAGCACAGGAAAGATTTATCAGAGTAAATGAGAACATGACATGAAATGCAATGAATTATGCAAGTATCATGTAAGGGTAGAAAAGAATGAAAGGACGAGCAAATTTTCAGGTGGCTGCTGCTCCGCAGTTCCAATTTACTTCGTGCAGCTGAAGAGCCTGTTGCTTGCACTCAGAGCTGGCCCTTACAAAACAGAGACCTGTTGAAGCACAGATCTTTCCATTGACTACAAAGGCAAATAAAGTACTATTTTTTCTGTTCATAACCAATCTTCGTCCCTTCCTGCCTACCAGAGGTCATAGAGCCAATTTAGTTTTTCTATCTATGTCTATACCTGTAAATAAAGCAGGGCTAGGGCATGAGTTCAAATGCTGTCCTGTGATTATAACCCTGGGGGATGGTTAGATGCTCCCTGGTACCATTTTGGGCCAGCCAGCATTCTCCCGCCTACACCTAACCACAACTCAGGCACATCCAGCAACCATTCCCTGTACGGATTTTGACTGCAGTCTCGTAATTTAAGGATGGAGAAGTTTTTCTGAGCAGATGAGAACAACACACTTTCACTTGGTCCAGCAAATGGTCTCAGTACAGATTTGTTTAGTAGCATGAAGGTAGACTATGAATAAGATTCTGTCTTCCTGAATATCCATCTTCCTCTTGCTGTAAAGGAAGCCCTTTAAGGCTGTAAGGATAAGCACCTGCCACCAATCCTTTCTCACTGTGAGGCTGCGGGGGAGGTCCTCTCTAACCTATCAGTACTGGAGCGTGACCATAGTTCAATCCTGTTTGTATTAACAGGACTCTCCAGAGGCGCGGTTCTCAGCACCTCTTGGCACACGATGGGTGGAATGCAAAGCAAAATATCTTTGCATCTTACAAAGGGCCATTGAGGGAACACCACTCTGGAGAGCAGCAGCAGCTGCTCCTCATCCCCCTTTGGTTCCCGCCATCACAGAGCTCGGTGGCTGGATGTGGGAAGGAGAAAGGGGCACAATCAAAAGGGATCTCTGCCGTGTTACGAGGTCTGTTCCTACACTGCTTCCCTACTGCCACCCCACTCGCACAGAGGGACAAAATCCCCAGTTACCTTTTCAGGGCAGCACTCTCTGCTTTCCAAGGACAGGAATTATTTCAGTGATACAAGCAGCTTTACCTAGACAGTGATGTGAAACAAAGGAGGAAGATAGCTTTAATGTTCCTTGTTTAAGTTCTTGTGGGCAGAAGTCTTGCCTATCTCTGTATCTTACAGGCACATGAAGCATCACAATGGGTAGAGCAGAAAAAATAAGATGATGGTTTGAAACAAAGGAACAGAATGCCCAACCTTTATAAGATGTCCACAAAAAGGCTAAATAGCCAGGAAAAAACAGATTGCAGAGGAAACCCTCATGCATTGGCTGTAGACTAACCCAGCACATGACTGCTATTACATCTCCAAATCCTATACAAAGATGTAAGATAGGTTTTCCATAACATTTGGGCGTATTCATACACGGAGCGGTCTTTCTAGTAGCCTGGTTCTTACTGATACCTGATAATGGTATGAACATGTGCTTCAATAGCATGAAATCTTTGAGGACCACTTCATCTATTGTGCTAATCACCACACTTTTGTCTCAAAATCCTGAAAGAGCATAAGGAAGTAAATCCTAGTACCCTCTGATTAACTTGACCTGCATTTCTCTTGCCTACGTGTTTGTTGTTTAAGTGAGAGTCTAAGAGGAGGGCAAGCCAGTGGCTTAGCTTAGTGGTTCTGTGCGTGTGCTACAGATAGGATTTCCATTCCTTCTGCTTGGTTTCCTGGCTTGGCAAAAGCAAGCAGTGTTGGATCTCCTGGATGAGTAGAGAAGAGAATATCTCAACTCTCAGCAGCATCTCTCCAGTTAATGAATTACTCATGCTGAAAGGAATATTATAGTCTCTACCAATGCCAAAATGAGAGTGGCTACAGGGAAAGGACCCAAGAAAGTGTAGCAAATGTAAATAGAAGGGAAGTATAGAGGATCCTCACTGCTGAAAACAGGAACACAAAAATCCTTTTCATTAATACTGAGAAACTCTCTACTTCTCGCTCCGTCTTTGCGCACTACGTTCTCTTAAAGGAAGAAAATTAGGTTTCACTGCAGGCATGCTGTGTGTACCTACTTGTCACTTTTACGTTGTGGGAAGAGGCATAAATGTATACAGGCATTTCCCATAAGTTTTGCAGGCGGGAGGGGCTCTTTAATAGCATGGCAGTCACTTTTTCAGCCCCTGTCTACATGTGCATACGTGTCTGCATGTTACAGAGAGGGACGCAGAGAGCAAGCTGTGTGGCTGAATTTAGAAAGTTATAGATGTTCTCATCAGCCCCATGCAATGCAGCAGAGATTCCTTCCAAAAGCCAAGGGAGCAGAGGCTGCAGACAACAGATGTGAAGGGTTTCCCATAACTGTCAATTTTCAAAGTGTTTGCATTGAAAAGAGAGGAGGTGCTATTTTGATTGATATTTCAGCCGCAGTATATAAAGCAGAGGAACTCTTCTTACCCTCTGCTTGTCACACTGATCTCACACACTCTCCGCTGGGCTTGGGGCTACTACTGGCTGCATCTGAAAGGCTGCAACTCTCTGGGAATAAAGAGTCCTCGTAACAATGCCGGAACCCACCAAGAAAGACGGTAAGCATGACAGAACATTACCTGAGCATTTCTTAATTATGGGAGCGATGAGTACGCACACGCACGAAGCACCTTTTAGACCACCTTGCAGATATCAGCCACAAATAATATTCAGAACAAAAGCCACATAACATCACTAAATCATTAGAGAGCGCTGATCTTTTTAGGCTAAGAAACTACTTTCAGGCAGGGCTGTAGCGCAAACTGTTTCAGACAATAAACTATGACTTTGGATGGTTATTGAGAAGCTACTTGATTGGGCAAATGCTGTATTCATTTTTTAAAGACTACAGGATTTCTGTAGTGCAATTTGTGGTTTCTCTCTTCTAAGCGATCTAAACTCAGTAAAAGAGGGAGTAAGCATTTCTGAGGATTTAAAGAGTCAGGACATTGATATGTTTTTCGTGCAGTTTTCTAATAGTTATTGAATGGGAAGCATGTGCTTATGAAACAGTTTTAAGGTTCTGATGAAAATATATTCTGTAGCTCTAATGCATAAATGAAGAATGCAGTAACTTTTTCTGTACAGTTCGAACTGGAATGATTCATTTTGCCGCATTACAGAAATTATTATTTTATGCTTCAGAAGAATAGTTAAAGTCAGTAATACTGGCCCCTTCTGTGGTGCTATTAAATTCATAGCAAAGAAACTGAGTATGTAGTCTGCTGCTGAGACATGGAATTGTCTATTGGAGGCTGAGGGAAAAAGGTGAAAAACGTTCAGGGTCTATTATTTAATGATTTTTAAAAGCTAATATTTATTTTTCTACCGTTTTGAAAAATTAAGCTAAATTAGCTTCCTCTATTTACACTATTGCCATAGCACTTCTTGTTTTTTTCTTTCAAATCTCTATGTTTTGGTAAAAATTTTTGATGATTATTTTTTTACATTGACCATATAAAGAGCTTTTGCAAAGCCATAATATGCAGCCTCTACATGCTTTTCAAATATTGGTGAAGGAAAGCTGTACATACAGCTTCCCTAATGCATTCCCAAATGCAAAACTGAATTTAATCTTTAAGGTAATCTTGTGGAAAGTATAGAAGTCATTAATTAGCATTTATTTCCCATCAATCCTGAAAGATCTTCCAGACCGATGTCTGTAGCTTGAATAGGTACATTTGATTTAACACTGAATTGTCAATAGTATTGGCTTTTTTATAAGTTTACAAACATTTTACAAGGGTTTTTTAAAAATATTTTCTGGTTTTGTGGAAGGCAAGAGCAGAGCAACTGTCAGGAGCATCACTCATTTTCGGCACCTTCTTCGTCTGGGGACACATGAAAACTAAACTTTTTGCACGACTGAGTCTTAAGCAAGTAGTGTTGACAGACCAATGTGATCACTTTACTTACTGGCCCTCCTCAGTGCTCGAGGACAATGATAGATGAAGTATCCTTCTGAAAATAGCTGCACCAAGTGCACGTATTAATACAAGAGCCTAATCCTCCATATCAGACCTAGAGCCAAGCCCCTTCTAGAGTGTCTTATTTGTAATTCAAATTATTTACACATGTATTAAGTGTCCTTTTTATTTGATCTGTTATTTGACTGGGTATTATACACTTTAATCAGAATGCATTCTGTGGCTGTCAACTCAAAAAAAAACCCAACCCTGAAATATTTGCGCACTTTCAAAGGATATGTGCTTTGAAGAAAATTAGTTTGGAGGCTCATGTTTCTTATTCTGTTTAAAATTAGATTGTTTCAAAGACGTTCTTACGATGCAGCTATTACCAATGCAGCTCCATGTTTGCCTTACAAAATAAGTTTAGCAGCTCTGAACAACATTATATGGACAGCGGAACAAATGTGATTTTTGATGAGTCAATATTCAGGACCTAAAAAATTATTGAAGCATTCTGCCTTAACAGGGCTAGAATTCAGAAGCAGTAGTGAGCTCTGGGGAAGTGATACAGCTGGGTTGTACACTGGCTGTTCCTTACTGCGCTCAGTTTATTTGCAGCCAGGAGATAAGGGGAGTAACAGGTTTATATTATCGTACTTCGGGGATTAGCTGCTTCCTAAAGGTTTTTTTGCTGATCAAGAACTCGCCTGAGTTGACAGCACTTGTATTGTGAGTATGAGTACCTACTGTGTTAGTGGCAGGAGAATTTGGTACCAATAACAGTATAATACTGCTACTCATACAAGCTCTGCTCGTACCAGCCCTACCAGTAAGAATTCAGTACCTCACATGTTCATCAAATGCCTGTTTTCATGGTAATTTCCAAGGCATCAAGGCTTGAAGGAAATTAATCGATGAAGGTGAACCTTGGACTGACTAATTCTGGAGAGTACCACTGGAAGGACTCTCTGAGAAGCCTTTGGCGAGCTTGTTGGAGGACTACAGTAGAACACAAAGGGGGGAAAAAAAGAGTCTTAAGGTTTCTGCATCACATGGGCACCTAAGCAGTGTTCTTCTGACATTTCCAAAAGAAGCAACCTACTTGAATTATCCCATACTCCTCATTTGCATAGGCCCTGAGATTAAAAACAGCACACAAAAGCAAGTAGCTGAGAAATCAGAACCTGGCTAACACTTGAACGTTAAGAAAATCTCAGCTTTGTGTGGTTTTTGTCACTACAGTCTCTGAAATATGTAGCTTAATTTTTCAGAGGCAGTGCTGTAGCAAACTCCCAGGTTTTTTTTTCAGGCCAAATGCTCTTTGAGCTATTTTAAGATTATTAGATTAACAAAGTGAGAAAATTCCTGACTTGGTGACAGTGTAGCCTCACAAAGCACTCTTAACAAATAGGATCACCAAATTAAACACACCACTCAGCTTAGAGAAGGTTGCTGGAGAGCTTCAGCCTGATGGAATTTGTCACTGTAGGAACAGGCTTCCATGACTAATTATTTAAGGCCTTTATGGTACTCCTAAAAGTCGAGTCCTGTATGTAAGATCAGCTGTAGCTTCTTTGGAGTAGATGGTCGTGGTGTTGTAGGACAGTTTTATCTTAGCTGGCTCAAAATATGTGTGCAAGGTGAAGTTTACAGCAAAGGGTTAACTGATCCCAGTGGAGGACTGGGGTGTGACTGAGTTGCCGAAGACCTTAACCAGGGCATTTAAATTGAACAGCCTTTAGCTTTCCTGGTGACTAATAAAATAACCCTCCCTCATATAATTACTTCCTGCAATTTATTGCAATCACTCAGTCAGTCTTTCCTCTCCCCCCTTCCCTTTAACCAATACTCATAATAAGAGCTGCTCATTAATTAGGTGCCCTCTTAAGCTGTCACAGGCCATGGCATTTGGATACGCTTCTGTAAAAGTGCCAAGTCTCTCAAGAGCAACCTTTTCAAACTATTTGTGGGCATCATCCCACAGGGACAGGTGCAAGCCTGTTCCCAGTAGGGACCTCTGTAAATTTGCCTTATTTATTCTCCCCAGTCTAGGAAATAACTCATGGCCATGAGTTAAGCGACCATTCCAAATTTTGAGCCAAAGCATTTATCGACTGTCTGCCAACTTCATTTTCTAAGTGTTTGCAAGCTCTGCTTGAATGATGCTGCCTGGAGCATCCACATTTTGGCAAGGAATCAAAATCAAAATCAGTGTGTCTACTTTAGACAGAGTTTCAGTAAAATTTTATTCAATCTACAAATAGCATAGATGTAAAAGTTGTGAAGAAAACTACTTGCATATACTGTCTGTTAGAAGAACAATCTTTAAAACATGAAGCAATTTGTGAAAGGAGGTAAACAGGCATAAATACCAGTGCAGACTGCTTTGGAGATATGGTAACACTGCTCTCCATGAAGACACTCAGTGGAAACAGCCTTAATTTCTATTTTCTTTTTAACACAATTAGTTTTGTTTCATTGTGAGATTTTTTTCTATCCTTATATTTGCGTTATATTTACAACATTCTAAATAATACGACTGTCTGATGTATCAAGATAAGAGTCACTGTCAAAAAAGTCACTTAGTCATATAAATCATATAAGTAGACATGTAGAGCAGCATTCCAGTGGGAAAATAATCTAGGCATGAAGGTTGGTTAAGAGCTAATTAATGTCAGATTTCTTTTAATATCATATTTTCGAGGCTAGACAATTTTTCATAGGCGAAAAAGAAGTTGAATGGGAATTCCGCTTCACTATATATATTTGGCTTGTGTCGAAATTAAAACTGCTGATGGAAAGCTTTCCTGAAAATTCAAGATCCCAGCATGTGAACATTTTACAACATAGTTTAGTGCTTTCCATGCAGAAGACTGGACCTGTATAACTATTTTATATGGCACCACACTGGGTAGCGCAGCTGCTCTCTCCTTGCTGCGTAGTGATGCAAAAGAAAAGCATACAGACATCCATCTTCTGCCATCATCATTGCCCCTCTGCAGCACTGACTGCAGAGTGCATTCCCATTATTTTTAACTTCCTTCAGTCTCAGAGCCAAACCACACTCAAAGTCAGGCCCAGATGTATCATTTGCAAGCTCCGTATTCAAATCGCAGGTAAATGAGTTTTGGTGGATGACGAAAGAGTGAAACCCTAACCCCTTATCTTATTTTCCCTCTCAATTCTTTAGAAAGTTTCTCTTCATCACCTCCAGCTAATAAATTTTAAGCCCTCCTCAAATGGAAAGCAAACTTACGCCTCACTGTTGTAATCAGATATGGGAGGGTGGGCTGCGCTCCCGTCCTGCGCCCCACGGAGCAGCTCCTCCCGCACAGATTGTGTTGCACGCTGGGAACTGAGTTGTTCTTAGATTGCCTTTGCCCTCCCATTGCTAACTTCCAAGTGTGGCTCCCACACTTCCTTCTGAGATACAAGAGCATCTCAGATTTATTCTTTGACCTTCCGCCTCCATCGTTGCTAAGTTTCTGACAACTTTTTCGATCAAATTAATTTGACTGAAAATTCGCCATGATTTATCTTTGGGATTTTATGTTTTGTTTTATTATAGTGTAAATTGAAGGCACTATACTGACTTTTTTTTTCTTATACAGTGCATTGACTTTATTTTAATACTGCTGTAGGAGGATAATGCAAGATTGATCTGGCTCACTTGTTGTTCTTACTTGAGTCGAAAAGCTTGTCCATCCTGTGTGAAAAACAGTGCATCTGTGAACAAGAATAAAATATTTAATATTGTCACACTAAAATGGAAAGCTCATTGAGTTTAGGAGGAAAGCAGGGAGCAGTCTTTCAGCAGAGAAGAGAGTGCTTTGTACTTGGCAAAACCGAATTTAGCAAATGCTGCCTTTGTGCCTCCCTATACTGCACCTGTTGGGAAGATAAATAAAGGCCTATCCAGTTCTTTCCCCTCATACCTCCTAAATATATCACTTTAAGAGAGCTCTAAAAAAACAAACCATGCTACAGTACTCCTCTCTTCCTTGAAAAACTGAATGAGTTTTTTCATATTAATTTCAGGGGTCTACCAAACTAGGTGGTTGCATAACCAAACAATGGCAGAGAGATCTGGGGGGGAATTCAGTCGTGAAAACATTTGTAGCTGCCCAACACATCAACAGTCCTAGGAAAATAAGTCATGGAATGTATTTCATGTTTCATCAGGAGACATCCAGAGCGTTCCTTAAAGGGGAACAGCAAATCAAGTTTGAAAATAAATTAGCTGGGGAAATTTCCCTTGGGATAGGGATGAATACTAGACTCATCATTCATGGGAATGCAGAGATTCCAGTAAATTAGAGGTCCTAATTTAATAATTGCTCTAGAATGAAAAAGGGAAAAAAAAAAAATTGTTCTTATTCAGACACTAATGTGACTTTGCGTTGAATGTAAAAATGTGTAAAATGAAGGACAAGACACGTGGATAGGATTGTTAACTTCAGCTGTAATTAGAGTTTTCTCAGTCCCACCGCAAGCAGTTTTATCCCTTGAGTCTGAGGAACTGTGTGACTGAGAAACATCCCCTTCTCGTCCCACCCAGCCCACTCTCTCTGCTCTCAGTCACGGATTTCTGGAGACTTCAAACAAAGGCTTCTCTTTTTCACCGCTGTTAGAGAATCGATAGTTGAAGCTATTTTTCCATCATTCCATCATCGTTCACTTTATGACACCAGGAGGTTTTGTTCTTTTGCTTCGAAGAGTTGCTGGTGTTTTAAGCATTAGGGACAAGAGGAATTGCCTGAGATGAATGCCCAGGTTAGTTCATTGAAAATGTTGGTAACTTTGCATCTTTGTAAAGATCCTAATGGTCTTTACACGGTCGCAGAAGATCTCTGGGTTAGGAACCAGATACCCAACTGGAAGTATGTGCCAGTGAACTCGGTGTTCCCGCTCCCAGTGGAGTCAGGGTCAGCCGCTCATTAAAGTCAGAGGTGCCCAGTCTGCTGCTACTCAGCTGACCAGCCAGCAGTTGCCTAAACACAGGTGCCCTACTGCCACATAAGATGCCCAGAGATACACAGAATACCCATCTTGGGCTGGCAGATATGACTCAGGACCTGTGGGAGGCCTGCAACGCCATAGAACAGCGGCTAGAAAATAGACGGCCATCCTACAGGATCTGAGTGTCCTTCATCACCTATGCGTATGAAAGTCGAGCCATAAGCAGCCATTTTACAGTGAATAAAAAACCTAATTCCATTGATTATGATGGCAGCTTGGGCTCCCAGCTCACATCAGAGACACATTCATGTGCCTCCCTTTTTCTGAGCACCTTAACGATAAGTCTGCAGGGCTACTCTACAATTTGTCCAATTGCTGTTTAAGGATTTTTTTCAGTGGGTAGTTTTGTGAGAAGACAAGGAGAGACTTACGTTCCATCATTATTTGCATGTGATACTCAGATGCTCTTCCCCAATAAATAAGGGACGACACTAAGCCCAGATTTCCTTGAGCAGGGAAGAGTGCACCGTTCTGTAGTCTATAATCTGCTTAGTGCTTTGATTAAAAAAAAAAAAAAAATGAAAAAAGGTTCTACTGCCATTCTTTTGTTATTTTGGAGAATCTGATGCTTTCACTTGTTTTATTTTCATAAGAAGGCATGAAATGTATTTTAATTCATGGCTAAGTGTTTAAATCAACTCAGATTTAAATTTTTGCTTTCCTTCAATGAGAGGGAACAGAAGTTGTATTCCCGTTCAAATCAGTAATAATTCGTCTTCTTCCTTTTTATACAAGCTTGCTCTCACTTCCTCCAGCAGCTTCATGCTGTTAGATGAATGACTGCTTACACCAGTGATATTTGTACTTATGGGCGAAAAACACTTTTTATGTTAAATAATACAGTGTTTCTGAATATTCTACAAAGTGTTCAATGAAACACATGTAGATTTAGGAAATGCCAAGAATTCCTGTTTCTGGAACTTACTCTCTCTAATTTGCTTGGTGTGGTCTTAGCTCCTAGAGCTCATTGAACCAGCAGATGTTCAGCCAAGATGAAGCAGCTTAGAGAAGAGAGTGAATTAAACTCCAATTCCGTGTCCAACAGGATTTGATGTCCTAGGTAGCATGCTTTGGTGAAAATGTCAGTTAATCTTCACCACTTCCTGGGATGCTGGAGGGACAGAAACTTACTCTGGATTCAAGAAGTCTGGAGATAGATTTCTGCTCAGAAACCTCTCAGACTCTAAAATATGCAGCCTACACCAAAGGGAGTGGTTTCTCTCTGACTTCCCTTCACCCATTACCTGTGCCTGTATGGCTACCAGCATCTCCACAGAGGAGTCAGTGGGACCTGGACTAAGGTGGTACAGGATGCCTTACATCCACATGGCTTAGAACAGCCTCTTCTGAAGACCAATCACACCCACAACCCTCTCTGCTGGTTGGCCAAGTGTCGTCATGTGTATTTTCAGTTCAAAGTGACAAAATAACCTGTGGCCTGTGCTGCAGTTAGCCATGGTGGTGTTAGGTGTCATATTACTGAGATACTGCATGCCCTGCTCTCTCTTTGTGCTAGGTGGAGGTTAATTCAGGACATTAGACCTCCTGGAGTAATGCTGAAGGGTTGCCGAACAGAAAGTCGAACATGACAGAGTCTCAGAAAAGTTCAAACATTTTTTTAAAAATCCACCATCTTAAGAATTGCCTCATGAAGTGAAGTTTGCCATGGAATTAAGTTGTTTGTTTCAGGAAAGGCCATCACAAATATGGTAACTTGTAAGTCGGTCAGTGCATGCGTTTTTTCTTCCAGAAGGCAGGAGTATGGTTGGGAGTTTAGAGCCCCTCTACGTGCCCTCTCCACATTCCCAAAAGTGTACAGACTGTGAAGCAAGAAAGGAGTCCTGCTGTATCTTGCAGCAATGGAACATGATCAAGACAGTCATTGCTCTCCCTTCCCTGGAGATTAGGAAATAGTTCTTACATAATTTTCTCTCCCTGGCCCTATTACTAATTGAAAATAGCATGTGATCTACTTCCTAGGGCAGTTGTCCTTATATGTGATGGCTCCAGCAAGTTATTTTGATCAGGTGATTATTATAAAAAGTTCTGTTCTAATTTAATGCTCTGTAGGATCAAATGGTGGTTTTAGGAAGCATCTGAAAGCATTGTTCAGTAGTAGCATGATGCTTCCTGAGACGGATCTGTATTAAAATACACTCATCATGTCTTTGCAGGCCCAGAATAACTTCCTAATTTTGGTCATATGTGCCAGGAGTAGGTTGCAGTCAACCACAGACATAGATGAAGATTCCCTTTTCCTACAGATTTCAGCTTATAAATCTTAGCTCTGTGTATTTAGACATTAATTGCAGAGATGTTTGCTCTATATATTGACAAGATGGAACCTGATAGGCAGTGGTTGAGCAAAAGCAACTCACACCAGATCACAATTACTTTTTTCTCAAAGGGGACTCATGCTTTGCTCAGCCAGCCTGCAAATCTGGTCCACAAGCCTTTTCCAGGTTTTTCGTTCTCTCAAAGCCCTGAAGTTGTGACGAAACTAAACTGGATACAAATGCAGCTAAAACTGAAAGACACCCCAAATGAAAAGTTTATTGGCTCAGTTGGTGGGAGAGGTCTTACTCCTTAATACTCACCTACTCCACTGTGCTAGTGGACTAGAAAGGGCAGTTAAACAGTTGCTGAACAGCTTTTGAATTCCAACTTTTAGGTATTTTTGTGTTTATTTTCATAGCTCTCTGCCACGAGATCTTTTTGGTGGAAAAGAAATGCACCAGTTATGGCCTCTAGCACCAGTTCCAACAGTTCTAGAAGGAAGAAAAACTCCCTTTTATCAGTCTGAGCTGATTGTGTGTGTGTCTAGTAGGACCTTTCACTGTTTTCTGAACTGAAATGAAACCTCTCGAACCATTCGCACACCTCGATGTACACAGCATTGCATTTCCATCCTTTTTCAACAGCTTTCTTCATTTCCAGTACCACTAAATCGCTGTTCCTACAAAAATTACAGAAAACAACTGCTCCTGGTGGTGTGGAGAATATCTGTGGCTTGAGATATCTAGGAACAACCACACGAGAAATGCCACGCAGATGGAGTAATTTATAGCCTAACAGCTTCTGGTCTCATCCTGTGGTACTCATGTAGATAGAGATATACATACGCACACTGTAGCACATTTGGCATCTTGTGTTTTTATAAGAACATAGTATCTAGGTCAAAAACCTTATTTTAGACCCAAAGAAGAGCATAATTCCAATGGAGACTGTGGCTGCCACTCCCCCACAGATGCAGACTTCAGTGAAGGCACAGAGGGTCAGATGCCTGATGACATTTTTTCCATGGCATTCCCTCCAGCCTTACTAATCTTTCATCTAAGCTTTCCTTAGCCCTATTTTTAAAGGGGAAATCTGACCTCTGTCCTGTGCCCCTTTTTCTTTGCCCTTGTTTTGCATTTCCATGTTTTGCAGTGAAGTTTTCTCTCTTACCCAACAGCTTTTTTAGCTGGAGAGAAACCATATGCCCTGAGCTGTGACTGTAATTCACAACAGCATCTTAAATGCATTTTGCTGTCAGGCTTTGTAAGAGCTTTCTTTCATACATATCACTTACTGATTCGCTGATGCAAACCCCCACAGCTTGTCTGCAAACATCCTGCTGTGTGCAAACATTCCCTAAAGGCAGAGCTAAGTGTTTTGGCTTTTTTTTTAAGCGAAGGCACACAGTTCCCACAGTTATCTTCATTGATGCAGGATGAGATTGAGAGGTGGAAAACTTTAGCAGTAGTAACACAGAGGGATGTTTGTAATTTCGTATGTGAATACCCACAAAGGGACATACACGATTTCATGTAGGGCTCCTAAACTTCCACCTACAGAAAGAGTCCTTTCTTTCCACATGTGCAAAACACTCCTAAAGGTTTCCCAGCACAATGCTGAATCCCAGGAATCTGAGCAACGCTAAATATTTACATAAAAACAAGCTTACAAAAGGAGAGAACTCCTTAAGTCAGTACAGAGAAATCCCAATAAAGAAGTAAGTTTCTGAGTTTTAGGGCAATTTCTGATTCTTTCAATGTTTACTATCAGCAATACTGCAACTCTGATACAAAGCTTTCCTGTATTGCCAGTCTGGGCTTTTTTTAAAAAAAAATTCTTCTCCAAACTTAATTACAAATCCACTTTACTGGGACATTGAAACTCACAAAAAGTAGTAGCCACTAAATTTTGTAGTCTGTAAGTATGAGTTACTGTTAGCAAACTAAAAAGTGGATGCTACTACCCTCTCTTTCATCTTGAGTGAAGTGCTTTCCACAAGTCTGAAGACTGAAAATTAGCATTGGGTAGAAAATTCAGGGCGAAATAAGTAATGAATTATTAGTGATTAACTACTTGGAACGATCCCTAATCATGTAGGCGCCTGACAGCCCCGAGCCCGGGCTCCTGTTACAGTCCCATTCTGTAAGACTCTGCCTCTCAAGAGGAGGCTGAGGGCTGAAGTGCAGATGACAGGAGAGTGCTCTTATCTGAAGGAAGTCTGAGAAGACTCTTCCTTCTTGAAAAGATCACAGAGTATCAGATTATCTGTCGCCCACTGTCAAATAGAGTTTAGCAAATGTTTTTCTTATTTGGTATTTGGATACGGTCGTGACAATGTTTAGACCCAGTTGTAGCATGTATTACTCTGACAAAGAGCTGATAACAAGCTGATAGATTCGGTCCTTGGCAAATCCCAACATGTGAATGTCTGGTTTTGCCCTGAACGTCAAAGAAAAGTCTGTGATCAAAAATCATGGAATGGGAACACCAGCAGGATTTCATTTTAAATTGCTGAAATGCTTTAGTCTGAATTTTAGTGAAAATGAAACCCATCAGCATGTCGCAAATGTTTCCTTGCAACTGACTGAAAGAAGATAGATCTCATGAATTCATGCCACCACGGCCTGATGCTGATGTCATCATTTTCCCTAAGAGTCAATCTCCCTGTGTGGAACGATTTCCCACTGCCTGCACATAATCACATGACTCTGAGGACTGCTCTGGACGCACTGAACAACAGCAGACACTCATTTGTGGAGCTCACTACAATTATGCAGAGCATCAGGTCCATACTGTGATTTCCTTAAAACAATACTGCGAGTGATTTTCTTAATTCAGAGTGAAATATTTCTGGAGAGCTCAGCGAAACAACTGTGTTGTGTTTTGGGTTGAGCAAGACTAAAGACATCTTTATAAATTAGTAAAATGTTTCCTGAGCTGTTTTGGGAAATTATCTGGCAATCTGAAAGGAAGTCCATTACGGGTTAAGTACTCATCTCTTGAAATAAACGACCTTTCAACTTTATTGCTGACTTTTATCCTATAATTAGAAGTGCAACTGCCATTGAAAGTGTATTGTTAAATTTGAAGAACAGATTACTGTCATTCCTGAGCATCAGTTCTGTGGTTTATGAAGTTTTTTATCCAATATCCTTGTCTACTTTATTGCCTTTTGAAGCTTTCAGAAAGGATGTTAGCATTAGTCACTGTACTTCTATCTCTGGTATCACCCTGTGGTGTCTTTTGCTTTCAATTTGCTCTTGGGAATCTCTTGAGATAAATGAAAATATTTGCTTCTAGAAAAAAATTACTAACAAACTATTGCAAGGAGGGATAGGAAACTGAGAACAAAGTCTAGGTATTGTCATACTCTTTAACGTGGGATCAGACTATTCTGATGAGTGAAATTGATTTTGGTACGTACATACCAAAGGTGAATTAGGTTTGGGTTATTTAAAAGAAGAAATTGATTTTGGTGCATACATATCAAAGGCGAATTAGGTTTGGGTTATTTAAAAGAAGAATTTCTCGTGGCTGGAGTAGGAGTGGAAAGAAAGAAATCCAAACTACACCGAGCTCCTGCATTTTGTGTTTACTCAGTGCGGTTCCCGAGCATCGGAACTAACCTGGCTCGCTGTGGCTGGGCTGTCCCACGTCCCTGCGGATACCAAAGGGCTGAATTTCCCCCCTGGAGCCGGGTCCCTGTTTTTTTCCGAAGGCAGGAATCCGATCGCCCCCTGCGGGGCAGGAGCGGGGACAACGCCGAGCCCAGCCCCAGGTGGAGGGGGGACTCCATTCACAGACCTCAACGAGGCCTTTTAAATACAAAAAGGGGTAGTAAACACTCCCAGCTGGGCGGTGGTGCGGGGCGAGGGGCTCTGCAGAGCTCCCACCTCCAGCCCCTCCAGGAGTCTGTGCCGTCTCTAGAAACTAAGAAGAGCAAGAGCTCTCAGGTATGGCACCGCAGGAGTAAATATGTGAGGTTCGCAAGTCCAGCTCGCGTGTTTCAGGACTGCTTTGTTGTTGTTATTGTTGGTTTTACATGTAAAAATAGGAGCGCTGCTTCTGTCCTTCGGACACAAGCACCCCTTGTCGTTGGCAATGTTTCCAGAGCCAGCTTTCTCCTCTCTGTTTAACCGGAGCCAGAGGCGTGCAGTGCTCCATGTGAGGCAGCGTTAGAGAGTGGCTCAGGTGCCTGGGAGCGGGTGGGTGAGGAATACAGAATGCCAGGAGTCGTGGATCATTTCAGACTCACATTAAGTTGATGGTACAGAAACTAAGATGGAGCCATAATAGAGGAAAACTTGAGGCCCTCTATCATTTGTTGGAAGAAGCTGATTATGTGTGGGATTTCTACAGTTTTCACTATGCAAATTTTAGGAGGAAAATGCATACTAAGAATTTTTTTCAGCAATATTCAGGATTGCATACACCTCATTTCATAACAAGTTTTGCAGTGACATTTCAAAATTAAATGTTTTTATTTCCGAACGTGGAAATAAAATGTAACACGCCAAGATGTGGAATAAAAGATAAATCAATGTCACAGTGAATAGTCTCAGGCTCTGCAAGTACAGTTGTGCTGACAAAGCCTTCTCATGAGGGTGTAGTAATGACAGTAAACTGAATTACCTGAGTACAAGTCACACTGGTAAGCACTGTAACACATTTCAGCAAAATCCTTTTGTCTGATAAGTGGTTAACAAGCAAAACTTTACCTACATGATTTTGCAGGATAGATAGCATCACAAAATTTTAGTCGTGGAAGTTAAAAAAACCCCACAAGTTGGGATTTTTGGTTTGGTATGGTTTTAATGATGAAATAAATTAGAAAACTGTGATGGTGAAAAACTCAGTGGAAAAAGATTTAGTCAAAAATTTCAGTGAGATTTGGCACTCAAATTGTAGTCTACTGCTAGTCTGTGAAGTGTGAGATACCAGCGTGGATACCCGTTTTTTCTCTCAGCTGTACAAGTGTTCAGGAACTAACTTTTATGGATTATTTTCTTTGATATGAAGTAAGAGAAGAAAGATATCATGGCAATAGAATGGAATTCAATTACTCCATCCTGGTGCCTTGTGGACTGAGTAGGCTAAAAATGAGTTTAAGAATGCATAGGAACTTGATCACCAGACTATAGCCACTAAACTTTACCTATCTGTCTTAAATACTGTCAATGCTTGGCAGCCTTCTAGATCCCTGTTACAGTACACATGAAATTTCAAGTCTGAAAAAGAAGAAGCTTAGAAGACTATAGACATGTAAACATATATTTTATTAAATTACTTTTGTTACAACATTCTTCAGAGATCAATTCCTATGTGAAAGCATAAGAAATGAGTGGAAGCTTACATATGGTCAGGTTTGATTTAGCAGCATCATTTCAGAAAGGTAGAAATCACAAGGGAAAACACACTAAATAAGCAATGGTGATATTATGCACTTCTATAATTATGAATGGCAGCGAAGCCAAAATCTGGACTCACCAATTACACTGCAGCTCCTTGTGTGGATCTGTAAGCTATTTCTTTGGTGTCTAGTCCATTCCACAGAATTCGCTATTACCGGACTTTTGTTCCAATTGTTCATTCAGTTTTTCAGCCCTCAAGTCAGGGAACATCCTTACACTTAGCACGTGATGGTTTGATTGGCTCCAGTGGCCGATAAAATCCTTTATACTGGAAAGCGTTTAGATTAGTCCTGAAATGGGACTACTCTCAGTGAGATTATACACTGGGACAAGTTATTAGCCTTGGGCTTGTTTGGGTTTTTTGAATTTGGATCATATGCAAAACTAAGTTTTTAAGCAAACTCTTTGTTAATTTTATTTCGTCTTCAGTCCCTATGTAAAGATGCATCACTGGACTGTGACACTTTTAGCTGTTGGAACATAAAATAATTTCATCTTCAGTGAACGTGCCGACTTGTTCACTTTGTCACAATAAGAGGGAGTATTTAACAGGATGTTTTCACCTTTAAACACTGTCACAAGTCAAACCCAGCAGTTTATCTGTCCAATCCATCACTACACGTGGAAACAGAAACTAGAAATACATTATAAATGTATCAATTTGGCTCTTTCACGCTGCTGGCCACAATAATAGACATTTGGCCAGCCACCAGAACACCAATAAGCCACCAGAGCTTATTTACTTCAGTCCTTTAGAACAACTTTTGCTTCCAGGACTTAGCACTAATGTCTGTTTAGAACAGTTTCTGTAGGTGTATTTTAAAAACAACATAGAAAATGTCCATGGAAATTCATTAAAAATGGTAGTGATTTCAGCTGGTGTTGTCGTTCCTTGCTACTGCTCAGATTGGGAATTGTCTGTGGAAGTTGCACACAATCAGGTTATTTCTCAGTGGAGAACAGGCTCATGAGGCACCAGGCAGACTCTGCATGCATGACTCTGCTCAGGTTTTGCAGAATGATAAGCATTCTTCTCTCTTTTTTTGAATAAGAATTGTATTTACTTCAGTTTAAGCCAAATTGAATGCACTTTTATTGATTATAAACGACTTTGAACCTAGCCCTCTTCCAGCTCATTTAATCCGGGGTCTGCTAACAGTACTGTTTCCCAATGAAATGTTCCTGATGTTCTGGTAATCTCTGTCGTTTGTTGAGTAAATTCCCGTCTCTCAAAAGGTGAGGCTATGGCTTTTTACCCACATCACTGATGCCACTGTTATCTGGGTGAAGTGATCCACAAAAAATAGTCCAACCATTTTGAGCCATTTCTCTTCTTTGGAGCACCTTTTTTTCCGGGAATATAAAGAATGAAAGGCATAAGCTTTACTGCTTTTGTCTGATCTGGACATGAGGTCTGTCAAGCAACCATTCCACATCTTTAGTCCTTCCCTGCCCACCTATTTCAGTGGAGCATCTACCCCAGGAGAAAGCCTTGCGCCACAAGGACAGTTCTGGTGTCTTACCGGGGCTGAAGACAGGGGACAGTCCTTACACACGACAACTGCACTGGGGCTGGGGTGAGCCCTGCTCTCTCCCCAAACCAGCATTTTGTCTATTTTTGTCTGACTAGCAGAGTCAGCACTTTAGGAATGCCTACGTAATAGTTATATTGGTCTGATCCCTCGAGGCTGGGTCCGCAAGATTAATCCACCTACTTAAATTTAACACAAGTTGACAGTGACAGGTCTTTGTGACAAAAAGCATTAAGTGACCATCCTCATGTTGTTTGACGTATGAGAGTCTCTTTAACATGTTGCTCTTGCAAAGACATGTATCATACCTGTGTCCGTGATGGGGCAGCCACAGTCCTGCTTTCCTTTCCAGGTAAATGGGGGATAAGTCCTCTGCTCAGACTGGGTGAGATCCTGAATCCCTTGGCTATTCTTCACTGGGTGGTAACTGATCTGTATATAACTGCAAGGAGAAATTAGTGCAGGAGACTTTCCTCCTCCTTCCTGTGAGTGTTCCAGCCCAATGACGCTGAAACGCTATCTTTAGGCTTTCTGCAAGCCCTCATTTAATGCTCAAGGTCATTTCCTTTACTTACCTAAGGAAAAAACCCAAAAAACTACCCACTACTCATTTTCCAAAATGACTGAAAGTTCTTAAGCCTACCCAAAATACAGCTGGTCATGAGAACAGAGTTGAATGATGGAAAGGGTTATCCAGCCAGACCTCATTCCCAGTACGTTTGCTGACAGGTTGTAGCTCTTGAACGGTCTGAACTGCAGGTCTCCAGGATACTTTGCTTTCAGCACAGCGGTAGAGTAGGACCTGGAGACTCTTTTAGAACCATCATCATGCCTCATTATGATTGCACTCCAGTGTGAAAAGTAATATATGTGATGTCAGGGAGTTTCTATGCTTGGTACTGTCAGAGAAGCCAGTGGAAGTGGGAATCCAGAGCCCTTGAGAACTGGCCACCACACACAAACTGACATCCATATGTCAGTTCCCTGCCAAAGCTGCTTCTGGCTGCTGCAGGTCAGATGCCAATGCAACCAGACCTAAAATGGAATTGAGATTTTAAATGACGATAGCTTCAGTTTAACGTGGCTCTTAAGCATTTCCATTACTTTAGCACATCAGTCAATCTCATAGAAATTTTTAAAGCTTAGTTATCTATATACATAGCAAATGATTTTAAGTCTTATTTTGTCTGAAAAACTGAACATAGTAAATGTGGAAAAGAGATGGAAAACTGTTGGTAATGGGTCAAGTTGCATCTCCTGCTGATTTTCAAGTGTGCATGGGTGCGTATATAATTATACATTACAAATAAAAATGTCTTGGCTCTAAGTGCTCATATCCTGTGTCAGACTGGATCCTGAGTGCATCTCATGACATGGCTGAGGCATGGAAGCATTTCTGCAGATATTATCTAAGTGACAGTTGTGCTTTCATTTTATTTGCTAACTGCCCTTAATACACTGTCTTTTCTGAGCAGCCATGTAGAGAGGACTGCTAAGTTCATTGCTATTCTTGCTGTAGAATTACATACAGCCTGATGCATTGCCAGTTTCACCACCAATGACTAACCCAAGGTCTGTGTTTAGCATGACACAACCCGCTGAAATGCGACATTCTTGGTTTCTCAAATAAAGAACTGCAAAGAAGAGACCTTTTGTTTCAGAGACTCTGAAGCAGAAGTTAACTTCAGTTGTTCTGTAGACAGTGCACTTGACATTGTGGTGTCAATTCAGTGGTAACTGGACCTTCAACAGCCTCTTTTCCCTTTAGCTCAAGAGGCATCATTGCAACCCAGCGAACTGCACTTCTCTAAAGGGATTGAGAATCGCACGCTGGAGACTTTCTCCACCAGCAGCCCCCCTGACAATGCCTGGACAGAGCACCATATTAGGCAACAGGCCGCAGGGAATGGCATCTGGGGACTCCAGGGAGCATGCCTCCTAGGAAAGGAGCACAGCCATAAGCTGCTGGTTGGGTGTGCAGAGCCCTGTCCTGGCTGACAAGCCTGTTGCAGAGGTCAGCCAGAGAGGGCTATCATTCTTTGGGGAGGTGGAAACGACTCAGAGCTATTAATGGTTTTTTTCCTGGCTGTCCTCAGGAATGGAATGGTAAGCCATAGCATGACCATGAAAGGGGCTGCACATAGCCAAAAGATTATGTTGAAGTATCTCCCATGTCTCTGCCACCCCCAGTGCCTGGAACTCTCCCTCTTTCTTTTTTCTTCCCACATCATACCTCAGGTCTCTCCTTTGAGATCCATTCTTGCCTCGGTTTTCTTAGCAACAACCTGAATAGCCTTGAATTATGGTTTAGGAAGCAAACCACTGACTTATTGGTCTGACTTCAGTCATCATCCCATCACAGAATAGCTGAGATTGGAAAGGACCTTTGGAGACAGTCTAGTCCAAGCTCTCTGCTAGCAACAGGGTCCAATAGAGCAGGTTGCCTACGAGAGTGCTCAGGTTTTGAATATCTCCTTTTGTTGTCTGCATGCATGAAATGAAGTTTAGACCATAATAATAGTGTTTCAGGTCTGGTCTGGTCTTTGGCTAACATCTGTGCTGGGTAAGGCAGGACTCATAAGATGTGTGATTGCTGAGCAGCATTACGGCGTTGGTGAAGCCAGGGAATACCTCTCAAAATGAAAGAAAAATTCAAGGCAAGTCCCTCAAAAGTCTCATAAGCCTTTCATCTGAGAGTGGAAAGTGCTTTAGTGCTTTATTTGTTGAGTTTTCAATTATAAATTTATAACCCTTCCTGGTGAGCCAGGGAGGATTTTCTAATCCAGTGTTCATAAGAATACTCCCTGTTTCTAACTATTAAATTTCACAAGGGAAATTATACAATCAATAATTTTCTGCTATTACTTTTCCATGCAAGAAACATACTTCTATGCCACAACGATGTCTCAGCAGAATATTTTACTCTCAGCAGAAACAGTGAGAAATATCATGGTAGCAAAGCAAATGCGTTCCAAGACATACTCTTTGTAGTGCAATTTTCATGTTTTCATATGAAAAACTTTCATATTTTTCTAGGCTGCAGAACAGAACTTAGTATGTCAGTAATTAGACCAGAAAAAATAAATTGCTATGAACCTAAGTAAACATATTTTATTATTTTCACACTCTGTGTGTCAGTCTTTAATATACTTCCTTCCATTCTGTGGGATGGGTGCTGTGATCAGAACAAACTACCTGAGCTCTTTCGTTGTTGTAAGGGATTCTCTTTGGAACCTCTACCAGGATTTGCTATTGTATCTGTGTATGTGACTGGAAGTTCCTAAACCACATCAAATCCACACACTCAGCTTAAAATTATATTTGCACTAAAATTATCTCTCCCTTTTAAACATTAAATGGATTTATTAAGAATGAGAATTATGTTTTAGCTGTATTTAGAACTGAGTGTAAAGTAATAGCCTTACCAGCATTTCTGTGTGACAGAGATTGAAATTTTATTTCCTGGATCTGACCTGAGGTGGGGTCCCAAAGGTTAATTCTCATAACATGACAAAGGTTATAAGAGCCACCTACTGTCACAGTTCAGGGTTTCAACTTTTTAAATCTTTGCTTGTTATAAGTAGTTAAACTGTAAATCAATGCACTGGTGCCAATAAATATTGCTGTTTTCAACGTGTCTAGACTCCTAAAGCTTTTAAATGTTGAAAATAAGCTTCCTTTTCTGTTTTAAAAATATATTTTAGCTAGTCAATTTGTTCTTATGCTTTTAGGTGGGGGAACATGTCATTCCAAAAGGATAACATTTAAACAGGGTAAAAAGCCTGGCTTCTGTATCACACATTGGAAAGGGAAGTGATTTATAAATCATGATTTAAAAATCATGACTGAAGAAAGAAAACCCAAACATACTGCAGGTCCTACTCAGAGCAGCTAAACTGATTTTTTTTTTTTATACTTTCTGCTTGCACTGAACATTGAGCTCTAGATCTAATGGTGTGGTGCAAACGAGATGAAGGTCTCTGGATTCACTCTGCATTATCCCCCTAAGTTAATGAATCCATTAGACTTCATGATTAAAGTAATATCAGATATTATTTCAGCTAGTGGAAATTTTGCTTAAACATAGGATATTATCTGCCAGAAGCCCATTGATGTGGCAACTTGTACCTTTAAGCATATATTCAAGACCAAATGACTTAAATAAATCAAACCTGAACTTGAAATTCAGCTTGGATTCCATGATATTCCAGAACTGTCCTGAACTGTAATTGCTGAAATGTCTTGAAATGTACTGGGGCCCAATTGATGTGAATACCTGCACATGAGGGAGAGACCTTATCACTCTCTAAAACTACCTGAAAGGAAGCTGTAGACAGGCAGAGGTCAGTCTCTTCTCCCAAGCAAACAGTGATAGCACAAGAGGAAATGGCCTCAAATTGTACCAGGGAAGGTTGAGTTTGGATATTAGGAAAAATTTCATTACTGGAAGGGTTGTTGAGCACTGGAACAGGCTGCCTGAGGAATTGGAGTCAGCATCCCTGGGGGAATTTAGAAGATGTTTAGATGTGGTGCTTGGGGATGTGGTTTAGTGGTGACTTGGCAGTGCTGGGTTAGTGGTTGGACTCGATGATCTTAGAGACCTTTTCCAACCTAAAAGATTCTACGTTTCTATGAATATTATCTATCTCCACACTAAACGAGTTCACTAACCTCTCTTTGCAGAACAAGAGCTTTGGATCTCTGACCTTGTCACTCTGAAGTTGTCACATGTTGCGTGTGTGAAGGCAAAAATAATTCACAACTGCATTAAAATATTAAAGAACTCAAAGTCAACAAACGTATACCAAATGTGTGAAAAATATTTTCTTGTATTTGAAGCTCAATATCTGTCTTCTTTCCTCATTTTTCAGAAACTGAAAATGAAAGTGCACCGCCACCTCCAGGTTAGTGTAAAAAATGCTAATTTGAGCTGTGGCACTAACAACAGTTGCATGAGACTAGATACTGCGTAGCCATAATATGGTTTGTGCTCAGTCTCTTCGAAAGCAAGAGGACAGTAAGAGAAGTAAAAAATGCCTGCCCAAGTAAGATATTCTCACTTCACTTTGCCTGCATACTGATTTTTCAGACTCAATTTTTGTTTGTGAATGGCTAGTTGTTTGCTTAATATTGCGCACGTCCTTCAGGGTACAGGCAAATTATGGCTGTTTAAATTCTGTGGCTAAATGATGCCGTCCTCTTTGATGCTGGACAGCATCTAATTACCAAAATATTCCCTTCCATTTTGCCTGAAAGGTACACTGTGAGTAAAGTTGACAGAATCAAGCATGGGATTCATTTCACTTACTTTTAGTCCTTTGAAAATTATGTATCCTGTCTAAGTTGTTCAACAGCGCTCCACCTCTGACCAGTGGAGCACATCCTGGGTCATCCAGAATGGGCATTTCCCAGATAATCTGTCTAAAATGTCACTAGATACCTGTGTGCAGGCAACTGCCCTGAGGAGTCTGATTAATTGTCTAGAGTGGAGTGGCTGAGTTCCAGGAAGCCAAAGTTAGGTGAGGTGAAACTCATTCATAAGAATGAGGGCTTAAGGTAAAGCTGAAGCTGTGCAAAGCACAGGAGTTCATTTTAGTTCATTTTAGGAGCTGGAAAGGCAGGCAAGCCTTTGCCTTGTGCCACTGAGCAACTTCAGTTATATTCTCAGATAATGGTTAATAAATACCCTCACTACAAGTCTTAAATCTGCCTTTACTTACGGTCTTGCTAACTGGCATTTTTCAAGATGTCTTTGTTTCAACAATTCACTCTTTGGTTAAAAAATGACAAAGGTAGTAGTATCATTTGCCAGGAGGAGTTTCATGGTTAAATTATCCATATATTATTTTTACGTGATGAGCTCTTTCATATTGCATATATTTGTAAGGAAAGTTAATTGGTATTTAATTAATGATATTTTACTCAACCATAAAATTTGTACAGTTAATATTAAACTAATTAATTTCACCCTTAGGCTCTTACCTGATATACTTTGTACTCGAATTCATGTTTTTAATCAATCTTAACTTTCAAGAAGAACTGAAATGAGAAACAGCTTTTTGCTTACAGAAAGAAACAGCATCTTCGAAGCGTTACATTAAAAACATCTATTAACATTTTCAAAGAATTACCATCTTTGTTTCTACTTAAAAACACAGGATTAAATACAAAATCACTTCTATATCCTCCTTTCTTTTCTCCTTACCTATTTTACTTCTGAAAAATAAGTAGGGAGTCATTAGGCCTTTATGGTTAGGCACAGACCAAACTGGGATATTTCTGAGCTGGAAGTGTCAATCGCTTCTAGCTTCCTTCTGCCTGACTCAGGATGCTGTCATCTTGGATTATCAAGTGCTAATACACAAAGAGGGAAGTTGGTTTCAAGATTCCAGAGTTTATAACTTATAAATATTTTATTGGACATAATCAAGGATCTTGAACTGCACCAGGAAATTTTTGGGAAGTCATTGTGAGGGCTCCTTACGGATCTTAAGCCACAAGTGTGGAACACTTTGACTGATGAAGTTTTCAAATGGGATGTAGACCTCCTGCAATCTGCCAAGAATAGTGAAATCTATCCCAGTTCCTACTGGGAAAATGAAGTGTTACTGTGGCAAAAGTCCCATAAAAAAGGAACAGGTTTGACCATCTGGCCAAGATGGACAACCTGACAACTGGAGCTTGGGAATTTAGGGAATCCAGACAGAAGCATCCAAGAGTCTGTCACACTACCAGAATGTGGATTTTCCTATTAAGTTTCAAGTTTAATTTTCATAGTTACTGTGGCTGCACACATGTCAACAAGAAATCAGGATAATCAGAAAATCAACTGGCTCTTGCAGATATTTCCTCCATGGAACAAAAGTTATCCTAACTCCATCCTGACAATGTTATTCTATTGACCATCACCCAAAGCCATATTCTGTCAGGCAGCTGGCAGGTAAGTTTGCCACAGAAAGCCATTGTTCACAGGCAATAGGATATTGACTTTTCATACCTTGAAGACAGCACAATTCATGTGATTTGACAAGATCCTAGATTACTTTGTATGCAGATTGAATGAGGTAGGAAACCAAAAGGAATAGGAATCCTATCAAATCCTGAAATAGAGAAAGTGTGGAAATCATTTCGTTCAAAGTACAGTCCAGATTTTCTCATACACATGAGGTCAAAAATAATTCACATTCACCTCCTGGGAGTAGAGGACAGGTTGGCAGTTCTGATCAAGAAAACTAAATACAAGTAGTCTTGGCAAGATTATGCTTATAATGGTGAAGGTAGTGATAAAGAATTAAAGAACGTCCTCAATACACTCTCTGTACTTTTCCTTAAGGATAAGCTGAGTGGCAGTATCTCATTTCCTTCCAATTAACAGTGACATGTAACTCATTTCAAAAGCTTTTNATAAACCGAGTGGCAGTGTCTCATGTCTGATCCAATTTCCTTCCAATTAACAGCGATATGTAACTCATTTCAAAAGCTTTTGCGAATTAGCCCAAGAACAAGAAACTAACAATTGCAGCTTCTAAAAAAAACCTAGCATTTTTCTTCCACTGAGTCCAGGAACATCAATCTTGCATGACTTGTTCAAAACATCAAAATTGTGTTGATATGCACAAGCTGTAAAATGCTTTATGGGATTGCAACTGTATATTACATATACACATATATCATTCTTTAAAGTTGTTTTACCAATACCAGCAGAACCTGTATATTTTAATGCTGTGTAAGTCTTTCTTTTTACTTTAAGATCCTCTCAAAACTATACTTGTACTTCCTACACAGAACAAACAACACCACAGGACGGTGGAAATGAAAAGGGCAAAGGTAAGTCCGAAACCCTATTTAAAAAATGGGCAGTAAAGACAACATTCCCAAATGCTGTTCTGATGCTGGATTGTTTGAGCTTTAATTCAGAATTTTGATGCTAAATTTCAGAAGTGTGATGTGAGGCTTCCTAAATCCTTTTTCTGCATGACTCAGCCAGCACAAGGAAACTATGATACTTATGAGTATTTTCAAAAATTCTGCAAACCAGACTGATACTTTAGCAACATTATTTTACATTGACTGTTTAATTAATGGATCAAATAACAAGTGATTTGCATGAGCAGAAAGCCGTGTTTAAATGAGCCTGGATGTTGCCCCTGACCAAGCTTGATTAAACTCAGACACTGTGCACACTGGTAGCTTTTAAATAAAGTGGACAATGTCCTACTGTCATTCTAAGGTGTTTCTGTTCTACCACAGAAACTTGATATTTTACCTTTCAGAAAGTCCCATAGATTTTTTTCATCTGAAATTAAAAATCACACATTCATCTTTCTGCCCTCATTGGGAGCCCAGCAGCTGAGCTCATTACAGGTTCTGAAAAGTGTGTTTGAGGACTGTCTGCTGTGAACAAATAGACAACTGTTCCACTAGCAATGCATGCAAAAATCAGCTCCAGTTTTAATACATATTTTTGTGCTGCTGAGATTAGATTCCAGCTCTGTTGTCAGTTCTTCTGATTACAAGGATGTAATTTTGAGGGAACTGGGCCAAATTCCCCTACTTTTTCATAGGAGCCCAGCCCTGCCAAAGTAGAAATCAAACACCCCATCAGCTTATTTTGAAGAGAATAATCTCTTTTTTTAACTTCATTCTGATCAAAGGCTAAACCAGACCCAGATATGCTTACAACTGACACAATGCTTGTTTTTCATTTAGCATGGTTATGCTTTTTCATGGCAAATCAAGAAACGGCTTGCTTGAAAATGTATTCTGGCTTTTGGTATCTTCCAAACAAAATCTTGTCTTGTAGACAGACTGGATTCATACTTGATACTTGCAGATTTATTTGGCAAAGGCATGCATGGCTATTTTTCCCAGCAGAGTCAAAATATAAACACTAAGAATGTGTGATTCAAGTACCCTTTTGAGAATAAAAATGCTGAACCAGGCTTCAGTGCATGCTATTTTGCCAGTTATCCTTGCATCGAGCAATTATTTTGACACACAGAATTTTGTGTGAGTAATCAAATCTGTCAACTTGGTAATGGAAATGCAATTCAGAAATAATTTGCATGCCTAATGATAGGAAAAAAGATGAAGGTCTTGCCTCAAGCTATTCCAACAGTTAGTTCTGCTTGCTTTAATTTGGATATGAGAGAAATGTTTGTTCCCAAACTGAACATGAATGGTGATTTCCCCACTGCTTACAAGCCTGCATTTCACTGAATAAAAATGAAAACATGGTAGGTAACTTATCCAATACTTCTGTTATCTTCTTGTACATTATTATGCTTTTGTTTGGAATTTAGTGAAGGACACAAGTATTCTCTAGGAGGAAAAGTGTTCCTCCTGAGAGAAACCTCTCAGCGCTAGGAGGAATTTACCATCAAAAAATATTGTCTGAGATCCTACCATGGAAATCTTTTCCAGTTTCAGTCCATGGTGGCAGCCGTTGCATCTGTAAAAATTCCAGTGAAAGTCTGAATATTAATATGTAGATGACCTTCTGCCATGCTCCAGTGAAGCTGTCACCTCTGCAAAGCAAAGTAGATGTCATTGTCAGACACTCAGTAGTAATACTTTTAAAAATTAGTTACAGTGAAGTTGTTCCTATCAGCTCTTGTTTTATTGCAGAGTATCATCAAGGGAAAATAAATTTTCATAGAGTAATTCCTTCAAGTTTGTGTGCCAGTAAAAAAGAGTCTTTATAATGGTGAGCATAATTCACAAAAAGGAAAAGGTTCCATTCTTCCCACCTGTCCAAAATAATTTACACTTGAAAATGAACAGTTCAGCATGGAAATTATGACAGAACCAGCTAGATGTTAGCTTCGGTATAAGCTATATGTAAAACACTTTCTGCAGCTTCAGAAGTAGCAGATGTGGGTACTTCCCTGAATGGGAATGAGGTGGGAAAGATGTCATATCTGAGTTCCACAGCAATTCTACAATACTTTTGTGTCAGCAGTTGTGACCTGTTTGCTGATAATTTGTAAGACAGAGCACACTGCAGGAACCTGAGATGGGCCCCTGCTGCAGCACAGCCCAGCTGGGACAGTGCTGGAACCCGACATCCTGGAAAGAAATCTTGGTAGTCCATGTAAATCCCATAGTCGATAATTTTCACCTCATCCCTAAAACAAAATTAACAACAGAAGTTAGGAAGAGAGAGTGTACCTATCTGTGTGTCTGTTTTACTGTTCTATTTCTTTTAAGTACTTACTGTCTGTGTGAAATTGCATATTTATATTCCTTTGTGTTCACCGTGAAGTTATGAAATGAAAAACAGTGTGGTAAATTCTTTGTATCTTGTGGTTATTTTTCTGTAAATTAGTAGCTCAGAGCAGTAAACATAAAATTTTCTTTCATAAAATAAACCAGTTCAAAAATACCTATAATAATGTTGTAAAAATTCAGGATATGTATGATCACCCATTTTATTTTCAGAGAAAAAAAGCGAATCAGCACAAATTCCTCTAAATTTACTACATTATCTTATGTTCATTCAATTTAAATGCTTGTGACTTTGTTTTTAATTTTAGCATTATCTTACAGATTGAGTACGTTACAATTTTGTTCCCACTTGCTGGAATAATGATCAAATTTTAATATCAATTTGCTCATTCCTTTTTTTAGGTCACATCCAGCCATTCAGAGAGCTACTAAAATTTCTGCATGTTTTACTGATACCTTTCCTCTAGGTTTCTTCCAACCATCTACTAAAATGTTCACGGCATGTGTCATCCTTGTATTTTTCCAGGTTTCACTTATCCATTCATCTCCCTACTAAAACTTCCCTTCTGTAGGTTTGTGCTTCATTTACCATTTCCAGAATGCCAAGTCCCCTTGAAGGGACTGCTGAACACCCTTTGAAAATCAGATTGTAACTGAAGTCAACTAAATTTGAAACTCTCGGTCTTACCGTGCTCTGTAATTTCAGCATAAACAATGAAATAGAGAACTAAAATAATGTACAATTAATAGGTTTTGGCCACTTCTGCAAAACAGTAAGTTTGTCAACAATGTGACTGATGGCAGAATAGCAGCTTCCATTTTGTGTGGTATGTTTCAGATCAGGGGAAAGCAGGTCTAAAATTCTTGATACCAGCAGTTCATACATAAATCAGTAATTATTCTTTTTTTTTGGACAGATTTTTCTACATTTGCTGTGCCACTAGTCAGGAAATTTAATATTAAGGTTACACCAAGTGTGAGTATAAAAAGATTTTAGGTTAGCGTCTTCTGAGATGTGGAGAGTTCTTTCATCCAACAGGACTCTATTCCTGATGAAGCTCAGTCTGCTCCACAGTTCATGTTATCATTTAGGAACAAGGAAAAGAAACATAAATGCCCTATATGTTAATGAGAATGTGCCAGAAACAAAGAATAAAGATTTCTATGCAGTAATGCATCTTATCAGCCTGCTGTCAAAGGAATCGATTGATTTCTCCATACCAAACTCTTGTCATGCTGCAAAATACATTCCATTAAAAGTTTACTTGCAGACGATAAGGATAGTGAATAAATGATCATAGTTCTACTGACAGACCTGATATTTTTGCTTTTTTTGTTATCTTTAAATAGACTTTATTGCTAGCATAAACAATCATTCATCACAGAAAGTGAATTGTCTATAGCTGCTGAACAAATAGTCAGTCAATTTTGTCCTAGAAGCCTGAGATATAAGGAGTGATGGATTGATAATTACCCATTTATCAAAACAATCCTTCCAGCATGTACTGTTTTCATACTCTTTCCATTTCTAACACGTTCAATGGGGCTTTCATCTTGATACTTCTGAAATGTTTGTTTGTTTCCTTTGTTTGCCTTTGATGTTAATGTTTTGTTTGAAAAATGATAGATTACCCTGGAGAAACCCCAGCAATCCCTCTGCAAAACGAATAACGTCTTTTTGGGTTTTTTAGTTTTTCAAATGACTGAATGAAAGAGAAATCTGAGTGGTCTTTTCATAACTTGATTATCATACACCATCATGTAGGATGCATCACATCAAATGTTTTATGCTGATCTTAATTATTTTTTTCCAGCCAGATGGCTCTTTGAGCCATCATCAATCACAATGGTGACATTATTGACAAAAAGAGCTAAAAGTACACTTTATGCTTTCATGAAATATGGAGAAAGATTTGCAGTGGAAGCACATAGCCTTGCATCCATTTAGTTGCTAATACAGTATGTTAAAACATCTGACTTAATCATTACTGTGCTTTTGCTGAAAATCAACATTTTCAACACCTCCTTATGGCATTGGATGATGCAGGTCACGAGAACTCTTCCATTATTCTTTTTTTTTTCCTGTGAATAGGAAAAGATATTTGCAAGATAACACATTAATCCTTCATGTGTAGGCATGCCATTTACAACTCTCATCCTCCTCCGAAGAGATCTTTAAAATGAAGTTTGATGAATCATTAAAAAGGAATGAGTAAAACGTTATGGCTAAGTAGATAAATTCTATTAACAGACTTTTAAATAGCCTTCAGTAGTTAAACAAACCCAAAAATTCAATATTTCCAGTGTTTATGAAAATGCAACTATATTTCATAGTGCTTTTGTCATAGTTATTGCATTTTTCCTTGAAAAATATAGATAAATTATAACTTTAAGGTCAAAGGAAGACTTCAGATTTAAAATGTGATAATGGAAACACAAGTACAAGATATAAAAAAATCCAAACCCAAAGAAAAGTATCTTTAGAGATGTGGGTTAATATTTTTCAAAAGTTGTTCTTGTTCAACTCTGTTCTCCATTTTGAAATGTTCTACAGATTATGTTCTGATACAGTATAAAAACATGTTATCTTCACATTACCTATGTATTAAATCCTAAATATATCTAGTTTATTCTTGCCTTTCAAAGCATACCTTGGTTATTAGTTTCTTTTTTACTGTTAGGCTTTTAAGACATTATTTGCTTATTTTTATCAAAGCTGATATCTGAGGTTTCTACTCAACGCCTGAAATTCAAAAAGATGTAGGTGACTATTGTAAAGATAGTCTTTACCTTATTCTGGTTTACTAATAATCATGATTACAGTATTTCATTTTAATGCCAGTTTCATGGGTTTTTTTCAGGCTTTTGATTTATACAAATATATGCCTCAATGTATTCTATGTGATTAAATATTTTTAAATATCTGGGTAACAATTGCTTGTAGTGTTTTAATACCTGGTGGCGGTCAACTTTTAGTGTGATCAAAAGGAAAATCCAGCATGATGATAATAGTTCTTATTTAAAATTGTTCTCCCGTTGATGTGAGAAAAAAAGAGTTGTTTATTCCTCGCATTGTAAATTGATATTATAGCATAGAAATTATAAAGTATAAATACAGGGGGCTAGTTTTAACTTTTTCATACCTTGATTTAATAACGCTGAATGCATCTGTGGTGCACATTTTAATTGCAGACGTGGTCATCAGAGAAATGACATCTTCCTCAGGTTAGATATGTGATTGACCATCATCTCATTGTGGCTTTCTTATTGTAAACACTTTGGATTACATCTCTAACAAACAGAATCACTCCGCAGCTCTCATATAAACTCATGATTTAATAATAGATCACAGTCCACATCTCATTTTTTTTTTTACTTGCTTGAAACATTAAGGTTTCCCATTTCAGCTACTGAACTATGCAAAGCTTTCCTCATCAGTTTGAAGCTTCCATTGTGAATGCTCCCGAATATTGCGATCTATTTCCCTTTCTTTTGCAGGTTTTACATTTTCATGTAGTTGTTTTAAAGCAGATGACCATCTGTGCTTTCAGTTTCTTCATGTGCTTTTTCATTTGTATTTCTTTTCACAGATGAAGATGACACCTCAGTTAGTACTCCACCAGCAGGTTAGGACTGTGATAGTGCTTTGAGTGTGTATGTATGTATGTACTTTTCTCTTGACTATTAATGAAGAAAGAGTCCAAACCAGGGGACTGAACTCAGAACATATCACTTGGAAAAATTTTTAAAGTGTCCTATATTATATTAATCTCTGTCCAGAAGTACAAGACCCTTAAACCAGTTAAGTCCCTTTCCAGTCCTGTCTTGAGGTCTTTAGTAGATCTTCTCCCAGTGGAAGGTAGAATATTGGTTAGTGACCCAAAAGCAACTCCAGATAAATAAGTATCATAAGTTTAAATTTAATATAAGTTTAAATAATCAAAATACTGTCCCTCAGATAAATATTGAACAACATAAACTCATCTGTTACATGGAACTACGCAAACCATGGAAAAAACATCAGCCTCATGTAACCTTTCTAAAGAAAATCTTGAATGGAATTAAACTAATTTAGATTTTCTAGAGAAAAGTGGGAAAGATTCCTGGGTTTTTTTCTTAGCTGTTCCCTTTTTTCTGGTATTCAAGTAGTTCCTCATGGATATGGTCCTAAATATTTAATCTAATCTTCTTGTATGAGGAATCAGTGCTCTTAAAATCCCAGTGATCTGAGGTCAGTTAAGCTGTGATCTCCGAGCTGGTGTCATCTAAATTGCTCTTCCCTTTCAGATGGGATGTCTAAGCCAGCGGAAAGAAAAGATTCAGGTGAGACCTCCTGAAAAACATGATGAAACACTCCCAAAATTACTTAATAAAAATACCGTTTAGGCTTTATTTTTAAAAGATAGTACTTTATTTTCATTGTTTAGACAGTAGCAAACTATAGCTGTTGAAATGCTTCGAAGTACCAGAGCAAAGAGGTTTCTAGCAGCTAAACCAGGAGTGAGAGAAGGCTCTGCTGCACAGAACAGGACACGAATAGCAGCATTTGACACATACATACATACCTATCTATCTATATCTGTTCCTGTATAGATAGATACATAGCTGTTCCATTCCTCCTCAGCCCACAGGAATTCCATTCCTACATTCAGCCTCATCCGAGTCCCACACGCAGGTCCCAGAAGACTGTAGGAGAATGGCTTCTTCTCACCCCTCAAAGGACGGTGGGGAAAACTTAGCAAAATCATCATAACCTCTTTCTTCCTACCCTGGCAGGTAACGCACATTGCACCCACTCTTGTGGTTTCAGGATTTGCAGCCTCTGGAACAAAATGAGCAGCTGGTACTTCAACCATGGTTATAGACCTGGCATAGCCGCCTATGCCAGCCCGCGCCAAATCCACCTTCCCTTCTGTTTGCTTAATAAATAGGAAAATGTTAATATCTAAAGGTGATGATAATATTTAGGTGTTCTTTTATGTGGTACCAAATTAATGACTCTGTGTAAGCTTTTTCCATTTATTAATATCCTTTTTCCATTTCACCCCCCGCGGCATGTTAGGTCTGTTACTGCACGTGACCAGATCCTGTACTATCATCACTTCATCCTCTTCCCACCAATAACCTTCACTTGTTCTCATGTCGTTTCCATACATTGCCATGTTACAGCAGTATGATCTAAACATTTTGACTACAGAGAGTATATATAGATATGTATCTATATATATATTTGTGTTCATTTATGTCTGTGTAAATCATTTCATCTATGTGTATATATACGTGTATATACGTGTGTGTATATACATGAATGTCTTTACCTGTGAGAAATATTGTACAAGCAGGCATTTATATACAGAGGTGTTAGGCACACCACCCACAATCGACAGAAAGACAAAGATTCTGTGGCAAAGCTATCTAGCCTTTCAATACCTTCTTAAAATTCAGAATAGACTTTAGGATAATAAACCCAGTTTGGTTGCATTTTCCCCTGGTTGCCATGAGCTGTGTTGCATTTGTGAGTGGTGGAAATTTTCATGAGTTGAAAAGGCTCCCACAGCAGTAATCGCTACATATCAGACTGTTCTGACCTCTAACTTTAATCAGTTTCCTCTCTGTACTGGCAATAAACTCCTCAAAAAATGGAGATGTGGCATTTGGACTGCAGGTTGGGATATGAGACACGTGCTTTGCCTCTCTGCAGAAAGTGAGCAGAAAACAGACAGGCATCCCATCCACTGCCTTGCTCTCCTTGCACTTTCTGCTAGGAATCAGTTTTGACCATGGTTTTACCTGAGATGTAATGGCACAGCACAAAGCCAGGGCTGTCCAGATAAAGAGGAAGACCAGGAACACACAGCTCTCCCCATACAGTGCTCTGCCCTGGGGAGACCACTCATTTGCTGCTTCTCTCAGTACTGTTGTTCCTTTTCAGTTCCAAAGTCCCAGTTTCCAGAAGAGAAGCTGCTGTGTCTGAGCATATGTCACAATCATTTCCATTTGACCAACTGCTTTTTCCATAGAATATCACATGAAATGCACGTGGCAGAACAGGGTATTGACTGATCCCCACGTTCTCTGCTTCTGTCATGGAAGAAAAGAACAAAGTTCAGAAGTGAACTTTATCTTTGCCCTACTTTGCAGACATAGAGGAAGAACCAGCTTGTACAATGGACTTAGTTTGGGTTGAGAGAGATCCACTGAAACTGTGCATCAGATGTGGGGATTTTTGTGCTTCTAGCTGTTTGTGTTTTCAGAACCTCCACCTCTTCTGAAAAACAAAGAGCTGACCTTTGTGCATCACCTCTGTAAAGCACTCATGGTTGAATGCTGGTGCCGTTCAAGTTGCTCAGTGCCCGTCCTGGCTGATCAGGTTCCCCTCTCTTCCTCCCTGAGAGTTTAATTTTCTGTCACCACAGAGGTAGCGTTCTTGCAGGAACTGTACACAATGTGACAGCCAAGCAATGGATGTCAGTGTGAACAAAAGCTTACATGTCTTTCAGGACATCTGAAGAGAAAGGTGCTAGGGCTAGAGAGTTTAGGAAGTTCAGGTAAGTGTGCTTTGGCAGGAGTAAAACACCCTCAGATGATTGATATTTCCCCCTCTCTCTGCATCTCAGTATGGTCTCTTGGAGAAGGAGCTCCAGAAGAGTCAGAAAAACGCGATGACAGCCAAAGATCCACTTTATTCGTCGAGAAACCTCAGAGTGGGACAGTGAGTGTTGGTAAGTGCCCAGGAACAAAATCAAAAGCCACTGCCAGAGACACAGAGGCTGAGGCAGAGCTGGGAACAGTACCCGCAGTTCCTGTGACACTCAGGTTCTGCCGTCAGCTGCAAGTACTGCCTCTGGTTGCAGCTGGCTGTGAACTCCACTCTGAAGGCAAAAGGACTGTATGGAGAGAAGCAAAACCCAAGTGTTTAATTCAAGACAAGCTCAAAATCCAGTAATTTACTGAGCATAATGGTAAGAAGTATAGTTTCTGGAGAAGAAAGGTGGTTATTGTGACACTGTTGGCTGTACTGTTATTGATAAATCAGGAAGATCTTATGCAGGGTATCAGCAATGATAAGAAGTTCAGTACAGGCTACTTAATATGTCTATTATCTCCCTGGATACACAAAGATGTGGTCAGATGAAGGGATTTCTTTTATTCATACCTCTTATTTTTCTCAGTTTCTGAGCAGAAAAGAGGATTTGGGGAAAATTTATTTGGGAAAAATATGTAAGAAGTTAGTTGTATTTTCCTCTAGATGAATGTTAGGCTGGAAACTCAGCAGGGGCTGTGCAGTGGTCTTCTGAAAAATGAGAACTTTTACTATTCCCAATTTGTTGTTTAGAGATGACTCTTCCCTCTCACTTCTCAGCTTAAAGAATGAATGATACAAGTGCATGAAGAGGTCCAGGCTTTCTTTTCCAGACTGGAGTTTATCCATGCCTGGCAGACCCGGAACACCTGTGCTTCTTTTGAGCAAGCGAAGTCAAATATTAGGAACAATTCACCCATGAGAACATGGAGCTTTGCCCTAAATTTATCCTGCTTCTCAGTGCCTCAGCCTCCACACTGACAAGGGCAGAAAGCTTCCAGACCCAAAATCATTAACCTCTGCATCACTGCAGTACTTCCATAGTCTGTGTGACTCCATCTGACTCGTAATGTTTTAGTAGAACACGTGGAGACTGCATTGAGCAGAAGTGAAAGAAACTCATAGAGATCTACCTGATCAACCACATGTTCCTCAACAGCTGCATTATTCTTTTCTCTCTTTGAAAGGTGGGAATATTACATTTATAGCCAAAGTAGAAGCCAAAGACCTTCTCCGGAAGCCAAATGTTAAGTGGTTTAAAGGAAAATGGATGGACCTGGCCAGTAAAGCGGGGAAGCACCTGCAGCTGAAGGAGTCCTTCGAGCGTCACACCAAGGTGTGTCTTTACTTTCCCTTCTTGTAGGGGCAAAGCTCCAAAGAGAGCTTAAACATCAGTTTAAGACAACAGGTAGAAGCTCGAGAGCAGTGGAGTCTAACCCTGGCTTCCCCACACAGATTTCAGTGGTGATCTCTGACCCTCTGCAAAAGCAGACTTTTCTGCTCTCCCAGCATAGGACAAGTAATGGTGGGAAAATCAAAATTTTCCAATGCCATTTCTGGGTTCCAGTTTCTTTTCAGAGCCCACTATTTGAGTTATTCCTTGTTTCTGGTGCGTGTCTGAAAGACTCACGTTTTAACTTCTGCTATGTGCAAATGCATCCTCCACATTACTGAACAACTATGCTTGATTTTTAGATTCACACATTTGAGATGCAGATCATCAAAGCTAAGGAAAACTATGCAGGGAACTATCGCTGTGAAGTATCTTATAAGGACAAATTTGATAGCTGCTCTTTTGACCTTGAAGTCACTGGTAAGGTTGCATTTGTGTCTGCAAAGATTTATAAGGATTTCTTTCTCTTTTTTTCTTTCTTTCTTTTTTTTTTTTTAATTTGAAATGACACTTCATTTTGTTCAGACCCTTTAAATGAAGTAATGCTTAAAGTGAACATTTTTATCATAGAGCTCAGAAAACTTTCTTGTGTTTGTAATTTATTGTCTAAATGAACACTGGGGTAGATACCATGTAAGACATTTATCCAAAAATTAGAAAAGCTGGCAGGTAAAACCAGTATTGAATTCAAATCAGGCTCTAGCACACAAGATCCGGGGCTCTGTGTGTGTGCCCAGAGGTCAGCAGGGCGGGGGCCAGCCTGGCTCCATCCATTCACTGGCTGGGGATCAGAAGCATTTAACCTGTTTCAGGCTGTCCCAAAGGGGTAATTCTCACAAGGAGGATTCCACCTTGCCCCGAGAATCGGCGTGAGTCTGTAGCTGCAGAGGAGACTGTCTCTGTCTCTTCCCTCTGATGCTGAGTGTACTGAGAGAGTACAAGATGCCAGCAGGGAAGAAAGCATAGGAAGTGAGAAGACAAAAAGGCCAGAGCCCATGAATAAGGCAGGAAGGGGAGTGGAGAGAAACATCAGAGAAACAGATCTCCCACACAGAACTGCAGAAAGTACTTTAGAGAAACGGTACACTTAGCACTGAGCAGCTTTGCATGTGTCAGAACTTAATGCCAAAGGGGAAGCACAACCGCTGGTCACTTAGCAGGAAACTGAACAAATTTCACATTCCAAATTGCACTGATTACATAAATTATGTGAGCTTCAAATTATGTTTTTAATTCCTGTATTACTGTTATTTCATAGAATCTTCCCAAGCTGCTCCATCCATTGACATCAGATCTGCTTTCAAAAGAAGGTAACTTCAGTGATCCTATCAAGCTCCTCAGTAAAGGATTCTGGTAGCATGCACAGAACTTGTGTCAGACAATTGTATCGAGTACTTTATATAACTGATTTTGTAAATATAGATTAAAGAAGTGGAATTTCAGGTAATTGGTGGTGGGTAGAGTGAAATAGTTGAACGGCACATAGATAGTACATATGATATTAAATACCCCTACTGTGAAATTACAAGTGTCATTAATTTAAGGGATGATTGAATATTTAAGGCAATCAAATATATGTTTCTTTGGAGATTTTTAAAAATGTATTTTCATTCACTAAAATATTCTACTGCGTGTTTCCTGAAAGCTGTCAGCCACAATATGAAAGGTCCAGGTCCCAATCCTGCACTGATTAAAAGCAGAGAGAAAATTCACGTTGATTTCAAGAAGACAGGATCTGGCTTTGTTATCTTACAGTAAATAGTAAATACCATCAGTAAGGAAAATCAACAAACAGTATATTACAGAGAATGTAAGATAAAGCATTGTGTCTTAAGGTTTATTACCTTTCTGATAAAGTAGTAATTCTAATCAGTATAGGTGTCATCTTTTTGGGATTAAATATATAAAAAATATATAGAATGAAAATATTTTACGAACAGATAATGAATGCAGTTTGTTAATCTAGAAGTAAAGCTGTGATTCTGAGATAACTGCTTTAATTTAGAGGGCTTTAATTAAAAGAGAAAATCAAAAGATATTACATTCAAGGTGCATTTCCTTCTTTAGCACATTTTCAAAAATGCAATAACTACTCTGCCCAAGCAGATGAATCTCAGTATTTTCTAGTTTTCTAAGTAATATCTTGCATGTAAAATCTCTATTAACCATTGGCATAATTTCAGTTAAGATGTGCACTATCTTGCCCTTTTTACAAATATTTAGGGCATTTCTTTTGTCTGTATGTGCTCTATGATAAGGTAATTCTGCTAAAGATCACATTATAGATAGAAATGCACCTTCATAGGACTGTGATTTTCTAAATATGGACAATGTACTGTTTTATTTTTCTTTATAACTGTTTTCTCCCTTCATTTAGAGACAGGTTAAATCTTTAAGGTTAAGTACTTTTCAATCAGTATTTGACAGAGCTATGCATTGTTAAAAGCACCACCCAGCAATGCAAATCTTTGTTTTGTATTCGTAGCAAGAGATCAGCACAAGCCCTTTGTTTTTACACACGTCCACTACGGAAACGAAAAACAAAGCTGGTTGTGTTGAGTAGCTCCGATTCGTTTGTGTTACCGAAATCTAACACAAACCTCGGCAAATTTATGTACACAGTTACAAAAATTTGCCATCGAAGTATAAGAAGAAGCAATGCAAACCTCTGTGTTATTTTTCACAAGTGCCTCCAGAAACACGATCCGTGTGAAAAAGCATACAAGTTTGTGTTGATTTTATACAGTTATTTGTGTGTCTGGACAGTGTTGAGTATATGAGAAGTGTAGACTGTTTGCAATGTGTGTTGTCCAAGTCTTCCTGTATTAAACAAAGATTTGATCTTTTTCTGTCAATAACAGCGGTGAAGGACAAGAGGATGCAGGAGAACTTGACTTTAGTGGTCTCCTGAAACGTAGGTGAGAACCAAGTGGTGCAGTGAGCAGGTGTGGATTGCAAACCGTTAGGTTCGCACACAGGAACAGTCAGGTGTAGCATCAATAACTCCTTAAGCATTTTCTGACCTTTCAATTTTTTTTAATGTTTCTAACTATTATTATCCTCACAGTATAATATACAAATGTTCTGTCAATCTTACCTCTAAGTGTGCAGAAAAGGAACCTCAGGTTTGAGTGCGCTGGGGAAAAAAGTGAGCGCCAGCCTAAAGAGGCCAATAGCAGCATTTAGTTCACTTGCTATTTCTTTTGTGTTTGCATGGAAGGCAGAGGGGGGAAATTTCCTACACAGGGATGAGCAGTTCAGAAAATTGAGTCTGGTGCAAAAGCAAAAAAACATCCTGATATGAAGATATCATATATCATGTTTTCAAGTCATAGATATTGGTATCATTCTTTGTAGTTTTTTTTTTTTTAATATGTGCACACAAATGCTCAATCATGTTTTATTTGACTCAAATGATTTGCTGGAGAAAAACTCGGGTGCATGTTTCTCTGGTTTGCCTTGAAAATCTGGTGTTATGATAGTTATGTCTCTAGTTATTCCAGATCTTAAACCCAGTTTAGTCTTTTACCAGATTAAGACAAGCTAGATAATTCATCATCTTTTAAAATCAAACGGAGAAATTCTATATGCCATGGAAATCAATGGCAACTGATCACAGAGAACTGGAAAAGGAGCCACATCCTTTATCTCATCTACCACTTACTCTGAAAGAGGAAAATCTGGAGTATTAATTACATTAAAAGGTCACAATGGGCTCATTGGCTGTGAGGGTGAGGATAGCACACAGGAAAAGCTGAAGCTAAAGGCAGACAAAGAATTACCTGAACCAATTCCAGTCCACCAGGTCTTTGGTTTTTCAATCTTCTCATCCCTAATTAGGATCTTCAGTTTGTCTTTTCACCCTACTAATACAACTTGCTGTGCCAGTTCTCATGACCGCCTGCGTGGTGTTTCAGAAGCCACAAGAGTGTTGCATGTAAGAAGTCTTGGTGTTTTTGTGGAAAGATAAATGTGGTTTGAGAGACATTATCACTTTACTAACAATTAACTCTTAAGATTTGTAAGATAAATACTGTACAGCCATATAAACATAGTATACCTATTGTGTGCTTAATGGGTAAAGCAAATATTTAGTTTTTAGACACCATTATTTGACTTCAGTCAAATTGGTTTACCTTGCTTCAGGCCTTGAAATGCAACCTCATATTTCTGAGCTTAATTTAATAAAATTGTTAATTAAGCCACAGTGTGGATATTAATATCCATGTGTGTGGATATTAGCATCCATTATTACGAAGACAAATCCATGGTTTCATTTCAATTTTTACAACAGGCAATGTTGGAGGTGCATTCTTTCTCCTTTTTTTATCATTGTATGACCAAGGAAAGACCTAGAACTTTTCACTTTTGGTTCATACTACTCGAAACACGGGTTTTTTTAAAAAAAAAAGTCCTAAATGCATAGAATCAATATACTGTCTATTTTATAATTTTCTGCTGGTTGGCAAGCAGATGTATCAAGTCTTATCTCAGTAAGGCACTCCATGACTGGATATGCTTTGTCAATGCAATGCATCAGTAGCAGCACGAAATTCCACGAAGCACAAGATCTAAAAACCACTCAAATATTTAGGTCTTCGGCTTGTTGTTTTTTGTTTTTATTTTTTTTTTTAAATCCTACATCTTGCAACAAAATGCACATTTTTAGGGAAGAGATCTGGAAGCGATTTCGTGGCAAGGTCAGTCTGCTTAGGAAATACCATCCTCTGTTTGGCCTCTGGCCTCAGCTCGAGCTACTGGGGTCTCAGAACAAGGTTGGCTTGCTCTAAGCATCAAAATTCTGTCTCCAGTTATGCAAGAGGAAAATGAGCCTGAAATCGATTCTTTCAGCCTGGTTGAAAATCAGGGTCCTCATTCTCAGCCGCTGCCTGATTTACAGGGGAGTTTTATTTCGATTCCCACAGAGTGCACATCTCCTTGGCATGGACAGACACTGCCTGGTGAGCAGCCGGTCCTGGGAGAGGACAGTGCTGCCCCAGGGGGAATCTCAGCTTTTACAAGTGTTTGCAAGCTGATCTCAACCTGCCCCCATGCAGAAGGAATCTCACTGACATGGCAGCATTCGCTGTACAGTCGCCCTCTGGAAAGCATGAGCACGGATAAAAGGAACAAAACATAAAATTACATACCTGAGATTGTCTAACTTACATTGCTGTCTCAGAATTATTGTATTTGAAAGACTACTCAGAGAGAACCTCTCTTCCTTTTTAAAATAACAGACATATTATGAAAATTAATAAACTTCATGGACTAAACAGCAAGGTGTTTCCATGGTTCCTCATCCAACCGTGCAGAGATTCTCAGGGATCTTTAGTGCTATTTCTGTATATGTCAAAGAAAATCCTCTGTTAGACTCCATAAACCTCAGCTCTAACAGTGTCTTGCTGCAAAGTTTGGTATTTTTTTTATTTCTCAAAAGTCTATTTTCTCGCTCTGTTCTCAAAAGTATTGATCTTGTTAGACAAGCTAGATCAAATGGGAATGATCCTGGTCTGATCTGAATGATTCACAGGAAGAAAAATCTAGATTTCTTCTTTAATTCCAGTATTGTTCTAGGAGTTCACTTTTTTTGAGTTGAATTGTCCATCTGAGAAATTATCATTTTGTTTAGGATGCTTCCATCATTCTATCATTTAACAGCTGCCAATGTGAAAATAATTATACTTCTCTTTATTGGTTGTCTTAGCCTGGAGTTGCAGATAGTAAATACGGTATTGAGACTTCTGTGTAAAGGTGATTCCTCACACAGGCCTCTGAAAACATGTCCTGCTCTTAAGACTGAGATACACATGGAAGCGAACAGATCCATCCTTCAAGTCCAAGCTGGTGTGGAAATCTCCAGTTCCTATTGATATGACAACTTTAAGTAATGCTGAGAAGCACTGGTGTAACTATAAACAGACACAGATTCCTCTGAATTTCAATGTCCTGTTGTCAGTCACCCCCAGCAGCAGTTACAGGGACTCAGGGTTTGGAAGCAATTTTATATAATTTTGAAATGTGCAGATTAGACACAGTGGTGCCATCATAAATTGTAATTGATTCCACTCAAGTTACAACAGATAAAACTGATTTAAATGGGATTAGCCTGTATGCTACTACAGTACTACATTTGCAAACTGTATTTTTTTTGAAGCAACGAAGCAATATAAAAATTCTCATTACTGATTGTATCGGAAAAGGCCAAATTAAAACTTGCATACAAATTCTGCCTTGAAGAAGTGTGAAGTAAGGTGTGAATGTCATTCCGAGCTATTCCACTCATACTGAGTAAAATAAAAAAATATGATGGCAGCCTTCAAATTTCAGTGAAAACATTTCCAGCCTTACCATAGATTCAGCTTCACCCACTTTTTAGGGTGTGATAAAGCCTCACTAACTCTCCACCCATAATTTTATTTTGCTAACGTCAGGGAGGTTAAACAACAAGAGGAAGAGCCTGAGGTGGACGTGTGGGATCTCCTGAAGAATGCAAATCCCAGCGAGTACGAGAAGATTGCCTTCCAGTATGGCATCACTGACCTGAGAGGGATGTTAAAGCGGCTGAAGCGGATGCGCAGGGAGGTGAAGAAGAGTGCAGGTATGGATGTGGCAGAATATTCCTATGCTCACCAGTCACACGCAACCATTCACCTTAAAACCCCAAATATGTTTCGCTTCCACATGAGGGAACTTTCACACTCTAACTCAACCTCATTCCTGCAAGGAGTTAATCAGAAGGCAGCTTGGGTCCATGGTGGAAATGTAAATACCTTATCCAACTCAGTGCTTACCTAAAGGATCCCTCCCTCTCAGACAAACACTGGTTCCATCTGGAACAGTGTCCCCCAGGTGTGTGGAAAGGTGTTACCTGATCAAACAATACAGAAATTAGACCCTGTGTTACCATCAATATCTTCTGCTCTAAATAGAGGTCACTCCGAACACATGAAGTGTTTGCTCTTCATAATTTCCTTTTGCACTTAATCTCCATTGCTCAGAAATCCCAGCTGTACTGCAGACCCTCCACCCTGCCCTGGGTGAGGACATTCAGGCCTGTCTTTCCCCATGAGAAGTGTAATTGCATATAGAATTATAAATATGTGCTTCTATGTACAAACATATATGTGTGTGTGTGTGTGTAAAATATATGTAAATGCCACAGAATATGTTTGCACACGCATATAAATATGACACACTGTTCATTGTACTATTGTGGCATCTGCTTGTTTCTGGACAGCGTTTCAGAGCTGGATGCAATATATACATTTGCTGTGTCACTGGTTTCCTGGAGGAGTCCCTTTTATGTAGGTGAAGTCCTCCACAAATCCAGCTGTAATCCAGCTGCCTGATATACCCTCTCTCCTTGTCCCTTACCTCATATCATAACACGTATTATGTTACTTCACATTAATTTTTATTTGTGTATTTCATTTGATGCATCTACCCAGTCCTATTTGGAATACAGTCACACTGCAAAGTCTTGAAGAGATACCAGCTTGAACTTGGTCAGGATAACCAGATCCTGCACAGCTTTGTGCTTATTCTAATGTTTCTAGATGATTCCATGCAGACTCGTGATGCATAACATTGTGTGCATGTATTCTGACAGCTTTGACGAGATTTATGCAATGTCATTTCAGCATTCTTATTCTCATTTTCCGATCTCATGTTAAAATAACGCTTGGCTTCCACAACAGCTTTTGCCAAAGGCCTCGATCCTGCATACCAGGTGGACAAAGGAGGTAAAGTAAGATTCATGGTGGAGCTAGCAGATCCAACAGTGGAACTCAAGTGGTATAAAAATGGCCAAGAAATACGACCAAGTGCAAAGTAAGTGATCTTAGCATATGTCAGCAACAAAATGGGTACTCATGTACTCTCTTGACAAGTGTGTTGCATAGATCTCTCTCTTTGCTCAGGCTGCACCAATTTTATTTCTGAATATCATTAGATGTGAAGAGAATGCAAACGATGCCATACTGCTCAGGACCCAGAAAAGTCCACTGCAGGCTAAATGTAATATAGATTGTCTCCTTTGTCTCAAGACAAATGTATTAGAGATCCTCAAAAAAACATGGCACAATTTCCTACTCGGTAGTTTTAAAAAAATCAGGAAGCACTGCAAGTAAATAAATCACTTGTCCTTGGTCCTGTGTCTGGAGGTGGACACAATCTTTCTACAGTAATTGTGTGCTAAGAGCAGAGATGTTGACATCACACACTTACCCACCTGGCTCATACACCACCCGAGAAAAGGGGTGAGAGGTTTGTCCCATCTTCCACTACTCAGTTAACTTTAACACACTGAAGGCAACAACCTGCACCATCAGCCATGGGCAACAGATCTGGAGTGCACGAGCTTCCTCATCCGTACCACCTGCATATTGGTTTCTTCTCTGGCTGTTCCTAGAAGTGGTCTTTCAGGTGCTGTACATGTAGAGCAATGCCTGGAAGTTGAGCCCAGTCCTTTTGTGTGCACAACCAGCTCTTACAACCCGCTGCAGAAAACCCCATGCCACAGTCAGACACAGCTGGGAAGGATGTACCTTAAAATGCAATGCTCCTCAAATGTTTCTCAGCAGTACAAAATCCTAGCCTTTTTTTCCTCTGACCCAGTGGAAAAAAAATAGTAATTAACAAAAGCCCTCTTACAGAAATGAGGCAGATTTCCTTCATTCTATTGCTGCAGAAATCAATGAAGGATTTTGGTTAATATTCATGATTGATGAAAAAAATGGATAATAGAGTAACTTTTCTTTAGCCCCTGTATCTGGCACGAGCAGTTCAGAGCTGTTTTGCAGGCAGCTCTATGGATTCCTCTCCAGCAGGAGGGGCTGGATTAGGTGCTCCAGTGCATTTCTACCAGGCTGCTGAAGCAGCTGTCAGATGCTAATGAGCTTTGGTCATTACAAACCTGGAGCAGATCTAAACTGGTGACATAAAGGTGAAAGGCTCCATATCCCATTACCAAAACCCCATATCCCATTACTGATATCTTGTGCCATCTGGCCTACCAATAATATTAACTTCTTAACTTTGACTATTATTATACTTCACAAAAATGTTGGAATGAGTGATGGTGTCCTCTTACTGGTTATTTTCAGCTTTACTCCTCTAGAGTTTCAGACTCCATTTTATTTGCCATCATTCCACTCCAGCTTCTATTTTTTTTTTTTTTTTAAATTTCTTTTTTTCATATCACCCAGCCCTGGGATCTTGGAACAAGCCAGAAGCAGCTTATTGCCACTCTACACCACAGCTCTTTTTGCTAGAAGTTCTGTTGAAACTTGGAAATTGCTTCCAAGGACAATTTTTCCAGTACTGTGTAAACCTCAAAATTTTTGCCTCTAAAAATCCCTAAAGCACTTTCTACACAAAACAAAATGGGACCAGAAGTTTTGCTAATGTGTCTTTTCTGTTCAAACAGATACATTTTTGAGCACAAAGGTAACCAGCGAATTTTATTCATCAATAACTGTACGATGACAGACGATGCTCGCTATTACGTAACAGCTGGTGATGAGAAATGCTCCACAGAACTGTTTGTGAGAGGTAACTATGTCAGCCTGATGCTGTTTCACCTGCCCTACATTTATGTGGCTTCTTTCACTGCAACAGAAATTAACAGGGAGGACGTGGTTCGGTATGTTTTTGGATTTGTATTAGCAGCTGTTAGGATCACGTGGTATTTCTGTGATCCTTGGCCATTTTTTTCCCCTCATCCTGTATTTGGCAACTTACTGAAAACCCTGAAATGGGGATATAGTTGACTTGATACTGTACATTGGGATCTAGGGGGGCTCTGGTGCCCTTCATAATTTTGAGCCATTTTGGAGGCTTTTATGTCACAGCACTGGCTTCCCCTAACACCACGCTTGGTACCTGAGGACTCTGATACAGTCCAAGTGCCCTCAGATCAGGCTTTCTAGAAGTCAGGTTTCATTCCATTTGCACTGATTTGAGGGAAGGCTCTATCAACAGTTATTACTGGGTGGCCATATTTTCACTCTCTTTCCTCCCATGGTGTTGATTACCCCCGCAAACCAAACAGAAAAGCAAAGCTTATAGTGAGAGAAAAAAAAAATCATCAAATATTTGAAATTTTTTTTCGGAATAGGGGAGCCCATTGCCCCTAAAACCAGCGTAGAATAACTGTTGTACACTCTTCTGCTATTAAATAAACTTGAGTTACGACATCAGGAATGGATTAAGCAAATAAGGTCGTCACAATATGCCATCAGGTCATCTTATAACATGGCTATATATCTCATAATGGGCTGTAGGACCTGATGAAAACACAGTTTTATGAGAGGGATTTGTGGGAAGCAAGAGGGGAATGTCAGCTTCTCATGTCTGGAGAAGCTGCCTGGACAAAACTGTCAATAAAATGGGATGCAAAGCAGGTATTAATATGAAGAAATGCTATTTTTATTTTATTGAGCAAATTACCTGCTAGCATCCTAATGAGCAACCACTCTTCTGATTTAGGGCAGAAAAGGCTGCACTTTTAATTCATATTAGAATTTCAAAGTAGTATTGCCTTCTACAGCATGATTTAGAAGATCTCTTTCACTCACTTGAAATCTCTTTCACGTTCCCCCACTCAGACTGTAAATCTGTAATTTTTTCTTTCCAAAGATCCTCCGATTTTGGTGACCAAAGGCCTGGAGGATACCAGCACCTATGTTGGTGAACGAGTAGAATTGAGCTGTGAAGTGTCTGAGGACGATGCAAACGTGAAATGGTGAGCCACACTTTGAACAGCTCCCTGGAGAATAAAACCCAGAAGCTTTTAATCGTGGGCAAAAATGTGGGCAGCTTTTCCTACACCAGTAAACCTGAAAATTGTTAAGAAAATCTCAATAAAACTTTATTCAAAAATGTAGCCACTTCAAAAATACCCTTATACGTTTTCTAGTGCCTTATAGTCTTGTAAACCCTTCCCTGGGAGTTTCAGTCTGTAGAAGTCTTATTTGCACAGGACTTCCTTTGGAAGAATAAAAATCCTTTGTTTTCTATTAGGTTTAGAAATGGTGTAGAGCTTTCCAACGATCCTAAATCTCGGTATCGAATTAAGGTTGAGGGTAAAAAACACACCTTGGTCATAGAGGAAGCTGCCAAAAACGACACTGCGACTTACTCGGTGATGACAACTGGAGGGCAATCAGAAGCCAAGCTTGCAGTTGACTGTGAGTACCATCCATCTTGCTCCCGAATTCACATGTGCTGGCATACAGAAATAAACAATTTTCTTGTCTTTTCCTGGGGGTTTAAAAGGAGACTTAACTTCCATACCAATTTTTTATCTGTGAATCTCCAGAATAGTGACTTCCCTTTAGACTCTGTTCCCAGTAGCAGGCCACGAACTAGTTCTGCTTGACAACTTCCTGTCACTCCATTTAGGTGGAAAACAAAGCAATCCATCCAAAGATACAGTAGGTCAACAAAGTGAATTTTCAAGGGAAGTATCTGCTTTTCTTCAATCCTTTCAGGTTTTCACAGGAAAGCCAAACCTAGGCACAAGCACGTGACTGTGTAGCCCCCTCAGCTTTGTTTGTGCAGTATCTCTTTAAAATGCTTTTGTTTTTAAACAAAAAGTATGTGATCCATCCTCTGAAGTTATCTTGCCTTCGGCATAAACGTACATTTTTATTTGTAATACTCATTCTGCTCTTGACTATTTTGTACAAATTGGCACCTTGACCAATTCATGCTCCTTCATTGTCAAGTTGGAAATTATCCCCCATGGCTACTGAGCTCCATCATCTTTCTTTAACGTTATCTGCTTCTGTTTTCCTAAGTGAGACCACTGAAGATATCACTTGCACTAGAAGACCAGACCGTGAGGCTTGGACAGGAAATCCACTTGAAGTGTGAGATATCTGAGAACGTGGAAGGGAAATGGTACAAAAATGGGCAGCTGATTGAAGCCAGTGACCGTGTAAAGCTTTATCATAAAGGAAGGTAAGTCTGCTGCGTATTGACTTGGCTTTTGATGGAATGACACTGTGGAGATGTGCCAATACGTGGGTTATTTCACTAAAAATGATCTGCTAATCAAGCCTAACCTCTGTCCCTCAAGACATACTTATTTTTGCCATTTTAAAAGCCGTGTCTCCTTGCTTCCTTCAATCTTGTGTATTTTGGCTGTGGAGGACAATAACCAAATCCTCGATCCACCTAACTTCTAGCTATTGATTTTTCTTGACATTGCTGTTGCTCTTAGTATGGGATATTAAGCAGAAAAATAAAACTATTGTTGGACACTATTAAAAGTATATAGCTTTTAAATGCCTCTTTTTCTCATAGCTCCTGTTTGTATCAACTCACACAGATGGTGAAAAAGCAGAAAGTCAGAATATTCCCACAATGGGATCACCTACAGATTTTTTCTTGAACAACCAAATTGCAATTGAATGGCAGCAGCATAGAATCCCTGTGTCAAAGAGATTACACTCCTGTATTTCCCTTGTTCTGTGTTCAAACAAACAATATTAGAATTGATTACATTATTTGGTGGTTGTCTCAATAATATTTTCTACAAAGCACACAGTATTTAATTGTCTAAAATATCACTAAGCAACAAGCAAAGGATTTTCCGTCAGTAATTTTGCACACTTGCACAGATCTCCTAAAATTTTCACAGGTTTTTCCTTATGGCTTCTAGCAGTCTTTAAAAATAATTTACATTGATTTCTTTTTCAATTCTTTTACAGAATCCACAGATTTGTTATACCAGTTTCTGCTGTTGATGATGAGGGCGAATACATGTTTGTGCCAGACGCCTACAACATTAATATCCCATGCAAAGTACATATTGTGGGTAAGTGTACTGCACGGTGACCTGTGTATAACATCTTTCTGCGACCTTTGGAAATTAAAAGCAGTGTGAAATACTCCTGATTACAACCACTTTGTATCCTCTGAGCAGGCATCCACCAGCGAAAGCAGACCTGCAGCTTTGGCAAAGTGCAGTTGAGCTGCTCAGAGTCCTTTGCCTGTGTTCAGGATCTGCTCATAGTTCATGGGCTGGGGGGAGATCCTGGGGGAGGCTTCTTGAGGCTGAGTTCCTAAACCATTATTAAGAGTTTGTGTAAAACACCTGCTGCTATCCACTTCTCAGATATACACTGCTATCTTTGAAGAACTGGCTTGCTAACATTGCAAAATGTGATTTAGTTTGATTAAAGACTAGTAGAATTAAGTACATATTTACCTATTCACAAAAAACATTAAATGCTATGTTGAGAGAAAAATGTTTTGCCCAGCTTTGATTCATTCAGCAAAGCAGAAGGCTTGTTAAAGATCCCAGTCCTTCAAATAAAAAATAAAACAGGGCATTGACCCTTCCCACAGCAATACCTTACCAGCTTCTAACTGCAACCAGTAACTTGGAAGTTGAAAGCAGAGCAATATAAATGACCAAAGTTTTAGAAAGTATGATCTTTAATTGAAGCTGAAAGAAGTGGGATATCTGTGTTAGAAAAAGTATTGGTGAGATTTAGGGAGAATGAAAAGGGAAGTGGCACTAGAGGGGAATGACCATTGTTATGCTTCTGCTATGTTAAAAGTTGCAAGAGGATATTAATCAGTTGTCCTCCCTACACACAGAGTATAACAAAAGTGATAATTACATTTTCAGAAAAGGATTGGGGTTAATAAATTTTTAAACTGTAAGAACAGTGAAGGCTGAAACGTGGTAAAAAGTGCCATAAGAAAACCTGCAATGGAAATTCTTAAGAGCCACTGAGAGGAAATCTCTCTCAGAAGTTACCTGAATATACATAACTCTGCCTCAGGAAAACAGTTGTGGGTTTTTTAACATGGTCTTCTTATTCCAAAATTTCTATGGTGCCATGATTTCTTTTTCATCAGACAATTATTTTCTTAAATAGATTTTTTGTCACAAATTTTCTTCCAAACAAAAAATCAGTTTCATAAAAATACCAGGAAAATAAAACATAGAGCATGTTTCTGGGTGTTGCAGACCTGTGCCCGGTCACTGAACTCTCAGAGCAGCAGGTACACGGCAGACTTGGACAATCTCTCTCCTTTTTCAGATCCTCCCAAACTTCACCTGGATGGTCTTGGGGAAAATAACACTGTGACAGTAGTGGCAGGAAACAAACTACGACTTGAGATCCCCATCACTGGTGAACCACCTCCAAAAGTCTTTTGGAGTAGAGGGGACAAGGTACATTGTCATTGTACATGTTCCTTTAGCTTAACAAGATGCCTTTTCCTTCAAAAAATAATCTTTAGCCTGTTGAAGACATTGATTTTAACGGCAGAAAATAAGTGGGAGATGTCTTCTAGCTAAAAATTCTTCTTGCTCAAAAAAGAAGGGTAAAACGGACAAATATTATTTAGTACCTTTTGGGTCTTTTTAAGGAAAGGCTGAAATTAATAAGGAAAAAGAGATGGGTTTACTATAAAAAAAAATAGAGGAGAAGGATATATGGGATGCAGAAGAAAACTCTTGAAAATTTACCAAATGGTTACTTCTTCTGGTAAATGGTTTACATTCGATGCCCAGAATGACTGCCAGGTTTTGGCAGGAAGCCATGACATGGTCTGGTTTTGGAAAATGAATGATAAATTCTAATGGAGTTCAATTCTCAAATGAAACAACAGGTTTGGGGTCTTGCATCTGGTGCCTTAATGCAAAACTTTTGCTTAGATCAATCCCTGGCTGTGTAAATACCAAAAAAAGTCACTTTCCACATTTAAATTTTCATTGTACTATGTGGAAGCTGGAACATGTTATTACTACTGCACTCATCAGACCTATCTCGTCAAATTTGTGACCACTATTTTTCAAATATTAACTATAGTGTCACCACTGTGGTCCTGTCCAAACAGGGAATTATTCTAGGAGAGCTTCCAATCCAAAATACGTGACCTCATTTGGAATCTGTGAGGAAAAACTACAGACCATTACAATCACTCTGAACTTTAAAGTGAATGACCTAAATTTTGATCTGACTTTTGGAAGAATTCCCTATTCTCTTTCCATCAAATTAATGATATGCGGTGTTGACAAAAGTGTGTTCTTGCTTACAGGACAATCCTAGTGCCTCAACCTTTTTGAAGCAATGGCTCAACTGAGTATGAAATAGTTACTGTATTTTACTTATTTTAGTTATTTTGTCACTTTTGTCACCATTGGCTGACTAAAGTTCTGAGTTTTAGTGTGGGTTTTCTTACCTTGCTTTAATGTTTTTGTTGAAGTGACCTGTACTACTTTGAATTTCGATTTTTTGAGTATTTTGATTCTCAAATCCAGAAAATATGACTTTTTCCCTCTGCTCACTGTGGTTCCTAGATGATCACAGACAGCGGAAGAATACGGGCAGAAACATACCCAGACAGCAGCTGCCTGGTCATTGATGCAGCTGAGAGGGATGATTCGGGTCCTTTCAGAATAACTTTAAAGAATGAGGCTGGAGAGGACACAGCTCTAATCAACATTAAAGTGGTTGGTAAGTCCTGTGAAACAGTGCCCATGAGCCATGTCTTTTATCACTGTGGTAGATTCTCGGGAAGCTTCCATTTCCTGATTTGTCCCCATTGTCGGGCGTGGAATTGAGATGCAAGGGTACCGAGGCTCGGTGTGACTCAAGGAGTCGGAGCTTGGCATGGGATTTAAGTAGGAGTTAATTATCACTGCTGCCAGGGGCCAGACTTCTCTGGTTGCCTCAAGCTGCCCTTATCACTCCCAGTTCTCCCCTCTCCCTGTGGCTGTGGGCTCTGTCTTAGCACATGCCCTCGAGTGCCTCTCAAGTGTCTTGACCATGCTGAAGGTCTTGGCACCCATCCATTCCTAACCACCAGCCAGGATCCACTAACTTCCTTTTTTTTTTTCTCTCTCTCTCTCTCTCCTCATTAGGAATTCCTGTTGCACCTCAAAAACTATTCAGATTTGTTTCTTATTTGACATTTTTAATTTCAACCCATGCAAAAAGAAGAAAGTGTTTGTTTGGTGGTTTTTTGGTTTTTTTAAAATAATATTTATTTTGTTTACAACAGATGTCCCTGATCCTCCTCAGGCACCAAATGTGACTGAGGTGGGTGAAGACTGGTGTATTATGACCTGGGAACCTCCAGCAAATGATGGTGGATCACCCATTTTAGGTGCATATTTACTTTTTTTTTGGTAGTGTTTCTCTAATATAGACAAAAGAAGCAAACTCCCAATAGTGGACACAACAGGATCAGAGTTTAGCTCAGGCTCTGGAGATCTGCACTGGGAGCATCCAGTTGCTAGAATGTTCTACCTACTCTTTTATCAGACATCTGTTTTTCTAATGCTTTGAGATGTGTCGTTTTGTGTGTTGCCACATTATCAATCCCCCTACTTGAAAGACAACCTCTTATAAAACAGAACTTTGAACTGTTATTTAGCCTGCTTGAATGCTAGAAGGAATTTCAGAAACGATTTACTGAGTAAATTGGAATATCTTTTAATACACTGAACCAAGAGGGAAGTCAAAGGGGCCCAGAGGTCAGTAGAACCAGGCCCTTTTCACCCTGAACTAAACACAGCAGTCTTCTAAGTAAAGCCCAAAAAAAGCTCATATACGGCCATGAAAGCAAAATAGGTGACTATCAGATAGCTTGCAATGGGGAAAATTATCCCTAAACCACTCTGAAGCTAGAAGGGGATATTGAGGTGTATCCAGATAAAAAAATGTCACTGGGCAGTCAAAAAATAGACCCTTTATTACTGACCTTTATGCCATCACTTATTATAATAAAATCTTTTCTGGTCAAAAGGATATTTCATTGAGAGGAAAAAGAAACAAAGCTCCAGGTGGATGAGGCTGAATTTTGAACTGTGTAAGGAAACAACGTTTGAGCCAAAGAAAATGATTGAAGGTGTTGCTTATGAGGTCCGTGTGTTTGCTGTCAATGCCATAGGCATGTCCAAGCCAAGTATGCCTTCCAAGTCCTTTGTTCCTTTAGGTAAGTAGCCAACAGCACAGAGATAGGTATGCATTTAGAAAATAACCATTAACATGTTATTATAGCCATCTAATTATATAATTTTTATATTAGTGTGACAGCTAGAAGGCTTTGTCATTTACATAGTGACAGGCTGATTCAGTGGCCTTTTCATATAAAGAAACAGATTTTCAAACTATTGTGACAACCACAAATCCCTGTAAAAGAAAAGTGTCTTGTTCTGTAGATAGCAAATGTTCCCACCTTGCTCAGCAGCACCCCCAGAATGCAGAGGAGGAGGAGTTCCCACCTGGCTGTTACAGCTCCAGCATGCTCCCTTCTGACAGAAAATACCTGCTGTGGTAGAATACACTGCTCCCAACTTCTCTGCTCTGCCCTCCCCAGCTGTTCGTCCTTCTCTCTCCTCAGCAGGAGGAATTTTTCTCTGGGTCAGGCTGTGAGCAGATATGGGATGAGGTAGCTGCTTCTCCTAGTGTGGTCCTAATTGGGAAAGATGTGCCAGGGATGATTGGAAATCATCCTGGTAGGCAGGATAGCTTGTCACCTGTGACACCAAACTAGAGGAATGCAGACCACAAACGTAAACCTTTAACTGTAACACAGTTTTCCTCCTTCTCCCTGCTCGCTCCAGCTGTTACCAGCCCCCCAACTCTGCTGGCAGTGGACAGTGTGACCGACACCTCGGTGACAATGAAGTGGAGGCCACCAGACCAGATTGGGGCAGCAGGGCTGGACGGCTACGTGGTGGAGTACTGCTTTGAAGGAAGTAAGTGAGAACGCCCGGGGTACCTGACTCGCAGTGAAAGTGCGTGAGACTTTCTCCATTTTTTCTCTACAGGTATCAGGTGCTCTGGCTGTCAGGCAGAGACTAATCAGGCAGAAAACCTCAAGCAGCAGGGTTTTGTGCAGGCTTCCCTTGGTTTGTATTCCAGATGCCACCCACTGACTGTAGTGCAACATATCTTACACTTGATTTGAAATCCAAATCAAAAGCCATATAATCTGCTGTAGTGTACCAAGTACTGTGCTAATAACTATCCTCTTTTAGATGCTAAATGAGAGTCGGGGCAGTAAAGAGTTCATTGGTGGATGAAGGTGTAGGAAATAATGAATGGCTACAAGTGTGGCCCAAAATATGTTCAGGTTGGCTGGGTTTTAGGGACAGGAGGTCCTCAGTGGGGTAATCCCTATGCTGACATATTACTAAGTGGCTACTTCAAGTGCTGGCTGCCAGCACTGAGAGCAGCCTCTCCAATAGCTCCTGTAGGTGCCATCTAGGCATGCAAAGTCCATCTCTAGATATTTAATTTCTCCAGCATTTCAGTGCAGTTATGGGGATCTTTAACTAGGTCCATCTAAGACAAAAACATTTAAGATCTGAAGGAGGAAGATAAAGATGTAAGAGACTGAAAAAGCTTTTGAGAGTAAAATAAGAAGGAACAGGGAAATATAACTTATATTTTACAACTAAGAGTCCTTGGTGATCAAGCAGCAGAAACTTAGTATTTTCCAGCAGATTTTCTTCTGAACTGGCATCAAATGAACACTATTTTCAAAAAGTAAAATCCACCCGCACCTGGGTAAGTATCCAAATAGCCCAGAGTGGTATGTGCAATACCCAGCCTCTGTGGACCAACAGCATCAACTGCAGCGATGTTGTGGATGTGGATGAAGGGGACACAGTTATCTTCAGCTCCACTGCTGTTGCTCTTAACTGTGCTGTAAATCAAGCGATGAGTCAAACACCATTTTTCCATGAAGGCATCTATTTCAATGAAAGCTTTTCATGAACGCAGTCCGTAGCGGAGACAAAAGGTAGAGGACAGAACTTGTCATTCATGCTGTCACATGTTTCAGATTCAGACAATCCAGGAAAACAGTAGGTCATAAACGTGGTCAGGTGCCATGGGATCAGAGTACACTCGGCTCTCTCTCAGGCGAGTGGGAGAGGGTGTGAAGAAGAACCACTGGCTTGTCTCAGGAGCACTCAGCATGTTGTAGCATTGAGACGAATATCTTTAAGGAGCAGGACTGCAAGAAGCTCAGAGACCCGGAGAAGAGTACCTGAAGGCAGACACAGCTGGAATGGTAGGAAGGGTTTTCCTTGTATGTTGGGAGGGAGCTGCGGGAACAGCTCAGAACGAGTAAGCGTGCGATCTTCCATCAAAACACGGTGTTCTTATACTGCTTCCACTGCACAGGTCAGATGTAGGGGAATGTAAAGGGGACTGTCACTGTGAGGACTTCAGTGTATGCTGTGTAGTCTGCTTTGTTTAGCATTGGTAGAATGGCAGGGAAACGTTAAAAGTGCTCGACATTACAGTATGTGATATCCAAATTAGGTGATAAGAGAGGACGAGAAATATAGGTACGTTAATTCAAATTATGGCTTTGCAAAGGAATCTTCCAAATCTGTCTTTAAAGGGCTGTTAGACAGAAGAACATTGTATACCTGTTGAATGGAACAAATTCTTTACTTTTTTTTCCAGATAGGTTTTAAACACATGAAGATACAACAAAATGGCAGCCAAGTCTGTCATTTTACTGTTACCCACCTCAGTTAAAATACAATGGGTACAATGTATTTTACATAGTTTTGAGTGTTTATGTATATCTATATATGCCTCCTATATATGAATATACATCTATATATACACAATGGACATTATGTATATATGTAATGAAAATGCTTAGGAAGAAGCAAGATAAGTAGAAAATACCAATTTTAAAATGCCAATTTTAAAATACCAATTTTTAAAGTCATGTTATTGGATTATTCATCTTTTTCTCTCTGTTCGGCTCTTTATTTCCTTTTTTGCAATATCTCAGTGCCTCTTTTTCTCAGCCCTTTCAGTGCCTGATCTGCCTCAAACTAATTTTTTCTGTAATGTTTAATAACTCTTTTTTAATTTCAAGATACTTTTTATGACTGTCTCTATTCATTCTGCTGCTTTTTTCTCTTAGTTATGTTTGTAAACTCATCTGTCTTTACATTCTCCATTTTTTCATTGTTGTCACTGAAGTAGTTTTAAAGAGGGCTTTTTAGAGTCTTCCTCAACATAGCAATCATTAGGAGAAATCACAAGCTGAAAATAGGAAGACAAAGAATATATATAAAGATAATTTAGAAGAATAATGTATCATAAACATTGGTTTGGCTTTGCAAAATTGGTATTTCCCTCTAGTCTGAACCTCATAACTTGAACAACGTGGTGGATTCTTGGACTCCTTAACTATGTACCACTTTTGACAGCTCTCTGTGCGTGTTATTGAACTGGAGTCTCATCATAAGTGTCCTGATCCAGCATTGCACAGTGTGAATAACATGAATATAGAATATATATACACACACAGGGAGAGAGAGGGAGAGAGGACCCCCAAGGCCTAGTTTACAACATCCCACTTTGGCCCTCTTGCTGTGGGGATGTGGAGTAGACCGAATCCTGTGGACACTGGAGAAGTCAGGCACTAGTAAAGTGTGCTGCTGACTGGTTCTTGTGTGGCATTTTGAGGGCAGCCTGGGGAGCATGGCCTGAGTGTTCCCCACGATAAAATCCATGACAATATGTTTATCTGCTTGTAGAGGCTGTTGTACCTGCAGATGATGTGTTTTCATAGCTAGTAAATAAGCACATTGCAGAGTTTCTGTTGGCTGAGATCTTTCCCACTTTACTCCTCCAGGACCATGCACAGATTCTGGAAGAGTATTTTTATTGTCCCAAAAATAGCCATCTCCAGGATTACAGGAAATCCAGGCAGTGATAACTTTGTCCAGGAAATAAAGCCTTAGGGTTTACATCATATCTGTCATCATCCATGGGTTTGGTCTTCTTTACTCTTCTATCTATGTTACCTTTAGCTAAATGTGTTCTCTTCCTCTGTTTTCTCCAAGTTTTTTTCCAAGACCTCTTCTTTTCTGTCTCTTACTCAGAATTTATCTCTGGATTTCTTATCTCTTCTATGATGTGTTTTCTTCTCCTTCTACACTTTCTCTCATCACCATTTTGTTTCATTTCTCTCTTCCAAGTGTTCCTCTTGTCTCTTTCTTTTCATATTTCTGGGGCTATGCTCACACCCAAAAAACTCATCTTTATATCCTCCTCTTCTTTCATCCTTTAGCTTTCCTGTGGGCATCACACATAACTGCTCTGTGATCTAGATGCCCTCTTTCCATCTCTTTTCTCCCTGCAGTCTCCCTAAATATGGGTTCTCTAAATTTGTAAAGCCCAGCATCTATCTTTGCATACTTACTAACAGGAATTGCTAACCACTGACAAAATGCTCCATCTGTGTGAAAGTGGGTGTCTCTGATTAATTTTAAAGATGGATTCTCTCAAGGTTTATCGACAGATCTGTCTGAGGAATTGGGGGAGCCACCTTTTAACCTGGAAGGTACAGTATTCCACAAAGGATATAAGTCTTCTTTAATGAAAGAAAAACCCTCTTCATAAAAGTAAAGATAAATTCCTGATAGTGAATTCTAAGGGCAGCAGTCTACGGACTTTTCTGTAGTACAGGTGTAAGGGGAGGGGGAGGTTCCTGGGAAACAGTCATTGACTGAAATCCTTTTCTGCTAGAAGCTTGAAGGAAAACTTAATTCCTAAAAGCAAGACACTCAGTTATGAAAACGTACCACAGCACTGCACTCTAGGTCTGCAGGGCTCTCCAGTTTATCATGGTTCCCTTGTCTTCTGCGCCCATTTCATAGTGCTATCTTTACATGATGTGGAAAATATCGATCCCGACTTGCTAGTTCCTAAATCCGGCTCCAGCGCCCAGGTGCCAGCAATGTTAGGGCACTCTGTGCTGGGAGGACAGGGTGGATAACAAAGTATGGTTTGTGATTGAAGCTATTCTGAAAGACTGCACCGTTATGATCACTCTGTGAATTTCACGTGACCGCCTGGGGTAGAGTTGAAAACCTGAGAATGCTGTAATTATGTGAATTATTCTGACGCAGCCTTCCTTTTTTAAAGGCACGAGGAGAGATGGCATTTCATTGCAAGGTGTAAATGTTTCTCTTATTTCTCAGTCATACTTTCAAGGGTACTCAGCACCGGTTAAAATTAATTGCAAAACCCATTTCTCTCCAAGGAAGCTGTTAAAGCATGATGAGTGCTTTTGGAAAGATATTATTTGTGCCCCTTGTTTTATTCTAGCTGAATTTAAAAATCTAACCAGTTTTCTCTCTGGTACACTTAAATTATAGGCATATGCTAATAGCATTTGTATCATTATATAAAGATATATAAATATATGAATATACAAATATGTCATCAGCAAAAACCCCTCAGGGTTTGCAACATTCTTCCTACGTATGAAAGTGAATCTGTATTGTTTTACAGCATAATGAGAAAAACAAAATAGAATTATTCATTAGAATCTAACGAATCTATTACTGTTCTGTAATTTTCCTCATCCATGCTGTGGATGGATTTATAATTGGCTACTCTTTGGATTTGTCCTCCTCCCCTCGTTTCCCTAAACCAGCTGATGAATGGATCGTGGCTAACCCAGAGCTGACAGACAAAACGAAGTTTACCATCAATGGCCTTCCAACTGGCTCGAAAATCCTTGTGAGAGTAAAAGCTGTGAATGCTGCTGGTGAAAGTGAGCCCAAGTACCACCCACAGCCTATTTTAGTCAAGGAAGTGATAGGTAAGATCCTCCTGCCTACACTTACCCACAAATACACTCTTTTTCCATGTTGATACCTGCTTTTTTAAGGCTAACACTTACTTTTCATTGGTGACTGATGATATGGCCTTACAAAGCCATTGTGTGGTGGCAAGAAATCATGAAACTGCCTTTAAAAAATTTCATAATTTTTAAAAATTTGGTTCATTTCTGAGCCTATATTTTTCAGTCTTTCAGGGCTTCTTTTTTTTTTTCCACAGAATTTGAAGTTGATGGTGCTTTTTTTAAGTTGCACTAAGTTTCCCACCTATTCCTACCATCATAGCATTTGGTGTTATAAAAGCTGATGGTGTCCTGAATGTAATGCTGGGGGACCAAGAAATTTAAGACACTTCACTCATTAGTCACTTCTGGGAATTGCAGACCACATTGTCGTCTTTTTACATTGATGCACAACAGTGCTGCCTCAGTTAGAAAAGAAAATAAGTGCTTAATACAAGCTTTTGTTTTGTCCAGAACCTCCAAAGATTCGTCTACCAAGACACTTAAAACAAACCTATACTCGAAGAGTTGGAGAAACTGTGAATCTTGTTATTCCTTTCCAGGTAAGATCTAAAAACACTGACAGAAAAGTTCTCTTTGCCTTTTTTTCCCCCCCTTTTTTTGGACACTGCTGCTTTTTAACTCATTTCTCTGTAACGTTGGCCAGTGAGATAACTTAAGCAGATGTGGAAGCACTCTGAAGTACAGAGGTGCTTGAAAGTTTTCGGTTTGACGTGTCAAACGAATGATGTTCAGCCAAGTAATGAATCGGGTAACTCACTCAGACAGACTGACTGGTCATCTGTCATCCAAAGGACACTCACAGATCTTCACGGGAGACATTGCATGTGAGATAATTGCTAGCACAATGCAAAGGGGTTGCCCTGGAAGCAGTTAAATATGGTTCTCAAGAATGGAACAGGAGCATTTAATAAGTTCCTTGTCATGAGAGAGGAAATGTGAGGGGAAGAGTGGGCAGACTGCAAGTGTTAAATCCTTGAGGTCACAACTGTAATATGACTATTTCTAAATACATAGCACATCTTCCCACAGCATCGTGTTAACCTTCATTCCCATATCCTTTAAACAGCAACGGCCTCTCTCCTTGCAGGGTCCTTCTTCTGAGTACAAGAATCGTGGAAGAATTCATTTCTATTTCATGTCTGCACATTTAAAGATACTGGGTGGGCATAACTCAGCTTCACAGAGGCTGTTAAAAGCCTCATAAAAGTTTGATCAGCAATACGCTGCAAGATATATTTCTCTTGAGAAATTAAAGGAATATTCCATGGTTATTCTCTCAGATAAGGTGTTCAAAATGGTGTGAGATTACCCTTTTCAGACAGCACCTGCAAACCGTTTGCCCGCGGAAGGCAAATCCCACGACAAAGCAGGTGAAATTCGCTCTACTTTAAGTACCTATATCGGGCACTTCGACACGCAAAAAATGGCACACAAAAGATATCAATCCAGCCTTCCTAACAGTTATTACAACTTCCTTTGCAATGGAAGAAGAGAGTTTAGGATCCCCGGAGGTTTAGTGTATTGCTTTCCTCTTTCACTGGTAGTGTAGAGAATGTAAGCATTTCTGGAGGGTGAAATACTTTGTTCTGTATTTTCTGTGGGTTATTTTTTTCTCCATTTTCTTTCAGAAAACTGGAAATTATTTGTCAAATTTAGCCTGAAAGATAATTGTCCAATATAGCCAGAATTTGCAAATATTTTCAGTCTCCTGGGTAAAAAAAAAAGGAAAGAAAGCTCTATTTTAGGTGAATTGGCATGATTGCATCTCTAAATGGTGTATAATTTTTAAAAGAATTCTGTTTCTTTCAGGACAGTTTTTATTTGCTGCTTGGGAAAAATGGGAAATAAACCTGTTTCCTTCTCTTCCTTTTTCTCTCCAAAAAAATAAAAATCCTATAAAAAATTCTTTCCTGTCTCCTTGCAGGGAAAACCAAGAGCAAAAGTATCGTGGCAGAAAAACGGTTCCCCGATCGACAAGAACGAAATCAACATCCGCAACACGGAGAACGACACCATCATCTTCATCCGAAAGGCAGAACGGGGGCACTCCGGGGAATACGACATGACAGTGGAGGTGGAGAACCTGGTGGCCAAAGCTACAATAGATATTCAGATTGTTGGTATGTTTGGAGAAACGGAGATAAATCCAGCCGTTCCAAGGCTACAGGAAAACGGGAATCCCAAGGATCATCTTTCTTGACAGTGATAACTCTCCACGTCCAATTACTTGGCTGTAGATTTGTGGTCTCTCCATACACAATAGCATTGCTGGAATGTGTCAGTCTCTTTTTCTCCTTGTTATGCCCCTCATGTTCTTGTCTATCCAGGATGCAAGATTTTTCCTGTTCCCATAGACAGAAATGGTTGCAAATTCATAGTAAGTTTGTCACAAATGCAGTGTGGAAGAAATCCTAAATGCTGAAAGGACAGGAAGGTAGGAAAGACAGACAAGAAAACACATTTACTTTTTTTTTTTTTTTCAATCTATCTCTTTACATATTAGGCAAAACTGGCAGCACTACTTTAACTATTAAATTTATTTTAATTCTGACATGCCTTCACTTTGGAAAGTTTTATTTTGCAAGCACGTATTTCTTTTGACGTTGTTTTTTTGTAAGGAGGAGAGAGAAATCAAACTAATTGGAAGATGTGTGTGGGAAAGAGATAGGGAGAGCAAACAGTAGAATATGTCAGCTGTGATATTTTTGTTACAGATCGCCCAGGCCCACCAGAGGTTGTAACTATTGAGGACGTCTGGGGAGAGAATGTAAATTTATCATGGAAGCCACCAAAAGATGATGGCAATGCTGCCATTACTGGCTACACTATTCAAAAAGCAGATAAGAAGAGTATGGTAAGCAATGAGGGGATGTTTAAAAACAAAAAGCGTTACATGCTTAACATGATGAAGGTGGACAAAGCACTGACATATCAGCATTCAAAAAATCTCTAGAGGCATCTCTAAAAACTCTAAAAATCTCTTGTTCACTATAACTAAAGACTAGAAATGGAAATATTTTCAAATTATGCCAAGAGGAGGACTAAAAAAAGAAAAGATAGGTGAATTTGAGAGAAGCAATTCTGCATTTTTCTTTTGCCTCAGGAGAGAAAATAAAACCCAAAAATATTAATTCTGAATTCAGTAGGCTGCTACTAGAACAAAAGTGTACCATTGCTGCTGTTTTCAAACCTGCAATGTCACATTATGTAAGTCACTGCCACTCAGAACCCATGGCAAAACAGTGCATACATCATTCCTAAACTGCTCTGAGATTTACACATGAAAAGTGCAATACAGAAATGTTCATTATTTTTATTAAACTAACAAAAATTTTACACATTCTTAAAAGACAGCAGTTGGATTCTGAGATTTTACATTTACTGCAAATTTAAACACTGGAAATCTAGGCCAATATTTTGGGAGTTGCCTTATCCAAGAGAATCTTTTGCTGTACCCTTCTGCCCCCCACGTTAATATGCTGGTCTCCTTCATGGTCTGATCAATTCATTCTTCCCTTCCCATGCCACTATTTCCCTTTCCATCCTTTTTTTTTTTTTTTTCTTCTCTCTCCCCTCTCTTGAGACTGTAAGAAGATATGGTCTCTGGTACAGTGACCAGAACAATGTCCTCTCTCAATTACTGTGATAAGGAGAAAGTAACAACAGCAGTGCCCAGGGTCCAGTGTGACATGGATCATTCAGGTCACTTTCCTCCCAGTATCTGTGGTGGTGCATTTTGCAATTCTGGCACAGCTGGTCTTCTACAAAAAACTCTTTTCCCAAAGGAACTCTTTGGCTCTTAAAGTTGACCAAATATTAATGCAAACTGTGGTACAGGGAACTCAGCGCAAGTTCATCTTTAGAAAAGCAAGAAAACTATGTAGGGCAGAGCAAAGAAAAGCAAAAACATTGCTGCGGTCATATTGCACTTTATATGAATTGCATTTTTAGCATTAACCTCTTTCATCTCAGATTGTTGTTTAGGTATTGTGCAGTAGGACAGAATTTACATGTCCCGTTACTGCTGCAGGACTAAAGCACTGAAACCCACTTCCCCATCTCAGCCTTTGGATATCAGAGGACCACCAGCACAGAACTACATTTCTCATGAGCACTCAGCCTGTGATAGAGAGGGCAGATTAGTGCAGTGGCCTCTTGTGAGTGCATAATACTGCAGAATAGCACATGCTATTGCCTTCCCCACAGGAATGCAGTTTTCTTATCTGCAACTGTACTTTCTCTGTCAGCAGCGTGGATTAGGAATGAGGGAGCCTGCCTTGCTAGCACAACACAACCTTTGTAATACTGGATTCCCTAAAATGAACCCTTCCAGCTGCCAGTGTAACAATTCAGTAGGGTTCACTTTCCATTCGGCCTTCCCTGCTCAGCAGAGAACTCTGCAGTATTTCCTTTATCACTCATTTCACTAATTAGTGTTAGCTGTATTCTCTTCGAAGAAGAACCTACATCCAGAAGCTCGGTGATTCTTCCAGCGAATGTCTGGGAGGCGCAGGGCGCTGGGGGGAAGCTCACCCTTTGTGTCCGTGCCTTCCAGGAGTGGTTCACCGTGATCGAGCACTACCACCGCACCAGCGCCACCATCAACGAGCTGGTCATAGGCAACGAGTACTACTTCAGGGTCTTCGCTGAAAACATGTGCGGCCTCAGCGAGGATGCAACCATGACCAAGGAGAGTGCTCTGATTGCAAAGGATGGTTAGTGAATCACCCATTCCTTGTCAGAGGGTAAGGGGTGCTCAGAGGCTGGAAGGTGGCTAAAGGTAAAGGCCGTATCTCCAAAGCATTCAGATGCACTCCCAGCCCCAAGGCCAAGTACATCTAACAGTGGAGCGTTTCCTATTCAGACTTCACTGTTTGTCCACATAGTTCATAGTCATTGTTTTTAATCAGGAGTGGGACATTTTTCCCATGTTTTGACATTTTCTTTGGCCTTGGATCTCCGACTCACGTCAGCACTGGCAGATAGGAGTTGACAAGAGCTGGAAGACAAGTAAAGCAGCTGTTCTGTTAGAAGCAATGGGTCACTGCCCTCCACTGGAGACTTGGCATCAGCCGTGCTAGCACTCCCTCCATCTCAGGCAGGATGCAACAGAAAAACATAAACCCTGCTTCACATCTCTTGAGGGTGAGGTTGGGCGAATTATGATTCTGCAGTCAAAAATCCTGACATTTCAGAAGATGTCAGTTTGAAATGGCACTGTAAGCTTAAAAAAACAAAAACTTTCTTATGGAAAGGAAATTCTAAAAACAAATAGCTTACAGGAAGAAGATCAAACCAGTTTGTCTGAAAGGGAGGAATACGTGACTGCCATGATGCAGAGGACGGACAACCTGTACAAGCCACAAGCCAGGCTGACAGACCAAAGGTCCTCTCTTTTAGAAAGGAAGTCATGAACAAAAGGATGGCTATAGGAATTCTTTTTCAGCACTGCTTACTTGCCCTTCTCATGAGAGCGAGTATCAGGCCTAAGCTGCACTGAAGGCAGTATGGGAGCTTGGATCAGCTTTCAGTGAGGCAAAGCAGTTTAATGATACCTGTGCACAGGAATAGATGTCTGTCTGTCCGACCATTTTAAATGCCAGCTGAGTGTGTGGCTGAAGATGATTTATTGATGGTAACCTCCATTGCAGAGCAGGGATAAACTGGCAGTGAGAAAATATATTTTACTGCCATGTTTTCCTTGTTCAGAAACTGCATCCATTCAGGTATCTGTGCTGTCAGTGCACTGTTTGAAGCAGAAAAAAAATGGATTTTCAGATACAGAGAGAGTTTGTAATCAGAACAAACTGTGAAAAATAATTGGCAGCAGAGTGAACAAGGCATCCTGCAGTACACAGGTCAGGATCCATCCCGCTCTATAGCATTCAGGGCATGCAGGCACAGACATGGAATAAACATGTACTGTTTAGTGTACCACCTGCCCAGGAAACAAAGAGAAGCTCTCAGACATCAATGCCATAGCATGACCAAGGGCTATAGTCACTGTGCAGACCCACCTCCAGCCTCTCCTACCAGCGCAGTTACTGGAGTCATGTTGGTACATAAAGCAGTGCAAATCAGAACTGACTCTCTGAAGCCATTTCATACACTTGGGTATTTAGCTACCTGCCAACCAACGCTCTTTCTATAAATGTTTTATTTTCATTTCACAGGTAAAGTCTACAAATACCCAGTTTACGACGACTTTGACTTCAGCGAGCGGCCGCTGTTCACTCAGCCCCTGGTGAACACGTTTGCTGTAGCTGGTTACAATGCCACCCTCAACTGCAGCGTCCGGGGCAACCCCAAGGTACAGCACAGCTCTGACAGCACCACTTAAACCCTGAGAGAGTTCAACCTGACAATAAAAATCAAATGCCACTTTTACCATGTAACTCATGAGCCAGGCTGAAGGCAAACAGCCTGGTGTGGGTTCTAAAGGACACAAAAAGAAAGGACCTGCTTACCTGTGCTACAGGCACTATAGCAGTTAATGTGATAGTGAAGGGGCAGAACCTCAGGAAGAGGCTGGGCTTTATTGGGACCCTCACTGACAACAGCTGTACAGGTAACGCATCAGTAAAAGTCACTGATTACTAAAAGTTACTAAAATAAGGCCATAATTATTCTATAAAAAGCTAATTATTCTCTAAGTAAGCACATTGCAGGAATGCTCTGGGTGCCACATTGTTTCTCAGACCCACTGCACAATATGTTTCGTGGTTTCTTTTGAATTGTGTCTTTTTGAGATCTTTTTTCTGTTGTGAGAAACTGAACTGGCCTAGGAAAATGAGAAATCCGGAGTGCTGTTCACTCTTCACCTTCACAGTTTCTGACTGTGCAAATTACTGTGGAAAAATATGCTTTTCTTATTGACTTGGAGTAATTGGACGTCAAAAGCTAATGATCAGATGTTTGCTATCATTATACCATCCTTATATTGATAACAGGCTTGTACTTATGACTTTAATTAGGTGATACGAGCTGCACTGAAAGAAAGAAGTGCTAAAAAACAGATGCATGATGCAGCCAATGCTTATCTTTAAGATTTACAGTTTCTTTTCTATCACTACTTCATCTATTTTCTATCATTTCTGGATTACTCAGCCTTAACTGAACACCACAAAAAAAGGGATAAAATATTTCAGTTCACAGGTTTGTGCATTTGGGCTTTCTTTTGCTTTTCTTGTTTGTGTTTGTTTGTTGTTTTTTTTTTTTACTACCACAGCCCAAAATAACCTGGATGAAAAACAAAGTGGTTATAATGAACGACCCAAGGTACCGAATGTTCAGCAACCAAGGTGTCTGCACCTTGGAGATCCGCAAACCCAGCCCCTACGATGGAGGCACGTACACCTGCCGAGCAGTCAATGAACTGGGAGAGGCAGAAGTGGACTGCAAACTGGAAGTAAGAGGTAAGGGCTTTAAAACATTGCCAACACCCTCTTCGCCCAAGCACCGTCCACATTGGAGTTGAAAGGACGCAAGGCAAATGCAAAAGGGAGTTTTCAGCTTTCCTGGATCAAATCAACGACTCTGTCAGGACAGAATAATATGGGTTGCTTTCTTTTGTTTTGTTTTCATTAAAGGATCAGTTTTATGAATTTCAGGTAGTTTAGAATTAACTGGGATACCATGAATGGCAACAGGACTTGGATTGGACTGCTAATGAATAATCTCAGGACCATATTTTTCAGAAAATTACTTCCTAGGAAAAGATAGGTTTGTATTTAGCTGGACTAATTCCCACCAAAGGCTTCGTTTCAGCTGTGGAACAAACTAAGTATTGCTCAAAAAATTAATCTGAGGTTATAAGTAAGGAAAGCTGCCTAAAGCCAGCTGATAGGAAGTGCCTAACTAAGGAATTTAGAGGGAACTTGGGTCATATCAATACAGTTCTAATTATATTACTTCCATCAGGTTAGTCTATACTTTTAAAATTTTATGGATTGTATCGTGTTTCTTCTGTATTTCAGTTTCCATTTTCTGTATTTTCCGATGTATCTTGTCCCACAGATCAAATTTGCCAGCAAGAAGACATTTCAATAAATGTTTGGTCTATGTGAAGTTGAACACTTAACTAATGTAATGAAAATATGCATAATGTATTTCTTAGTTTTTATTTTTTTATTTTTAAGATACTGTCTTTAAAAGGTGATGTCCTCATCCTGGAAGTAAGGCTGCTTTCCTTAATCACAAGCAAACTTTCTATTTCACAGCCTAACAGAAGACCTCTACACCTGAGAAGGTTGCTTTGTCTATTTTTTTACACTGAAAAGCCAAGTTAGGTTGCTAAGTGGACACAGCAGCTGAAGCTTAGCAAACCAGGACAGGCTCGGGGTTTGCTCTAGGCAAATATAGCAAATTACTCTTAAACAGCCAGAGTATAAGGACATCATTACATCTTACTTCTCTCTTCTATTGACTTAGATATTGATTTGTCATCCTCTTAAGTTTCCCAGCCTGTTTGTTCATTTAGGAGGGCTCCCCAGATGACTGCTCCTCGTGCTGTCGCAGAGCAGAGACCCGCGGATTTCTGACTCACTGGAAATGAATTGCAGTGTCTGTCTGTGTGTGTGTGTGTTTGTTATCATGTGAATAGCTTTAAACTGGCTCAGCTTTATTCCGGCAAGTAACTATCGAGGTCTGGGTTTGGAAGATGATGAGATACAGTTGAATGTTGTCAGAATAAGACTAACAGGCTCAAGGCTCTGCTGCCTATCTGGTGAATGTACAAGCTACGGTGTTATTGCTACACGTAGTAGGTATGACTTAATAGTAAGTCAGGCTAGAGGGCTTTATGCCATGCAGCAGTATTTATCGTAGCAAGCTATGTTTCCCTGTGCTGGCTAGAATTACTTTTAGCCATCTATCTCTGACATATTGGAGAACTTAAATTTATCATGCACATATAAATGCTCAGTCCCAAAAATACCTGAACAGCCTAGGATTTCAGAGTGTGCATAATATTGGAACAACCGACTAGTTAGGAATACTCTGGCTATGAATACTACCAGTATGCTACAATTTTCTACATTTTTAGCCATTTTCTTACATGATTTTAGGTATAAAATTAACCCCTCAAGTTGTTGCTAAATTTAATGCTTGTTTCCTGAAAACATTTTAGTGACACTTACAAGCACAAGAGTTAAAATAATAAAAACTTATTCTGTCCTCAGAAGAGGTTTTTCATGTAGTGATGTTATTTCAGATAGACAATATTTTGTTCTTTGGTTTTATGTTTTGCTGAGTGAACTTAAAAATGGAAGTTATGTAACCTGCTCAGTAAAATTGCACATATAGAGTGGCTTTTTTTGGTAAGTGTGTGTGTGTGAGAGAGTGTGTGTGTGTGTGTCTGTGTAAAAAGTCATGTCACAGATGACTCTTTCTCATCTACCTTGAAAGATAACAACATATGCAGAATCTCGTTACATGTTTCGTACTCACTACAGAAAACACCATATATATCTTTTGAGTTTGTTGAGGTAGATCCCTAAATTTGGCTCTAAATCTCCTGTTACAAGCAGTAAAGAACTGATTCCTTATCAGCTTCAGCAAGGTTGATGAAAAGAATTAGATAAGGTGCTGTGCTTCTTTTGTCATGGAAAAAATAGCTTTGGAGAACCTTTATCTTGGAAGTGAAATCAAGGTTGGTGATCACTCTAACAGTAGGTTGGTGATAGCAAAGTTGCTGTATAAGAAATATTTTTTTTAAAAGGTGTTAAGATCAGCTGGGAAGAATTTCAAATGTGAATAAATACCACTATAAATATTCTAATTCTGCAGTGATCTATCATGGAGTAATTAACCCAGGAGAACCACTCAGCTTGGCGGGGGATAATCAGGTTTATAATGCGCGTACTCCTCTGGACATTCCATTCCATTCCCATCCTCTCTTTCCACATGCAAACGCATTTTCTGCATGCAAAGTGTGTATTTCTTTGCTTTTTTAGACTACACTAGCTAGTGTCTCATGGCATAGACTATCTATGTCACATGAGCAAAGAAGGCCAAATTAATCAAGACGATACCCAATCACATGGGTATTTAATATCAGAATTACTAAGGTTTTAGACATAGTTCATAGAACTACATGCATCTATAAAGAATTTATTTAATGACTGTGAATATGTTTGACCACAGCATTTAGACCTTTCCAGGAGAAAGAAATATGCATTTCCAAAAAACCCCCAGCTCTCAGTTAGTTTGTAGAATTATTGAAAGACCAGAAGCATCATAAAATCATTTACTGCACTTAAAAGGCATTCTTCATAACAGATCAGTCTTTGGCTACAAATTAGTGCTCAGAATGATAATCCAGGCCTGAACTTAACCTACTGATTTTAAGGATGAAATCTTGATTCTATTACTTACAAGCAGAAAATTTTACTTCATTTACTTTATTTCCTCTAGAACTTATTTTACATTCAAGTTCATTGGGGTTCAGAATATTTAACTCTTTCTATAGAAATGTCTTTTTCCTTGCAATCTTGCCCAGATTCAGAATTATTAACAGTGCAGTTTTAAAATGACAGTGATGCCCAGAAACTGGTCTGCAGTATATTATGCACCCAGACTTACAATTTCAGTCCTAAAACATGTTAGGAGATCAGACTGGCTAACGTTTCTGTAGCTTTTGAAGTACTGGGTTATTTTTCTTAAAAGGCTGCAATAGGTACAAAGTTAAGTGCTTTCATAGACATCACATAGATAAGCATATACATATGGATGTTTTATAGAGTCAAAATGTGTAATTAAAGGTAAGGGCTCCTACAGAGTAAATAGCATGCTTAAAGTAATGTAAATGTGGATATATGACAAAGTACATACTTTAGAGCACAGGTACGTAATTAGTCTGTACTTGATTATTTTGCCTTACAGAGTTTCAACATATATATATATATATATGCTTCAGTGTTACGTGTGTGCCTTTTTTTTCCCCTGGTGGAAAATACTATATATATATATGTGTTAGCTTCTTTGAAGCTACATTTGGAAACTTTTATCCTAAATATAATTTGGTTCCAATCTATACTTTAGACTAATTAGAGGTTTTTATAGTTACTTGTACCTATTAATCTAGCTTTTACATATTAATGATAATTTTGAAGTGGAACTGGATCCCTACCTTTTACTCTTCATGTGCTTCTATTCCTACATATTTTACATGACTAAGGATTAAATTATCATCTTGACATAATTGTAATAATAATTTCACTCAACATTTTCTCTCCACTTTTGTGTTTGCAATTAAATTGTTACTTCTCTTTCTCTCTCTCCCTTAGCTACACAGTAAGGATTTTTGAATGTATATTGTCATCTAAGGTAAGCTTTCATATGGTTCTTGCATATGAAGCTTATGTCTGTTTATAAGTCATACAATGTCTGCCTAGTATGGCATGATTTTCATTATGTCACTTAATGAAAATGTTTTTATAAGTTAGCAGCATGATGGTTTTAAGGCATATAAATTCAGATTTTAATAATTGCTTGTTACAGTAATTCTTAGTAGTACATCCCGTATCTTCTAATGGTGCACGTTTCAGTGGAATTTAACAGTGCATGAGTTGGCATGATTCATGAGCACGAATAAAATGCAAGAAATAAAAAGAGCATTTTGTATTTACAGCAAGTTATTTTTTATAGGAATATGCCTCTACATAAACAAAATATTTATTCCAGCGTTAACTTCATTTAGAAATGAATGATTCGTAGCACACCTTGTACTCCATGAGCTGAGAGAATGCCAAAAAGCTGAGAGAATGCCAAAAAGCATGCTTCTTTTATTTTTTTTGGTCTGTATTGTGCATCTACCTAAGGTTGGGAGGGAACAGTTCTGCCACAATGACGGTGTTAAATGAGACAGCGCAGTCTCATAATCACTAGTAACTAATAGCATTTTAATTGCATAATCCTTGCGTTAATAAAGGTTATAAATTCTTAAAAATCTGTACTCGGCATAAATGTTGTATGTGAGTATCAGCTCAATTGCATTTAGCTGAAGCATTCAGAGAGTGTTATCTTCACCCTGGCAATGTACTTTTGCTTTAAAGCTTTTGGTGTGTTCCAGAAAAAGCTCAGAAGGTAAGTGCAGCTATCAGTGGGTGATTTGCAACTTGCAGAACACAATACTCATGCAGATTTGTAAGGGGAATAGTAATGGTATATAGCTTTCTTAAAGCAAATTACACCCTTTGTCTGGAGAAAGGGCAGATTCTAAAGATTTTAGCAAAATATTTATCATTTTCCCACTGTTTCTTCCAAATATCATTTGATTTCAATGAAATTAACAGAAATACTCGTGTTTAATTTCCATGGCTTTTATTTCAGTGGCATGGGGCATCCACAACCTCCATGGGCAACGTGTGCCAGGGCCTCACCACCCTCACAGTAAAGAATGTCTTCTTTGTATCTAATCTAACCCCACCCTTTTTCAGTTTGAAGCCATTGCCCCTTGTCCTGTCACAACAGGCCCTTGTAAAAAGTGCCTCTCCTGCTCTCTTGTAAGTTCCCTTTAGGCACTGGAAGGTGCCCTAAGCTCTCCCTGGAGCCTTCCCTTCTCCAGGCTGAACAACCCCCACAAAAAGTGAAATTCGAAGTGAATTTAAAAGCAAATCTAAAATGTTTCTTCAGACTTTGCCAGCAGATGAAAGTTTCAGCTTTCATCGTCTCTGTCTCTGGAGACTAAAGGCACCTAAATCTAAAATCCTGGCTTTTTTTTCATATGATTCTTTCACATCTGTCATCCCACTTGTTATTTTCAAGCAACAGGGTAAATATTTTGCTAAATACCTAGAAACCATTTGAAGACCCAAAATTAGAATAAATTTAATATCTCTGCATGTTTTCCACAACTCATCCCAGTTAGGTGTTTTCTACATTGTTCCCCCTGCACTGACTTCCATCTCTGACCATACTCCACCCAGCCCGATGGAAAGCCAGGAGAGTTCTTTGAAGTGAAGTTTATCATAAACTATTGCATGTGGTGAGATAAATGAATGAATATATGACATCCTAGAAATGAAATTCACCCTGCACAAGAGGACAGGAAAGGCCTGTACAGGACCCGTTAAATAATGGTTAAGTGTCATGCTGGACTTTTGAGCAGCGTTGAATTTTACCACATCTCAAAGTATGTAACAGGGACTGACTAAAACTTGTCACTCATGCCAGAAAATAAAGGTACAAAGCTGTTGCTCCAGGGACCTACAACCTGAAGACTACCCTTTTTTTCTTTGTTTGTAGGTGGGCTTTCGTTCTTCAGACTATTAATGGATGGAGTGCCTCCGCATATCATTGACTCGTATATGCGGGAAGTGCAGGCAGACAAAGCTGAAGGGAAGTGAGAGTCCGTCCACAGTGTTTCCTCCCACTGCACTGGAAGCTGGTAGCAGAACAACAGCATTTTAGCTCTTGCAATGACAGAAAAACACGTGCGGTGGGGGATTTTATGACTTTTTTTTTTTTCCCCCTTAATTGTCCTTTTGTTTTCCCTACCTGCTCTTACTGAAAAGAAGGAATGCGCATGGATTGCTTTGAGGTTGAAATGAACTGAACTGAACACAACCCGTTTTGTAATGTTCGGCTTTATTTTCTGTTTGATATCATGTTCTGTTTTTTTAATGAGGAAAGAGGGGAAGCTGTGTAACAAGCATAAGGAGGCAGTCAGAGTCTGTACTCGGTGGTACAAAGCATATCTTTCTCAAACTGGAAGTACGTGGGTTAGCCAGTAGATGTGCAATAAGATCCTTGGAATACATACCTCTGATAATGTATCTTATTCACCCGAGAATTGTTTAACAGAATATGGTTTTACTATAATGTAACTAATGCATATGTAATTAATGATCATTTAAGCTGAACATATCTTCCTATAGAAGTTTTGATTTCCTAAATCCGACCCAGCGGTCTCTCAACTTAACTGAAATTGTTTTATTTAATGTACAATAAACATGAAGTGTTTAAGATCTATTAAGTTCTTGTTTACTTTTTTTGTTTGTTTTTTTTTTCTGTCTCATTTTACCACATTTCTTGTTTTATTTCCACTTGCAATAAAGCAGGAAGTTGTGCCCACCACATTGAGTGGAAAACAGTATCAGCAGTTACCTTAACCCAGTGGGTTTACACTTTAAGATACATGACACAGAATGTGAGTGAAGATAAATGCTACAGATACGTGCCATTTTTTATCTATAGGTTTTCAATATTTTAAATGTCATAAATGCCAACCATGACAGCTTTCATCATTCTGGATCCACCCCCTTTCCCCAGCAACTCAGGGAGCTCTTGTACGTATCACATGAGAAAAGGGACTCAGACATAGCACTGGTTTTGCCACTGCACGTGGCAAAAGTGCCTGAGATAAGGTACAATGGCTACATTTCTTCTCCAGCTCCAGCGTCATTAACCTCCAAGTGCTTTAGGAGAGGGGCTGATTGTCCCTAAGTCTCCAGCAAACCCTGAAGCATGTGAGTCACAAGGTCACACATATTTTGGCCAGGTTGTCAGTTCCCTATTGCCCTGTCATTTATTTACCAGTTCTCACTCTGGCTGTACAAACAGGGCAGGTTATGTGCTCACTGGCTAATGACTGATCTCCAATTAGGGTTTATAAAGATAAAGGCCTACTTAGACCAGTAGTCCATTACAAGATGTTTATTTGATGTTAGTGCATTTTCAAACATTCAGCAGCCACTAATTATGCAATAATAAAAGAATGTGTTACTCTGAACTGCCACGGCTGGAGCGGTGTTTTTGCAGTTGCGTTACCACTTCTTTTGTTTTGGGGACCTGAGTGCATTTTCTCACATTGTTCAGTGAATCATAGGTAGATAGATAGAGTCTTTTTCTTTTCTCCCTTCTTTTTATCTTTGTGATTTCTTCTGTAGTGCTATCTGTGCAGGGAAGCAATTCTGCATTCCCAGTGATCCTGGATGCCCCCCCACACCTCACCTGCATTTCACCCTGCTCCTGCCAAAATCAATTCTCTCCTACACCTTCACACCTACCCATGAAAGAAAGCAACACATCTACTAGGAAGAGAATTTCATACAGGATTCATAATTTCTGTTTATTCTGTATTTCACCAGTGAATTGGGACTCCCTCCATCTATTCTGGAGCACTGAAAGCTGCAGGAGAAGGTCAGTTTGATTAAATGCCACCGAAGTTTGGGCATTTAAGCACATGGCCCTCATTTAAAGTAGTATCAGTCTGTTATAGTCAGCACCAAAAGCTACAGTTATTGTGAGTTTGTGCCTGTCAGCAAGCCCAAAAATGAGGCACACAGCCACCTGCACTTTGTATGAATAATGTTTACAGCTTCCAGCTTATGTCTATCTGCCTCCTCAGTCTTAATATCCCACACATAATAACCTGGAAGCCAGCACAGCCTCAGCTTCTGCGGGCTCTCTGTCGATGGAATTAGCCACTCTAATTTCCACCAGATGCCAGCGGTGTTAAACGACAAGCTGAACTAAGCTCCTTTTCCCTGCGTGAACAGTAAGCATTGTACTCAGCTGCCCTCAATTCCTCCCCACTTGCGTGGCCCAGCGTTTGCCATTGGCCGTGCCAAGGGCTGGGGATGCACCAGGCCAGCAGGAAGCACTGGGCATCAGGCCGTGGGTGGGACTGAGATGAGTGGGCATTAATGTGCTCTAAATTCATACTGCACTGACTGCACCGAGCAGCCACCACTCTGGATTAAGAGTTAACCGACTTTCAGAGAAATAATTGGATGGGGTGGGACAGGAAAGGGATTTCTAGTAGAACTAAAACAGGCTGCAGAACCTTATCTAGAGAATAACAGAAGGTAAAGTTTTGATTTACGACAATTTGCCCAATGGGATTCTCAAGGGACGATATTTGACAGATGCAGTAGTGACCAAACCCACAGAGTTAAGAAAATACTAACAAAATCTGCAGTTAATACCAACTTAGGAAAATAAAGATGCACCAAAGACAGCAACTACAGGAAAAGCAACTTAGAGGGAATAGAAGGAGCAGAATATCATGCTGTAGATGTGGCACAATGCTCCAAAGAAGAAATTTCTCCAAAGTCACAGAGATTTCCAGGTAATTAGTGAACCTAAGAGAGACCTAGGAGTAACAGAGGACAGCAAATACAACCTGGTCATATGAGATAAAGTAACAGCAAAACATAAAAGCTCGTGAAACAGTGAAACTACTGGTACCTCATGTTGTGCTGCCTGATGGCTCATAATGTGTGAAACCAGTTTAAGTCTTCAGATATGTGCATTATTTGTATTATGTTCAGCCTCCATCAACCAGTATGTGCTGAGGTTATAGTTCAGTAGGACCTTTAATAACATTTTTTCTTTCCTGAACACTCTCCTGTATCCAGTAGGAATTCAGTATTCTTGAAAGCTCTGCCTTGGTGTTCATTTTGACTTACATTAGCCAAAGAACATTACTGCTTGGACTAAGAAAGCAGACCCAAACATGCAAACACACATAGATAGACACACAAAGATGAAACAAAGTTAATTTTTTAAAAATTCATTTACTTTTAATAGAGCCAGAGGAAAATACTTGGTCTTCTCTTGGCTGGCTCTTTTTTGCCCATGGAAGGGTATTTGGCATATAAATGTTACACCTGTAGAAATACAGGTCCATTCTCAAACTGGTGTATGTGGAGGTTGATACAGGCACTGCAGTTACCCATATGCATGGAAAGAGCACAGCTGCTGCCAGCACACCTTTCCCTTACTGAAAACAATCTCACAAATATAAAGGAGAGGAAGAAAAAAGAGACATGTAATCTTTTAAAGATTATTTAAATTGAGATATACTGTTTATAAGGAGGTCTTTATGGAGAGTCAGAAATTTCAAAAAATATTCATTTTATACGAAATGTTTCAAGCTTCCTGAACTTCCTTTTAGGGAAAAAAAAAGAAAAGTGTAATATTGGTACCTTTTACAGAGCACTGTGAAGGGACCCTCACTTTATGAAAGTTTTTTGTTGCATTTTGAGATTCTGGAGCAAAAGGCATTCTATTTTAAGCACAGTGTACTGACACTTGACTTTCGTGTCCTGCTTTCCTGACTGACAAGTAAAGCTGCTGCTTTGGAAGCAAAACTGTATCCTGAATACTGAGGAAGCACTGGAAGGCTAAACACACTGGACTTAAAATTCTGTGTTCTCTTGTTCAATGCTTTGTTGCTGAATACTTTTTAATTTAAAACAAACCCCTCCCCAAGCCCAGTGATAAATTCAGTAGGGAATCTGTCTCTCCTCTAATGTGGGTGGCCCTTGCTTTTTATGCCACTCACTTCCCCCTCCACTTCTTTCCCTGGTTTCTCTTCTTTTTCTCCAGGTATCCAAAGAACTTGAGCCATCTGTCCATAAATACCAGTTCTTTTATGTTCATTGACCACAGTGATGCACAGGATATTAAAGGAAACAAAGTTTTACCTTCTTCCAAACATAATGATTCCAGTGGACTGGGGATCTGGCTGGTTCTGAATCGGTCACATTTCCCTTTTGCCATTCTCCAGCTGGCTGTTACTGAACCTTTCTTTACTATGTCGTATGTTACCTTCTCTTTTGCTAGCAGTTCCTTTCTTCTTTGTTTTGGCCTCTAATGACAATTGCTGCATCATACTGTTTTTAGTGATCTGTAAATGACATCAGCTGATGAACGACGTAGCACTTGGAATGTACATAGCACATTGTGGGATTTGGAAACCACCATTCAACATGTGTCAAGCATTCCTGACCCTTGCAGTAGAGAAACCTACTCAAACACAAAATAACTTTATCAGTTGAAGCGAATCAGCTCACTCTGAATAACAGGAAGTGGCTCTGTCCAGGAAAGTGTAGTGTCTGGACAGAAAGCTGCACCCTCTGGCTCACAGTGGAGCAACTTAAAAAAGGATTTCCAGTACTAAGATAATGCCATTGCAGGTTGTATGTTACATTTTCTACTTCAGCTACACAAGGCCCACCTTTTCCTTGGCCTCACTCAGAAACCACACACCTTCCTGGAGATGCAGGGATACATCTAAAATCCTTCACATGACCAAATAATTTGATGTGACACAATTTCTGAAAAGGCGCATTTGTTTTGAAGCACCCTCTCTAAAGGAAGTCAAAGAGGTGCAGTAAGTCTTGTGTAACACCGTGTCCAGGTGCTCCGTAACATGTTAAGACCGGAACTCCCCAGGCAATGGGTCTCCTCCGGCTGGTGGAGGGATCCTTGGGTGATACAGTGGGGTGCCCTCCCTGCAGGCACGACTGCCCTGTCCTGCTGGCTGCAGGGAGGTCACCTGCTGCTCAAACTCTGCCTTTACGCTCCAGTAAAAATCCTTCTGGCCACCTGCTGCGTGCACCCCCGCTGTGGCCACTATCTGCATGATAAGACGTGTGAAAGGGAAATAATCTGAGCAAGGCAAATCGCAGGTGAGAGCGGGGTTCGCCCCGCGCTGTCCGCACCCCGGGAGATGAGAGGTGTGCGCACAGGCGCATCTCCCCGCTACAGCACCGGCCCTGACCGCCCGCGGCCTGCGGAGGCGGCGGGACGGGCCCTGCCGGGGCGCACCCCCGC
>VZTA01028590.1:119004-165195 GCA_013398855.1 Mohoua ochrocephala
GCCCCCCGCTGGAGCCGCGCTGAGCCGGGCGCGGGGGCCGCGGCTCGGCCCCGCTGGTGCCTCCTGACAGTGCCCGGAGCTGGAGGGCCGTGCCCGCTGCGGGTGCGGTGCCCTGTCACTTTGGGCTCCACCGCAGCGACACGCGTGGCCCGTCCCTTGGCAGGGAGGGCTAAGGCAGCGCTGCGGGGTTGTCCTGAGAAATCAGGGGAGCGGTGACGCGCGGCTCACCCTTTGGGGCAGCAGGGGTCAAGCTGGAGATGGGTGTTAAGATTTGAATGCCAAAATGCTGTGGGGATCACGTGGAATGACTAGGTTCAGCGGACCTTCAGTGCCCAGAGGGCCCCATGGGGCCGGGGCTTTGGTGTGGTGGGCACTGCATGCTGTGGGTGGCACCCCCACGGACCAGCCTGCGTTCCCTGTGTGTGCCTCTGCGAGGGCAGATGGCTGGAAGGGAATGTAACCCTCCTCAAGAGTGCGGTTGTCACACAGGGGCCGTAGAAACAGCAGCTGGTCCTGATGATAGAGGGTGCGGGATGTGCCCAGGAGCAGGGCAGGGCTGGCCACGAGACGTGGCTGATGCCACTTCGGCATCGCTTAGTTCAGAGCTGCGGCTGGCTTGTGTAGCACATGTGTTAGCTGACAGTAGGTGAAATGTTTCCCGTCCTTGTGTGGGAAACATTTAATTGCTTGAACTTCTGGAGGGAAAACAGGCTTGTTAACGTGGGCTGGTGCTGCTCTCACTTGAACTGCAGTGCCTACAGTTTGTCACTCAATTTCAGGAGCTCTATCTGAGCTTCCCCAGCCTGTTGAAAATTTCCTCTTGCAGAGTCTTTATGGTAGTTAGGGTAGGAAATAGCAGGGGGAAATTACTTTATGTGGGTAAAATACCTTGAAAACTGGCAGTTGTTTTTCTTGTGTTCTGATGGGCTTAAATCCTAACAGCAGAGGTTGGCAGTTGGTTGGGACTTTTTTAATACCATATATTTACCCTGGTGAGTGTTCTTGTCAGAAGAACATTTCTTTTTCTCCAGTTGCTTTGCCCTTTGTGTTAGCAGAGATGTTTGTGGCAGACATATCAGGAAACTGGTCCAGATCAAAACTAAATTTGGTTTGGTCTCACCCTAATCACCCCCCTGATACGCATCACCAGGTAGTGGCACTCAGGCGTTGCAGGCAGTAGGAGGAGAAAGGACAGAGATAATAGTGGATGGTTGGAAACTACAGATGGTCTTCTGTTAGCACTTTCAGAATTAAAAAGCCTGTGGACTGCTACCTTTAGCTTAGTTTTGTGATGAACACATCAGTCATGTACTAGCTATGTGTCTGACTGCTCATTTTAGCTTTTTCTCTTTGCTATGCAAAACTAAAAGCAGAAAGTAAATTTTAAGTTATTTTTCCCTTGAGGACTCTTGTACAAAAAGAAAAGAGTCGTGTTGCAGAGATCCAGGGAATTATTCTCTCCAGGAAAACTTAGGTTGGGTTTTAGGAACTTTTCTGTTTGGACTTTTTAAATTTATTTTTTTTTAATTGTGGAAGCTGGATTTTATAAGAACCTGTAGTTTGAACTACACTTTCTTGTTCAGATAGCAGTATATCCTTTATAAATATGCAGTGTGAACCCAGACTCATCCTGTTGTTTTGTTTGTTGCCTCTGCTCTGCGAGAATAGTCTTGATTTTCTCTTGCTGGATCACTTAGAAGCATCATTCTCTCTCCAGCTTCTTTAATGACTCAGCTTGTCTTCTGCCTGAGTTGAGGTCATGTTTCTGGATGGCTTTTTGAAAAAGCTAAAACTGTTTCAACACTTAATAGGTGCTGCATGCACTGTTGTAATACCTATTTCATGGCTTTGACTTGGATGTGTGGGCTGGAAAGGGTAGGTGGAGCTGAGAATTATGTTAAAGATGATTGAAACCACAGAGTGAACTAATACCATAGTGCACTTCAACAGCACCTCTTCCCGTCATGAATGTGTCTTGATCACCTGATGGACAAACAAAAACTTGTCATATTCTCTTGGATAGGAGCACTGAATTGAAGATAAAATAACAAGCAGGTTTGGGTTTTGGCGTGGGGTTTCTTTTTTGAGTTGGTTTATGGGGTTGTTTTTTATTCCCTAACCAGTCTTAAGTGGGCCATTTTGGCCAAGCCTTTATTGAAAACACAAAAGTCTTGATGTTTGTACAAACCATCCAAAACAAGTAAGACTGGTAGCTGAAATTCCTCAGAGAGAGTAGCTGCTAACAGATGCTTAGAAAAGACATCTTTCTCCAGCATATCCTTCCAGCTACCGAAAGACCATGGTTTAGCAGTTTCTTTGCCAGGGATTCTACTTGGGTTACTTGCTGGAAAGCAGCTGACTGGTCTGTTTCCCCACAGACACTTTCCACCTCGTGATTTTGCCTTTTGAATTAGTTGTTTTGAACCTGTTTGTACTTTCAGCTTCCATTATGTCCTGTGGCAGTGATTTCCAGAATTTCACACTGCTTATTCCCAGCCCCAATGCAATTCATGTCTCAAACTACAAAACGCTCTCTTGTTCTCCTAACATGGAGCCATTATTTCTCTATACACTATTCTTTTTATCTTCATCAGTATCAGTAGCCACTAAGAGCCAGTTTGTTACTGACTGGCACAGTATGTTTTGGAATTATACAATATTGTCTATTTCAGTAGTGTCTCCTTGCCTAGTAGGAACATGGTTTGTATCACCGTCTCCCGTAAATGCACGTTTCGACATAAGCCTTCTTATTTACAGCTAAGCTCTTAGCAGGTTGCACCCCTCAGGCATTGTTGTAACCACGATCTATGTGTACATTTTGATGGGGTGCTTGTCCAGTTTCCTACTCTCTGTTACTTAGGACAGCAGTCTATAAAAATAGTTTACAGGTGTGGTGGTGGAGAGGACCCAACCTGCACGTTTCATGTTCTGTGGAGTGCTGAAATACAGTTTTTGCTGTAACTGCAGCCTGGGTTGTGTTGGGTTTTTTTGTTTGTTTGGTTGTTTTTTTTTTTTGTTTTGGGGTTTTTTTTGGGGGGGTTTTTGACACTCATTAGGAAGTACTTAGGAATGAAAACTCTTGCTAACATTAAGTAAGAACAGTGTGTATTTGTTGCATTAGAGTGTAAAAGGAACACTTTTTAGGTGAGAATTTCCATTTTATCCCCACCATATGACAATGAATTGTTTTGCTCTACTGCCAGCAGACTTCTCTGAAGCAGCTACAGTCAATTCATTAGGCTTTGCAGGGGAATCTTGCATACCCCTCCCCATCCTGGGGAAAACCAGGAAGAAAACTGACTAAACATAATTACATTTTTAAAAGGGAGAAAGGAAACTTTGATCCTCTGCTTTCGTGTTTGCTCATGGAGGGGTTTACCTTTGGTAATCCTTCAAGATCAGCCACAGGTCTCTCTAAATTTATAGAATAGTTGGGTGGAAGAGACTTCAAAGGCCATCCTGTCGAGCCTCCCTGCCATCAGCAGGGACATCTTCAACTAAATTGGGTTGCTCAGAGTCCTGTCCAGTCTGACCTTGAATGTTTCCAGAGGTGGGGCATCTATTACCTCTCTGGGCAACCTGTGCCAGTGTTTCATGACCCTCATCATAAAAAAAAAAAAATCTTCCTTATATTTAGTCTAAATCTGCCCTCTTTTATAAAGTCATGGAATTGCAGAGTGGTTTGGGAAGCTAGAATTTTAGACAGAAGTGCGTGCTAACCCTAATTATTACATTGTATTGAATTATAACTATTTGAAAAATAATCTTGTAGCACTTACAGCATGATCTAAGCAAAGAACTGGGAGCAGAGGAAGACAGGAAGAGAAAAGCATGGATTACAGATTTGCTGTTTGGGCAGTGATAGGAAAAGGGGGTAGGGGCCCAAGGGTTCTCCTGCAGAGAGCCAAGGGAAGGAAGGGAGGCTTGTGATGACTAGCTCTGTAGAATTGTTCAAGAAATGGTGTAGTGAATTTATAAAAGGGTGTCATACCTTGCTGGAATGTGCTGTTTAGAAAGCCATACATCTAGGGAGGGCAAAAAGCAGGGGAGGGTCTGGGTGACTTCACCTGGCTCTACTATCAGCTGTTTGGAGGGAGAGGAACATTGGTGAGATGCTGTCTCTGCCTTTCTCTCTCTCTTTTTTAAAAACTTAAGAAAACAACAGCAAACAGCAAACCCAAGCAAACAACCGAACCACCTTTAAAATGAAAGAGGCCTGTCAGAGGGCAAAATGAGGGGAAGATGTTGACAGGTATGATATTATGTAAACAGCAGGGGCACAGCCGAGCTTTGTGGGAGAGAGAGTAGAGAAGTAGAAAAGAAGTTGAACTGGAGCTGGTATGAACAGGGGATGTGTGTGGGGGGGAGAGTGTGAAGGAAAAAGCATTACCTGACCTGGAAGAGAAGTGTGAAGCACTGAGTGGAGTGGGAAATTCAGCCAAAACCCACGAGTGAGGAACAGAGCGATCAGTTGTGAATAGGAGAAGGCGGTTATTTGGCATGAAGTGAGAAGGTCCAGGAATCCTGACACAGAAGGATGGGAGCTCTTGCAGACAGGGCTTGAAGGGACGAGGATGCTTAAGGGAATGCAGAAAGTCCTTGGTATGCATGAAATGCACTTGGACTATGGTACGATTATTCAATTATTATTTTTATTTTTTTCATCCATGCTGTCTTCCCTGCTGTAGTTCAGGTTTGAACAGCCCCTTCCCTTATCCTGCTGTTAGTACAATTGCACATAGTGCTTTGTGCTGAACAGAAGTGTGGGAAATGATCCATGTTTAAGGGGAAGAGGAGGGAGAAGTCCAGTCTAAATGTCTCCCTCTATTCTGGATCTGATCCAGAGAGGAGCCATGTAAACTAGGGCAAAACTATTAGATGTGGATTGAGGAAGTGAGATTATGGCTAAACGTGATGAGTAATTAAAGGGAACTGAATCTTTAACTATTGCAAAAGCTTGGCCTGTTGAACTCTCTGGACTTGAGAGCTTTGCTTGAAACAAGTTCTAAGGGATTTCTCTGACACATAAAGTCTTCTGCAGCTGTCCATGCTCTTTTGTGGGGTGGAATCATGGGAGGAGAAGAACGCCTGGTGTTCAACTCCCATTTTTTCCTGAAGGAGAGGCATGTCACACATACCTGTCAAACACTACATGTATATGGCTTTGTTTTGACATGCTCTGGGTCAGTAGATGACCAGTTCTACTATATCAAATCTGTGTGACAGGAATCTGGGGCTGTTTTATCTTCAAACATCATTTTGAATTGATGCAGAGAAGCATCCCCCTCTCCCTCCCTGCCTCCTTCCCCTCAGGTTTCTGTTCTCTTCTAGTTCCATGGGAATAGCATCTAGTTCTGACCAAATAACACATTTGTTTGGGCAGGATATAACTTTGGGCAGAGATAATAAACACCTCATCAGTGAAAAGCTGATGATTATTGGGAGCCTCCTGACCTTTCTGCTCAGCCATGTCAGCATTCTCAGATGCTCCCACTTCTCTAATTTGAAAACTACTTGGGTCCAGCGTGGGAAGCTGTCAGGGGACATCCCTGAATGGACAGCCAGGCACGTGAGAAGGCAAAGGAGACAGCAGCAGGAGCTGTATTGAGAGAGTAGATAGCAGAGAAAATCCATGGTTATTAGGAACCTTTGGTGATTTGGAAAACTCTGTTTTCACCAATTAAAACATTAGAACATTCATTTAATCTGGTAAATGATAGTTGATCATAAGTGAATTTTGGTTCCTATCACTTTGGGTTAGATTTGAACTGACGACCTAGAGATTAAATGCTCCAGATAGTGTTTCTAAGCTCTCTGACAAATGTTGTTCTTACTAGAATCTTTTTCCTTTCTCTTTAACGGTGGGGATACTGATACATCTGCTGCAGGTGCTAATGGATACAGATGATCCTTACTGGGAAGCAGATGAAAGCGCTCACCCTTCTTCCAGATCAGCAAGGGGCAGAGTGCTTTAGTTTTGGAATCTGGAGGACTGTTGCTTTGATTTGTCGCAGTAGGAGCGAATGCAAACGGACTCGGATCAGCCTGAATGATCATACCTGTACCATGACTTGCAACTGGACAAAAGTTACTTCTCTGTCAAAAAGACCTAGTAGGAGAAGTTTGAGTTAAAGTTGATGTATTTGTGTATTTTTGCACATGTTGTGTTACACTTGCTTTGCAAGAAGCTAAATGTTGATCTCGAGCTATCTTTTCATAATTAATAGAAGTATGTCGCAGTAAGGACACCTCACAAAACACTGCAGGTGACCTTTGTGGCACTTCACAGATATATTGGTGATCAAATTGGCAATGTCTTTCAAATACTCCTTTAAAAGACAGCAGTGAAACTAGTGATTTCTCATGGCCTTTCTGCTCATGGGTCTGGAGCTGCCGTGTTTGAGATTCTGTGTTATGCTCCATGTAACAAAGTTATTCTGAAAGCCAGTGTATATACTGTGGTAACTTTAGTGTGTTGATTATATCACAACTAAAATTATCTTAGCTTCAGCAAGGTCCTGACTGTGCTTCTATGCTCTGAAGTACCCGAGCAATGACTAACAGCCCTGTGTTTTTGAAGGGTGGAGAGAAAGAGGAGGTAGCTGCAGCCCCTCTGCACAATGTGAGACCAAGTGAGCTTGTGCCAGGAGAGACCCTTGAGTTCTCTGTGCCTCCATGGGGCTTTCGGTGATCCTCAGTCTTGGGGTAGCCACAGTCACCTCCTGTTCTCCACAGGCTCTATCCTTTCCCCTTCATTAGAGGAGTGAAACTTTTTCAAAAGGTGGCTAAAAATTCCCTCCCTGCTTTAACCCCATCCCCCAAGACAAGATTCCTTTGTGTAAGTAGACCAAAAGGGAGAAGAAAGCTAAGTAACTCAGCTAATTCCATCAGTAAACATCAAACATGGTATTGCTGTCATCCCTTGACCTGGATTTCTATAGTGATCTTTGCAGGAGTTATCAATTACCAGTATATTGAATGTCCATTGGAATAAGAATATCTCCTCATCCTCTTTCACCTGCTTAAGGCTTCCTACATGATCTGTGCTAACAATTTTTTGTGGTTTCCTTGGATTAAGGGAGAAGACAGCCTTGCCAGTTCTGAAGAATGTGTTAAGTTTTCTAGATTTTCATATGCATACAAATCCAGACCTTGCACCTAAAGCTGGAGTTCCTGGTTCTTTGACTGTCTTTTCCTTCAAAGCTGGGTGAAGCAGCCAACCATATGACTTTGATAACCGTGTATCAGCCAGCCTGGAATATGTGAGGAATTCTTAAATAACAGCAAAAATACTATTCAGAACTGGACCTTCCTTAAGCATGTTGCTGCTTTGTGTGTTTTGTGACCAGTCTAACTGGAGGCATAACTTACTTTCTAGCTCAAGACAATGAGTATAATGATGATGAGACATCAGAATGTCTGGAGGAGCAGCTCACCCCATCTGCATTCTTACTGCTGCCTTTGAACTGACAGATGACTGCCATTTTCCCTTCTTCCCCAGCAGCGACACTGGGTTTAGTTGAGTGTGGACAAATCTCAGCCCACTGAGATCTGATCTGTTGGCTAAATCTGCTTAATAGCCTTTGCTGGGCTTAGGAAATACCTGTACACATGTTGGTCAATTTGTGCTGCAGGACAGGGGTTGCAGAGGTGGAGCAGCACCAGAGCAGCTGTCCCTGAGCAGGGAGTGGGACAGGATTCAGCTCTGTGACTGCCTGTGGCTGTTCGCTTGTTTTACCTGCAGGTTGCATTTCCAGCATTTTTACTTGACTTTGTTTTTGTGAACAGTGCTTCTGAATGCTAAGGGTACCTCTGGAAACTACATGAGGCAAAAATGTTGCCTGTGCTTTGTTCCAAAGGTGTTTTAAATAATTTTTAACAAAACCTAATTCCTAGACAAAGCCGTAAGGACTGTGCGTATGAAAATAGTGCTTTTGAAAGGAATGACTGCAGAACAGTTTCTTTGAACCTAAGAGTGGTGTTAATGTAACATTTTGGTTTGAAACTGATGGTGTATATTAAGTAAATAGTTTCTCCTTCATATTTAGTGAATTACTTAATTTTTTAAAGCCCTGTCCAGAGTACCTAGGTAGTCAATTTTTGTGTGTTGGAAAAAATACCTTTCTCTAAAGGCTGAAGTCTTTACTAAAAAACTTAATGGGTTTTTATATCTATATGCTGTAAATCTGAGCAAATCATTCAAGCACCTCTCAAGTAAACTGCTGAGAGCTTTAGTAAGTGCCTTGCTACTACTTTCTTTTTTAAAGATGATTTTTGGTTTTATAACATTTTTCAGCACAAAGAATGCAAATAATTATAGAAATACTGTGGGTTTAAGGTAGAAAAGTAAATCAGTTGATGCAGGAGAGGGGCTAAAGTTTTGGGTTTGTTTTTGTTTAAATAAATAGAAGGACCTGTGTTCCACTGGTGTATCTGGAGTAGTTCATTACAGTAGTTACTACAATTTATGTAGAAATTAGTGCAAGGTGTTTGGTTTGTCCATTAATTAAGTTAAAAATAGCACAATAATGTTTTGTGGTGAACATTATTTTATCTTTAATGAAACAGGTTATCAGCTAAGAAATTGGGAACTACTGGGTGACCTTTTATGTGAATTTCTTTCAGGCACCTTTTTGGGCATACATCCTGGGTGCAATAGGACTTTTTATCTACCAGTCTCTGGATGCCATTGATGGGAAGCAAGCCAGAAGAACAAACAGTAGTTCTCCTCTTGGAGAACTCTTTGATCATGGTTGCGACTCTATTTCCACAGGTAGCCTTAACCTACTGTCACCCATCCTAGTTTATAGAAGTTACCTGTTTTCAAGAGGAGCTGATTAATCACAGATTTGTTGAAGTTGTAAAGGACTTCTAGAGATCATCTAGTCCAAATCCATTCTCAGAACAGGGTCTTTTAGGATAACTTCACCATCTCCTGACCTTTGCATCCCTGGCCAGTAACAGGGGGGTATTTCAGAAGTTCCTTTGGCAGATGTTGGGTAAGATGTATTCTGCTCCTACTTAACTGTGCATCTTAACATACTCCACTGTAGGAGTAAGGTGCCAAAGTATCAGTTTGGTAGTAGGGCAACCAGCCTGGCACTTAGGAGAAGGGTAATTTATACTCCTTAGAAGAAGGAGTTTTTTAAAAGTTGGGAGTCCCTAAAAAGTAAGCCTTGCTCAGTTTCACGTTCCATAACTTAGCTGCTGTTGGTGCCAGTGCCTGCAGTTCTGTAAGGCTCAAGGGCTGAAACAGTTGCCCTGGGAATTGGTGCATTCTTTATGCCTCACCTGATCTCCCAGAGAAGTGCAGCTGCCAGTCTCCCTGAGCTTGGCCCTTCAGCTGAAGCTGTCGGTGTTGCAAAGAACACGAGATGACAGGGCCAGGAGGAGGGAGAACAACCACCGTAGGCTAGAGGGTGGAGCCTGTCTTGGCAGAGAAGGAGTGCTGTGTTTTGGTTTCTCCTGCCGGGACAGCCCCTAAGGGTCAGCTGCTCAGTAAAGTATCAGTCACAGCATTACTTAGAGTGATGTAAAATGTCCTGTGTTTTTATTTATTTCTTTTTAAAATTTCTCTTAACTTCAAGCAAAGAGGCTATATGACTAACATGTTCATTTCTGCTTTGCAGTATTTGTTGTCCTTGGATCCTGCATAGCAATCCGACTAGGAACAAATCCTGACTGGTTGTTTTTCTGTTGTTTTGTGGGACTGTTCATGTTCTATTCTGCTCACTGGCAGACATATGTATCAGGCATACTAAGGTTTGGAAAGTAAGTAGGTATCTTTAAAAGTACATATGGCTTAATGTCTGAGACCGCTAGCTCCTTGATTTCAGTTTCTTCTTGGTTTACTCCCTGCTTTCTCTTTCTCTCACCTTCTTTCTCATCTCCCTACCAATCTAGCAGACTTGTGTTTTACCTGACAAGAACTTGAAACTCTGTGTAATACCAAGAACTTGTTCTTTTAGCAGCTGATTTTAGCTCTATATGCTTTGTTTGCATGCATTTGGCTCCTTTGTCTGCAGACTTGTTGTCAGAACCCATACAAGCACTGTGCAGGCTCAGGCCAGAGAGGTCTTGTTTACATTGCAGACAAGTGCCCTGTGTAGGAGTAGGGACAGAGCAAGCATCTGGGTACCTCCCTTTGTAATCTCCCAGCCACAGAACAGTCCCCCCAGGGGACTCTAAACCACATGCATTTTAGAGAAATTCCCCTGCTAATGGGTTTCCCTTTCATAGACATCTTCAGTCTTCCTTGGAATGAACTCTCTGCACCCATTGCATCCTCAAGGAGTTCCACAGATCTGTGGCAATGCTTGAAGAATTACCCCACATATATGTGAGGGCCTTTCTTTTAATCGGGCTGGCTGGTACTGGCTTTGATGTCCTTTAGGTTTTGTGTTAGGTCACAGTTCTAGAGACTGCTGTGATGCTGTTCATGACTTGATAGAAATTTTATCTGTTTCACTGCAGCATAGGAGGAGAAGTCATGAAATTCATGTAAAAAATAATAATTTCAATTTAACTGCTAACAGTGTGGGGATTGCTGCACCCTCTTTTAGCTGTGGTGGTGCCTGGCCATGGCCTTTTGCTGTTTTTAAGCAACGAGCTTCACTTTAGTATAATTACTTCTGAAAAGAGGAAAAGGTCAGAGACTTCTGTGACAGCAAAACTGGAAATCAGTGGTAGATGAAGGCTGTCCTTCTGCTAATCCCAGTCCCTTGCTAAGTCACCTGTTCATAGTCCTACTTAGCTCTGTCCTGTTAGAAGCGCCTTAGCGAATCTGAGCATCCCCAGGCACACAGGCTGGTGAGCAGCTGTCCCTGCACCCTGCATCAAATGCAGGCTGTCTCTGTGATCTTGATAAGAGCTCCTTTTGATTTGCTGGTAATGCATTTTACCACACAAACTATAATTCTTCTGCCTGCCTGCACGTCCTAATTTTTTTAAAGGACATCTTGTGCTATAAACAAAAATAGGTGCTTTACAGTGATGGCTGAAATAGGATACTTTCTGTCCATGAGAGTAGGCTGCTCTGAAGGGAGGGGGACTAGGCCATGAGCTCTGGCGTTTTGTAGACATGACTGCTTTTCTGGGCCTTTTATTCTTGCATAAAGCATGAGAATGATTTCCCCACATCGAGAAGTCACTGGGACTTCTTTACCACATAAAGATTTTGTTAAAAACTTGGTGACTTCTACTTAAACATAATGATAATGCACAGCACTAACAGGTCAGAGTGGCCTCATATTCCATGGTTAAAGTTAAATAGGCACAACTTTTCTCCAAGATAATTTATTTCTGTCCAGTGAAAACAGGTCACATCTTTTTTCAAGGCTCCCAATTTTGTTTCCCTTAAGCATAGAGGTTTGAAGAAGGCATTAGTATGGTGCTCTAAATATCATGGTACATAATAAGATGGATGGAAGTTTTCACTGATGTGATTCCTCAATTAGCAGCACTAGATTTTAGAAATAAATCACAAATGAGAGACTCCTAGTGCTGATGGCCAGGAAGGATCAGAGAGCTGAATAATGTGACACTGTCAGGTTGTGGAATACTGCAGTGTCTGAGTAAAGTCTTTGGACTCTGATTTGGACAACAGTCGGAGCCTCTGTAAAATTAAGTATTAAACTTTGGCACATATAATGATTCAGCTTCAAGTTTGAAGCTGCCACCACCAGCAGCAACAAAGGCAAAGCAGATTAGAAATCCAGGTGTTAATAGTGCAGAGTGCAACCTCTGAACACTTGCACTTGGGTGCTTTTGCATGAGGTAACCAGCAAGTTCAGCAATGGCTGGGTGGATGTAACACTTCATCCCTGGCAGAGAGGGAAGAGCCCACTCCCAGCTCCACTGTCCCATAACACTCTGTCATTTGACTCAAGGCAATTCATCGAATGGGCAGAAGATGAAAAGCCTACACTAGACTGACAAGCTGGACTGCTTCACCTTACGGTCCGATGAGCACTACAGCAGATAAAACTGAGGGAATACACCACCTTAGGAAGGACTTCCCATTCTCATGGCTTTAAGAGGCAATAAGCACCTCAGCTTATCATCTAACTGCAGTTTAAACTCTGGATCCTCTAAGAGTCAGAAGATTGGGATGAAATTTAACATATTTTATCGCCATCTTTCTGATGAAAGAAGAGAGTTTAATGTTACTGAGATTATCAAGTTCAGATAAATGTTTTCCATTACCCAAGAGTTGATTGCTATCTCCTTTTAAAAATCCACTGTTTCCTGTGCAGACAGGTCATGTGCTAAGCGAGTAGCAATACAAGTTGACTTTGGTCACAGTATCTTAAAACAGCAAATTTATTCCAGCTGCTAAAAGAAATCTTGAACAGTCATTGTCACTGGTTGCTGGTAACTTTAGTATGAAGATAAGGTACCCGTCTCAAAACTTTTGGTCCCATAAAAGGTACCTTTGATATGCACTTTTTTTTGTTATTATTTTTAATTATTAATGTTAAAGCTTAAAAAGTATTGATTTTTTTTTTTCTTGAGCCTTGGCTTCATGTGAGGTTTCATCAATTAAATACAACAATAAAGAGTTGTCTATCTTGTCTGAGAACAAAAAAAGGTGAAATACAGAGTCTGGACTTCATAGGGCATACAAGGCCACCTTTTCTAAAGTACATTTTATGGAGGAAAGTAAGATAGCAATTATATCCTCAGAAATATGGCAAATGCTTCGCTATCCACTGACTCAGTCCTCCCTTGTTTTGCAAGCTGTATCTGTCAAGTTTTCATGATATGAGGCTTAAAGAAATCCCTTCTTTCCCAGCCTGCTCTTTATAGTCTCTGCTTTTGTATCCTGTGCTTTTAAATGCTTGATTGCATTTACTATGAGCTTGCCTTAAACTTTGATTTGATTCTTACACATTAACAAGTCTGTAAATTCGTACAGAGTTCTCAAATAGTTAACAATGTATTCATTAAAGATTCCCCCATTAAAATTATATGTAGCTTGCTCCAGAAAAGGAGTATAGCTTTAATTTTAAATCTTAGCCAGAGATGTGTAACTCCATATAGAGTAGCTTTCTCAGCCAAGGGAAGTAATAGTCTATATATTTATATAATTTGAAGTACTGTTACTGGGGTTTTATTCCCCCCTCCCTCCACACACACTTTACACTTACAGCAAAAAGTCCTTTAACTAAATCTCTTTTTTTTTTCCCCTTCATAGAATTGATGTAACTGAAGTTCAGATCGCCATAACAATGCTGCTCTTGATATCTGCCTATGGAGGAGCAGCAATATGGGACTATAAGGTGAGTGTGTTAAGTGCTCAGAGTTCCTGTTGAGCATTCAGTCTTGTAAGTGTCCACAGTTCCTGTGGTGTTTGAAGCTGCCCTGTGCGAGTACCATCAACACCTACTAGTTGTGTAACGTTGTTTTAGCTGATTGCGTGAGTGTAGGTTATTTCGATGTTGTAGTTAACTTAGACCTATTGGTGTGACTCCCTGTGCACAGATTTATAGCTACATGGAGGAAAAAAAGACCCCATCTGCCACGTACAAACTTCTGATCTGAAACTAATACTCTGCACATAGTTAAGCTTTAGCAAACAGTTTTTGTTCTCATTTAATATATTTTGTATATTTTATTGCAAGATGTTCTGTTCAGTTAAATGATATATCTGAAAATTTAAGGATTAAATATTTCAATCTAATGAAGCCATGGGATGAAGCCAGAGGGTTTTGGTTAAGTTATCCATATTTGTGTCGATGCAGATGTACTGATTTTTAAGAATTATGTCATGGCCACATAAATGTAAATATTTATATTTAAAGAACTTTTTTCTGCCCCAAAACTTTTTGATATCTCTGACTTTTATTTTGATCTTTAAAGATGCCCTTTAGTGGACAGTATCAAAAGTATATTAGACTAAGATCTTCAAGCTTTCTAGAGTCTTTACACAGAAATTTGTAGTTCTGACTGGTCATAGTGCAAAGAGCTGAGACTTTTCCATACTATTGATAACCAATAGAAATTAACCTAAATATGAACCACCAAGAAATGAAAACTAATTCAAAAGTTTACTCAGCAATTAAGGAATGTTTAGGTAAACTTTGCTTCCTTTTCCCAGCCTGTAAGATGCGCTTTTTTTTCCTACTTTCAAAAAGCTTGTTTTCATGTTGGAAAATAAAGCAGGTGCATTAAACTTAAATTATGATTGATTTTTTCCTCACTATTAAAATCTGTTGTAGTTATGCTGTATCTCAAAACACTATATATTCAAAAATACAGTCAACGGTTTCAATTTATTACTACTTCTTTTTTTTAATCCTCTGCTGCCTTTGGAAGTTTCCTTGAAACTGCAATTGATTCCAAAAGGTAACTGTTCAATTAAAATTTGTATCTGGAGACTATTCATGATAGTCTCGTGATATGCAAAGATACAGCATACAAATAATGTGCCAAAACACACAGCAGGCAGATGGTGTTTGTGTTTCCCGTGGTTCAGTGTTGTTTTATCCAGTGAAATAGAAGGAAGTATCTCTCTTCCTGCTCCTGTACCATGGTGATGGCAGTAGGCTGTGCCAAGTTTTTTCTTATGTAGTGAAAATATTTGAAGAACATATTAAGGAGGAACAGAGTAAGATCTAGCTGAATTTCAAGAACCCAATTTAAGTACTCTGAGGTGGAGTTTAAACATTACAAAAGATACTTGTTGTGTTCTTAGTAAGGAAACAAATTTTAAACGCTGTTATCCTGAGCTTGTTCCCAGGAAAGTGAGAATTCAAATAAAACATTTGTTTAGTAGGTAAGAGTGGCTTCTTTAATAACTTCTTAAAAAAGGTATTGTGTGCTTAACTTTTAATATTTTTCTCTTGTTTTGTTATGGTTTGTTTTTTTCGTTTTTTGTTTTGGTTTGGTTTCTTTTGTGTTCTGCTAAGGTCCCTTTGCTGGGCTTAGAACTGAAGTTCTTTGCAGTTATTGGCATCCTATGTGGAACAGCACTTTCTTTTTTCAATTACTTCCGTGTCATCTTTGGTGGAGGGGTTGGAAAGAATGGATCTACAATAGCAGTAAGTTGCTCTAAAAATCAAAATGAGGTTTGAATAATTTATGCCAATAATTTATTGCATTTCAGATGGTCCATAAGGATTTTATTTGTTTAAAAATTTAAGCAGACAGGCATGAGAGTGTTAGATGGCTAAAGCAAAGACTTCATTGTCTACCTTCTCTCTGCCTGTTACTGGATTTCTTCTGTCGTAGGAACCAGCAATAATTTTCTTACAAAATTGATTAGTGGTCACTGCAAAGGGTACTAAGAGCAGTGGGATAATGCTACTGGACTTTGCCAAGTTTTGACAACTCTGGTTTTGTTTAATGGGATTTGCAATATGTGTAAAATCCGGACTTTACCGTGTGACTGAAACTTAAGACAAATATTCTGTCCCTTTTTATTTTAGGGAACAAGTGTTCTTTCACCGGGCCTGCACATTGGCCTGCTTATCACATTGGCTGTTACAATTTATAAAAAGTCTACAACTCAGCTGTTTGAAAAACATTCTTGCCTGTATGTCTTGACATTTGGGTTTGTGAATGCCAAAATCTCACAGAAGCTGGTGGTAAGTCAATCCTAAGCTTCCTAAAACTAAACTGGTTCTTGGCTTAACACTTACTGGATCAGGGGGCACCATTTTCCTATTTTGTTTTGCCACTGTATTACCAGATTCACTGGGATCAAGACACTGAGCTAGACTCAGGGTCCTTCAGAGTGATTATACGTAACACTGATGCAAACACATATTTGCTGTTGAATGTACTGGTTACAACTTCCAGCTTTGTTTAACTTACTCCTAGCAATGCACTTACTGTCTGTCTTTAACATCCTAGCTGTGGTCTCTTAAGCCTTACTAACAGTGCTGTAAATTCTGATTTAATTATCTGAAATAAGAATTTACTTTGATCATTAAAATGAAGAGATAAACTGTTGTCTTTTTTGCCTTTATCTTTTTTATACATACTCAATGGATTAAAAAAAGCAAAGTAATCTAGCCAGATGATTTTTTTTTTTCTCCAAGGATGACATTTTTCAAACACTAGAACACTAGAAAATAGGTATTCTACAGACTTTCTTACTAAACAGTGAGAACAAGTGTTGCCACTTAAGCAAAAGTCTGCTTCCTAGTTAGCTTTTGGCTAGGGAAAGCCGAAATTTTCAAGCTAGACTTGAAAACAGTATTTCAAGTGGATAGTATTTGTTTTCAGTAATACACTTGCATAGTCTTACCCTTTGAATACAGTGCTGGAAAACTAGAGAGTGGGGAACCCCTGCAGATAGCTGAAATGCATGGGTATAGATGTAATTTCCAAGAGAACATTGCTGGGCAAGGATGTGATGCCTGTTTGCTGGTAGTTACACCAATCTTGCAGGAATGCACTTTTTAAAATTTTTTTTTTTTTTTTTAAACATAGGTGTCTCACATGACAAAAAGTGAAATTTGTCTTCAGGACTCTGCATTTATTGGACCAGGACTTCTGTTTTTGGACCAGTACTTCAACAGTTTCATTGATGAATATATTGTTCTGTGGATAGCATTGGTAAGTGCTTTATACTTTTTGTTTGGACCATACTTAAAGGAACGGATTGAGAATTGTCCCTGTCATTCTGCTCTGCCATTTCTGACTTGCTCACATTTCAGCTGTCACTGTGGAGGGAGTGCCAGGGTACCATGTAAACATGTTTTTGGGAGCTGATTGGCTTGCTTTCCTTGGAACAGATATGTGAAAGTAAATTTACAAATCTCTCCTGAAATTATGCTTTAGTCCATGTGGGTTTTTTAAAGTTGTTCTGTGAACTGCAGATCAACCCCTTTTTTATCAGATCTTGTAAGTGTTTAGTGCTGTTAGGATGTTGGGGTGTTGTGATGGTTTTGTTTTTAATTCTAAACTAGACCACTTTGTAGCTGTATGTTAAAATGATTGTTACACTTGTCACTTGGATAAATTCTGATTAAAGTATAGCATATTTGTAGTAGGGACAATTGAAAAAAGAAAAAGGATTTTTTTTAACCTGTTCTGTTTTGTTCTTTTGAAGTTCATATCCTTGTTTGATATGCTGAGATATGCCAGTGGTGTGTGCCTACAGATTGCTTCTCATCTTCATATACATGTCTTCAGAATTTCATCTCATCGAGCTCCTGAGCAGGTTCAAAACCATAATGACTGATTAAATAGGTCAAGGACAAGAGAAGAAGCAGTTAGGGGCATGTTGAATGAAGCAGCCTCTCTGTTTTTGGGAAGACAGATTAAGCTTTTGAAGAAAACAGTTTGATGAGAAAGTTCACTGTATTTCAGACATTACCAGATGTTAGAATTAGTAGATACAAAGTTCTGCAGATGCTGTTGTATCAATACTTTTGAACCAGTATGTATTTCCCTGTATTTCAAACCACAAATACTACATTTGAAAATGTTGCCATTTCCTGTTAGGTAACTTTAATTCTGTACTTCTCTTCTGGTGAATGTAGAATCCAAACCAAGGTGCTACCAACTAGAATTTGAAGAGGAATTTCATATTTCCCTAACCCAAGTGTCTAATCTTGTAGCATTAGTTTCTAAAGTTTTGTTGGAACTGCTCTGAAGTGGTTGTCAGATGTACCAATGAATTCAGTCCTGCATTATTAAGACTGGTAAAATGAGGCAGCCATGAGGTAAAAATCACTCAGTCTCTTCTAGTACTTCTAAGGAACAAGCTGTTGGATCAGTAGATAAATGAGGTAGCTCAGGAAAATTTTCTTCTACTTCAAAGTACTGTTATGAGTGCCTTTAGAATTCTTGCATTCTCTAGTATCTAAGTACATAACCTACTGCTACCACGTAAAACTTTAGGTTGTACTTCCTTTCAAGGCCGGTTTCTGGTTTTGTAGTCATAATAAGGTTAGTCTCATTGTACTTCATTCTTGCCTAGACTATAGGGAGCTGTGTGTGTTAGGCACCCTAACTTGTATCTGTAAGGCTATGCAAGCAAATGACAAAGTTCATGGATAAACGTCAATGTCTGTGGCTCCAGCACTGCATCCCACCCTTCTGTATTTCCCTCTGGGCTGTTTTTGCTATTGATCCTTTTGTCTCATAGCTACCATCGTACTTTATCCAAACAAAAGAGCACAAAACTGAACCTTAATGTAAAACTCTCCAAAACAGGAACTCAGGCCCAATGTCAGCCTCTCTCTTCCTTTAAGAACAGACCCACTGGCTAACATAATATGTCTAACTACAGGGCTGTTGCCATTAAAGAAAAGCTGAATCAAAGTAGATTGTTATCTGTATGAAAAAATTATTACTTGCACACAAACCCTATAAGCTTAAGCTCCTTCAAAGAGGTACTACTTGAATATGATTTATGTAAAGAGCTGTTGAATGAAAGTGTGCATTACTACTTCCAGTTGCTGATACGTACCTGAGCTCCAAGTTCATGGTCCTTCCTGAACTGTCCAATAAAGAATGCCATGGTTTGTTTTAAAAATACTACCACTGCAGCTTCCTACCTGCTTATTAGTTCAAAAATACTTCCTGAGGCATTCTAGGAACTTTTAAAGTGGTCTGCTAGTCTGCAGGGAATCAAATAGCATCCACCACACTCCTGCCTATGAAGAATAAAATAACTTTTTTGAGGGATAACTGTAGCAATTACTGCCAAAGGACTACAACTCAAAGTGACTAATAACAATTCAGAATGAATTCTACTACTCCTGTTTGAGGCTGGAAATGACACAGCATCTGCACACAAATTTAGCCTGAACCCAGGCCGTGGTCAAATAGAAAAGAAGATGGTAGTGACCTTTTTAGTTTGGCTGAATACTGTAAGCAAATTAACCACCTGATGAAAAGATACAGGCAACATCTTTAGAGTGAGATGAGTGGGCTCCCCACCATGGTCAAAACTGTGTCATGGCATAGTAGGTATAAGTAATTTTAAGGATATGATTGAGGTATGTGGATGATAGGAAACTAATGCAGAAATCACTCTGAAAACCAGAAACATGACTCAATACTAACAAATAAAACCAGAATCAGGAGGCAATGCTAACAAATAATCTCCTATTGAAGGTCTGAAGCAGAACCTGTCAACTCTTTCATAGCCTCCTGTAACTGTCCTTAGAGAGCCAAGACTCAGTAGTTACAAATCAGCATCGTTATTGTTTACCCATGAGAGGCCCGTATTGCCTCATGCATCAGTGTAGCAGTGTAACTTCCATGTTTGCTCCTGTCCTGAATCCTAGCAGAGGCAGAACAAGTTAATCCATGCTGGTTACTTGTTCAACATCAGTTACAACCTAACAGCTGAAGTTCCTGCAAGTTAGCCATCACTAATCTGGCTTCCAAACCTGGACAACCATCATCAAATGACTTGACTTCTACCAAAAAATGCTAGTAAGCTGAGAAGAAGAATATGGTTTTGAAACACATTGTTATGAAAATATCACATTTGTGTGTATGGGTGTGTGGATGGATTTCGTTTTATCTACTGTTGTATTAAATCAAAGCGTTAAAGATGTTGGCAACTACCTAATTTGTAAAAGTGGACATTCAGGTGCAATGGTTTTCTGTAAACACAAACTGCATGCACACTAAGCCAAGTGTTTCATTTATACTTACTTACTGTAAGGAGATACGTGAAAGATAAATGCTTTATCCTTAAAAGTCAGGCCTCCCTAAATTGCTGGTTATTTGGAATTGCAAAAAGTAATATTCCATCTCAAAGGCTTGTAATAGCCTGTAGTAAATAAATGAGGTAGATTTCTTCTAGCAGTGGTTCTACAAAAAGTATATACCCCAAAATGCATGATGTTTAATTATCATTACTTGAGCTGATGCATTAGGCTCATTATTTAACTAAAAAAAACCTGTTTTCTGGACAAATTACAGCAGTTTATAAATCCCTTACTAATACAAAGATAGTACAATGCCTAGACTAACAAAAAAATTGACAAAATTTACTTTAATTTACCATAATACACATCATTAAACAATTCTATCTGAGCTATGTCATACCCTGTGAATTTTTATAACTGCTAATATATCAGCAGACTAAATGTTTAAACTGTGAAATCTGCAGCTTGTTAGAAATGCTTAGAAATTTGCACAATGTACCTACGGGCCTCAAGTTATTATGTAAGATCTGGGTAATGCATATTTCATTAATTCTTCCCCTTGTTATACAATTTAGCAATAGAAAAAGTGAAACAATTTAAACAGTCCAATGCTATTGAAAGTGGATATTAAATAGTTAAAAATTAATTAGACAGACAATGAATGATTTGGGGTCCATACTGCCCCCCAGTAATAAAAGTTTACTAAGATATGTTCTTACAACATTAACAGACAAGATTAGAACAATCCAGGAAAGCATTTAATAGGAACCTTGAAACATTTAAATCTTAACATCCTTCTAATGCCTGTACTTGTATCATGTCACTTAGGTACAAGTTGCTCCTCCACCGAGCCATCAGAATAACATGGACTGAAGAGACTTGCGAACAGTTGCCATCTCCTGCTGTTGCTGTCACAAGGAAAGGAGATAATGATGAACAAATGCTGTATCAATATGATTCCTTTGAATTAAATGAATGTCAAATGACTTTTAATAGAATGTTCTATTTTTGCATTTAACTTAACTTCACAGATCTGATACTTACAGTGTCCATCATAATCTTCTTCTGCAACATAGCCATTTCCTTGCGAAGTTCATTTTGGGCACCAGCCAGAAGATTTTCATTGCTCTTCTCCAGCTCCTCCATGCTCTGAAGTTAAAGATAATATCAGTTCAGAATTCCTCAGTTGTCAAGAGGTTAATGTAAAACAAGCAAACAAACCAATCATTACATACTACAATTTAATTTTTACAGTGATCACTGATAATTGATGAGTTTGTCACTAACTTGGCAGAGGAATCATACAGGACTTCATACTCCAGTCTACATTCCTATTTAAACAATATGTACCCTGAGAAGAAAATAGAACTCTCCCGTCAGCTTCTGTGAGGTCTCAGCTACTTATTTGGCATTTCAATTAAGAGAAGAGTTCTACAAGAGGAGATTGAACAGACATCTGTCAGGAATGCTAGGGGTTCAATATTATGACAACCTGGTGGGATCTGAAGTGAGGAGTATAAACCCCAGTACATTTCTTTGCACACTTCTCCCCAAATAAGCCAAATAAAACTCCCTGGTTATCTTCCCTTTTGTGCATACAATTACACCTACCTCTGTGTATGTGTCTAATTGCATTTTCCTTAATTTGTGTATATTTAAGCTTATTTGAGGCTCAACTTCTACCTTTTGATCTTCTTTGAGGAGAAAAATCAAAGTGATACTTGACCTTCTGTTCAGTTTTTCCTCTTTGATGAAGACATTTTTGACATTTTAAAACAGTTATTTATTAATGCTTCTGTAATATATTCTGTAAATACTGATTATTTTAGACTAAGAGTTGTTCTATTTCAGATTTATTTTTCTCAACTACCAGGCTTGGAAAAAAACCAAACCAAACACCAAGCTTATCGTAACTAACTGAAATTTCAAAACCAGCTAGGAAATTACTTGAAGAGAAATTAAAGTTTGTCAGAAACTGACAGACTTCAGTCTGCCCCATGTACTGGGGGCCACATAGCTGGTGAGGCCACACCTGGAGTGCTGGGTCCAGTTCAGACTCCTCAGTACAAGAGAGACACAGACATACAGGACAGAGCCCAACAAAGGGTCATGCAGATGATTAAGGCACAGAAGATTTTCTCTTGTGAGGAAAGCCTTTAACCAAAAAAGTAAAAATTTTGTGTGGTTGTACTCAAAACAGGTTTTTTGCTTGCTGTCTAGTATGTTAGTTACTTTGTTAAAGAAATACCAAACAACTTAAAACACTGAATTAATACAGCTTTCTTAAGTGTAGATCTTAAGATAAGGATCAGCTGCCTTCCAAGAAAAAGATTTACCTTCAAGAACTGCTCGTAGAGTTGCTTAATGGTTTTCAGTCTCTGGCTTTGAACTATTCTTGCCTGTTGAAAAACTTTTTGTTGCTGACGAAGCATATTCTGAAGCAGAAGCAAAAGAAAAACCTAATTGCACCAGTTGTTAACCAGAGTGCTTGGACGGCACACCAATGTCATTTTTCAGAATGAGAAACTCTGCCTTCACTGGAAGTATGTGCCTTGTAACGTCAGTGTCTGCCTGGAGAGTTACCCTTGCTTTTATTAATGAAAATAAGACTGAAGACTGGATTAAGCCCCAAGTCACCTCCTGAGGTCTCTTGCAACCTGAATTATCCCTGTAAAATCCCATGAGGAGTGCTATCCCCCACAGTTTCTTAGGGTAATTCCCGGAGGAATCCCTAGGGAAAAGCAAATTTTGCAAATATGTTGGAAGTACAAACACAGCAACATCAATGATTACATTCCATTGTGTAGCTCCTATCCCCTTTCAGTGATCCAGTTCTCCTACATTTATTATATACAGGCATACTTTTAAGCAATGTGTGCTAAAAGACAACTACTTTCCTTTATTCCATTGTTCCCTGAGCCAAAGACTATGGATGGACAGAAACAGCACACATCTTTCTTCTCCTTAAATGGTCTAGGCTTTTCTCAAGCCATATGCTGGCCTAGGGCATCACTTAACAGTGTTTACAAACTTGCAATAAAGTTTATGAATGCACCCCTCTTCCCAAAACTTAAACAATCATATATTTGTTTGAACTACATAAAGTGTTTTCACATTTCTTGAATGTCTTAACGACAATATTCCCTCCTTGTGAAAATACAGTGAAACTCCTGCCATGCTGGAAACTCACTGCTAGTTTTTCTTCCTGCTCTTCTGCTTTTTGCACATCTACATCCCATTGCTGAAATAAAGTCAGGAACTGCTGGGAGAATTCATGATTGAGCTTCTGCCTATAAAGAGACACTATCTGTAGTAAGCATGACAAATGCTACAAGGAAAGTGAAGGTTCAGCATACACATGGAATAGAATAAAAGCTGGCATAGATAAAGAAATAGGCTGTATTGACATCTGACCCTATCTAAATACTGTATGTTTTGAAAAACTGAACACACAAATACACTGAGTGGATGTAGAATATCTATGTATCTATATCTCTACATCTCTATAAAGAGACAGCACTCCCATAAAATAGTGCTTAAAAATAAATGGTAACAACTTTTCTTCCTAACAGTGTCAGGTTTTCTAAAATTTACCATGTTTTCCTAACCCAGTTACAGATGTTTGCTTTAACGCAAGAGGTTTGTATTGCAAAACTGATTAGCTCATTTCTTAAAATTTTGTCCATACAAGTTTCAAATACATACAAATGTAGAACAACACCAAGACAGTTGCAAGTATTGCTGACTTTTAGTTTTTAGCTGTCTCATTTTTCAGTGTGCTCTGCCTCTAGTATCAGATGTAGTAGTTAAATATGCCTTAAGAGGTAAGAGGAATGTTAAGCAAAGTGAAAATTTCTTTCTTTCTTAACCAGAATGGTATTAAAGTTTTACCGAACATTTTTCAGTTTTCACTTAGAAACAGAAAATTCCAAAGTGGAAACCCCCCTCCACACATTGTTTTAAAAGACAAAAATAGCATCAAAGGTCACTTTCCATAAAGATGAAAGTAAGGCCTGCTCTTTAACATACCTTGCTCTCAGAGTTCCAAATCTTAAATTTCTATGTTCAAAAGAGAATGTGCTAAATTATTCCTGTCAGATTAACAAAGTAAACACAACTGGAGGCAGCAAAGGCCCTGAGCAGGTATTTAACATTAGATACAGCACTTGCTATTTAATTGCAAGATGACAGACCAGCTATCTATTCTGTGACACAGAAGGGAATCTCGTTCGCAGGTTTGAAAACCAAGAGTAAATGTCACCTTTGCTCCTGCTGCGTTTTCCAAACGTGTTCAATCTTCTGGTTACTGGTTTTGAGTGAGGCTTTTGTATACATTTCTAATCGTTTCCTCTTAGCTAAGAGAGCCTTGTTAATGTCAGCTGAAAGTCAAAGCATATTTAGAAATTAAGTGTCCTGGATACATTGTGCCATGTGTTAAAAATGCTGATGAGTTACACCTTGGAGAAGCAAATGAGGTGTGTTCTAATGACAAGAAGCTCATGTGATCTGGATTGCTGTGGCGAGTGTCCCTCAGCCTGCTGGTGGCACTGGTGTGAATGCTGCTTCCTTAAGCCCTTCGCACGCCCTAACCAACACCTGTTTCAGAGTAATATGCAAATTACTTGAATTCCAGAAATAAATTAAGGTTAGTATGTGGTTACTATCCCTGTGAACATACTGAATATATGAAAAACTATTTTGTATACTTCAGCGAGACAGTACTTTTTAAGTATTAATATAAGTTACTGCGTTTGTTTCACTTCAATTTACATTTGGAGATTTATCAAGTCACAGCTTAAGGTTAATACAGTAATTCCTTTTCCTTCTCACTGGAGATTTCAGGAAACATCTGTCAAACCTCTCTAATTTGCTGAGACATCTGCACCTGCTAATGCCAAACCCACTATTTTGTGCAGACAGCATCCTCTCTCTGATCCATTCATTTTCCCTCCTTCCATCCTTCCTTTCTTGAGTCTTAAATTACAAGCAATTGTAACTTTTTAACATTGAAATCCTCCTCTTATCTAAATTGCCAGATCTCTTAATACCATTTTAACATGTAATTCAAAATATGTAATTTTGTGACAGCCAAAAGTCCTAATTTGTGGATTAAGGAGTTACTTTAGCTCCTCTTTCACCTTGACATGCAAATAATGCCTCTGTACAGGTTTCTTTTATTACATACAAAAAAAGTATTAATCAGCTATTGAGTGTGTAATGCTGGCATTAAGATGGTTTCCCTTCCTTCCATGGCTTTTTGATGTTTGCATACTCTGTGATGAGTATTGCACATTCTTTACAAGTTAAAAAGTGTTTTTTCTCTAACCTGTCAGCGATCTAGAATTCAGCTGGTAATGTAACTAGGTAAAGCCACCTGAGGATCTGATGATGACTATACTAAGTCCTGCTAAGTGACACACACAAATCTCTCATCGCTTGATGACTGGCATTACTTACCCTCGTTATCTGGCTATTCTAGGAACTCTCATTACTTCTGACTGCTGAAATTCCCTTATCTGCTGATTCCCTGTTCTCTAGATTTCTGGAAGTGCTAAGTACAGACTGCTCTCTCATTCCGTATCACAACTAAACTCTACTTCCAAAACTGCTTGTCTAGAATTAGAACTATTTGTTCTCTTTTGCTGCTTATATTAACATTTACATTGCCCTTATTTCTCACTCAAGTCTTGCCATCTCCAGTCTCCTCTATGTCAGCGTAACAAACATTTGAGTGAGACCAACAGCAAACTGCTATTGTTGCTTTTCTCTACAATATATTTACTACCTCTTAAACTTCATCTTAAAATTGATTATCCAAAGCACTCATGCATCTTTTCCTTTTCCTTTGTAATTATCTACACTTACAAGCTGTGACTCATTTATATGCAGTTATTCTCTCCTCTTCTTTCCCTTTGCTCCCCTTAAATATAACTTTTTTTTTTCCCCTGAAAACTGGATTTATTCAGAAATGCTGAAAAATGCTACAAAACCTGGTCATTTTATGTAAGTCATGAAAGCTATTTTATGGTAAGTAATACTTTAAACTCTGCAACTTTTTCTTATTTATTAGAATATAAATGTACTTACCTCCAAATCTCTCCAACATATTCTGTACTTCACCCCTACAAAATAGTGTTTCAAATTTTTATTGCCCGTTTTCTGACATTAGAGTAAGACCTGTTGTATATGCTTAAAACTAATTTTATTCACATGCCTATTACTTTTAAGCAGTGACAGGACTGCTACTGCCATAAGATAAAATAATTATACTCCTTTTCTCCTCCTGTGAGAGGTTTCTTTTTCAGACTAATTTGCCTTTTTTTTTTTTTTTAAGAATCTATTAGCTTACTCCCTAGTAAAGAGGAACTATTAGGCATTTAAAGGGTCTTGAGTAAGGGCAGTCAGTAAATAAAATTGATTATTCCCTATAACAAAGAAAACAAAAAGGGTGTTTGCAACACCAAATGAAAACAAGTTCATCTCAGTTAGCATGACTGGCACAGTAAAAAATCCAAGGCAAATAATATCAGGGTTGTTTTTACAGCATCTTTAAGACGGTAACACCAGTGTGTAAGACAGTGTTACAATACAGTAAAAACAGCATCTTCAACTCAATCTGCTTGAAAACTATTTCAGCATGTACTTTTTTATTACATTGACACTGCCCATGAATATTTTTTTTTAGTATTTATCTGTGAAAAGAATTTATTTTTCATGCACTATTTGGATCATTAAAAGTATTGGTAATATCTTCAAGCAATAAAATCAGAGAGAAAAAATAATGGAATTTATCGACATTATCAACAATTTAGGATAAAACAAATACTATTTTAAAAGATACAATACTTTCAAGAACTCACACAAATATATCAAATTTTCCTGCATGTTAAAAAGTACCTACAAAGAAACTGAAGAATTACCATTTTAAAATGCTACATTTTCTTTTTTTTATGTACAACTACTGCATTATCTGTCACTTAATTTTTGAATCAAATAGTAAAAAAACCCAAACCAAACCCGAACAAAGAAAAAATAAGCATAGTGAATAAGTTAATGATAGTTGGTATCTATTTAAGACCTGCTTATTTTGGAAAAAGCCCTCAAACATCTAACCTTACCCCACATCATCTGGAACCACATGAGTAGCCACCAGAGGTCTTTTCTTTCCATGCTTGTCCATTACTGGTGTGTCACCTTAAGAAGGATTATAGAAATATTTACAAAACCACATTTTGTGTTGGTCATTTGAGTTATTAAAAGTGTAATTACTTTTCTGTAATGCCATTTCCCTGACCATATCTCATGGGGCTCAGTTCCCATCAGTAACACAGGCAACTCCTGTAACTCTGAGTCTTGAGTTGACAGATGGTGGTGAATTATTCTGCAAGGCCAGATTTAAGCAGGCACTTCTTTGAGTTCTCTACACTGGTCCCAGTTTTACTTTCTCTGTCCACTACTTCACCATTACTCCCAACTGACAATATACCAATCATCAGAAAGCTAAAAATAACATAAGAATTTATAAAGTTCAATCTGAATTTTACTGTGAAATAGGTACTGTAGTTCTGTACCTTTAAAAAGCAAAATCACAAATAGATATTTACATTATTTTGAAAATAAAAATCCTTGGTTGTCAGATTTCTTTAATGAGGAATTTAGTCTAAATGAATGAAGGGGAGAATTGATGAGAAACAAGCCCAGAGATAACTGCTGAAAGGGAAGAATTCAGAAGTGGAGTTACACCAGACTTTACAAAAAACCATCATGTGATGATTGAGAACTGTATTTTTAAGCCAACTCTGCTTTTTTAATGATATTCCCTCAAAATTAAACAAGAATCCCTCAGCTGCTTTATTTTCTTTTTGCCTCAGCTTTCTCTACTTCTTTGCTTTCCTTTGGTTCAGATCCTTTCTGAAGAACTCTTAACCCTGCCAGAACTCCCAACAACCTTACCCGACTCAACACTCCAGACAAGCAGGCAGAGCTCCTGTACCCTGCCCTGCCCTCACAATGTTCTGTGCTGCCAGCTGACAGAAGGATATGGCATTAAAATAAGGGAACATAATCATGTGATAAAATTCTACTCTATTGAAGACTCCCCCTGGAATTTCAGGACATAACAGTGCACTACACAGAGCTGTTCCATTGGGCTCTCTCCTCTTACCAATCAAAATGACACAGTAGGAGCCTGCTGGTCTCAGGAATTACAAACCATGCTTTGCTCCGTCTCTGGCTGACTCAGAACTGTCTTCCTTTCTATTCATGTTCACAAATGTGATAAAGTTCACATTTTACAAATGTGCTAAAAGAGTCATACAAGCACCTTCTCTAAGATCTTCCTCTGATCCACTCAGTTCTTTTCTTTCCTCCTCGAAATCATAAGCAGGTATGGTCTGATCTTCCTGTGCTGGTTTACCAGCTTTCCCTCCATGCTTTCTTCCCGATGGTGCCATAGTGAGATCTTTTCCTACTGAAACGGTATATTGTATTTGTCACATAACATCCCTCACAATAAACTGAAAATAAATATGCCTTCACGCTTACATGGACCTGTTATGGGTATCTCTTTAACAGTCTGCACTTACATAAAGATATGTAAGCAGTCAAACTGGTTTAGTTGTGAGGTATTCCACAGCATTACCCATCAGTGATGCTTTTAAGACCATGCTAAAAAAAATGCCAAGGCTAATAGGAACAGACTTGATTCTGCTGGGAAAAAAAAGATAAGTTATCCATTTTCTTAAGATGTCTGCCAGCTTAGGTTCCTAAGGTTTATTATACATTTTGTCATATCCAGTACTGCATTCTCCAAAAGCTATGCCAATATTCTACTGTCCGAAATGGAGAAATGATAAACCATAGAGAACAATGTGATTCTGCAAACCATCCTACACAGTAGAGACAAATATACATATGCTTATGCCATTTTTTAAAGCCCTGGGCAACTTCCAGGTTCTGATTTATCTTTCTTTAAAGCTATTACACCTCTGCATTCTGTAATGTAAGTAATGCCACTTCTACATTGGCAAACATTTTACACATACACTACCCTCTTTAAAAAAAAAAAAACACATTTATTTACTTTAGTAAACCGCTCATTCTGGACACAATTCAACACAGCTAGAAATATCAGTAGGTTTTCCACTAGCCAGGGCACACACAGACCTGAAAATTAAGTTCACACACGGAAATTGAGAACTCCATTAAAGATCTTTTGAATTTCAAGGGCTGTGAAGTCCCCTCAACATTGACAACTCTCATACACACCTCAGTTTCCTGTTTCAAGTTGTTGGGTTTTTTTAATTTAATTTTTCAATAGCTGTGAAAGTATATTTTTAATCCCAGATTCCATGGATCTATAAACACAGCCACACTATGCTAAGGAACAGTGCTTTTTAATGCCCAGCTTTTTCTGAGGTTGATGCTTCTCTATGTAGCATGAAGATTTTTAGACTTACAGGTGTCTTGAAAAACAGGTGTCTTTATTGATTGGAAAATCAAAAGCCCTTGCATTAGAATTATCCTCAAAGGAGAGAAAATTGTCAAGACTTAATCAGCTTTTTGACTACTTTGACTGGTGAGAACATGATGTAAAGCAGGAGAGTGCCTGTCCCTATGCTGCCAAAGCACTTTAATTTTGAACTGTAAGCATATATTTTATTTGACATACAGACACTTTTCTTTGTACTAAAAATCAGTTTACAAAGTAGAACTTCTCAGTCCCCCTCACCCAGGTGTAAAACAATCCGGCCACCTCACAAGCCCACACAGCCCTCACCCATCCCGTAGGTACCTGTTTTAGCAGATCTGAGTGTCTTCAATGCACAGCTGTGTATTTTAACAGTGATTTTTAGAGAAACGCACCTCTTTTTTCTCACCCTGCCCCAAAAAGATATGAAATAAACCGGTACTTGTGCGAATTTCCTGTGTGGGGCTTTTCACCGTGGGGACTCACCTCAGAGCAGCGAGGGAGACTTGGGCACTCAGCCGCCTCACCCCGAGGGGACGCACGGGCGGACGGGACAGGGCGCCTCCCACCCTCCTGTCGCAGCAGAGGGAACCTCGCTGGCCCCAGACCCTCGGGGCCTCAGGCAGCCCTCACGCTCCTCCCGAGGCTCCCCCGGGCGAGAGGGGCGGCCGGGCGGGACGGGGCGCGGTGCCGCCTCAGCGCCTCTGGCCGCCGGGAAAGGGCGGGAAGGCGCGCGCGGCAGGGACACGGCGCTGCCGCCTCAGGAGCGGGGCCGGGCCGGGCACCGCCTGAGTGAGCCCTGCGGTGCTCAAAAGCTTCATTCCACCTTGAGAACCGATCCCTGCTTCCCATTAGTGTTAAATCATTACAGCTGGAAGGTTTTTAACGGAAAAATAGGAACTTTTGACGTAAATATTCATACAGATTCCTGGCTAATTTACCAAAATGCGTGAGCTCTGGTTGACTTTGAAACAGAAGCAACAGACAAAACTTTCATCACATTTTAGTTAATCTCAAAGCAAGCCAAGTATCTTACAATACATATGCACATACATTTTGTACATCATCCGGTTACAAAAATTAATGCTTTTTGAATACTGCTAATGCAATTAAGTGAAGATACACCACCAAAAATTTCTGCTTGAAAAGATTCAGTACCCTTTCCCACATAAAACCACACTACTCTGATATCTCAGCAAAATACAGGGCCAAACCCTGTTAAATTTAAAAACACCACAGCTTTGTATGTCAGTACAAATATTGTTTATGAAGTGAAACACTGCTCCCCCATACTTTTCTACTTTGAAACAGTTTGTTACCCATTCATATAGAGGCACTTTTGCTTTTTTATTTACAATGCTTGTGAAATATTTTACCTTGATCATTTTCATTTTATTACAACCCTCTCTTTGTAATCAAGCCAGGAAATAACACCATTTCTTTGTGTATTCTTTGGATTATAATACACCAGATATAAAATATCTTTCATATAAACCATTAGATGTTGTTACTTTGTGATTTTTTTGTAGCATACCTTTCTTTCAAATCCCAATTATACACTACAAATAGGGAGATGAATTGTCGCTGTGGTTTAAAGAATGTCAATGTCTATAAATGTATACTAAATTTAAATGACAAGTTACATAATTCTCAATTTTCCCCAGAGGGCTAAAAAAAGCAGCAATGACAGAAATTTGCAAAATGCTTTGGAATGCAAGATCAAGGACTTCTTAAGCTGATCCCAAACAACTTTTCCTTCCAACATTTTATCTAGTTGGCAACATCCACTGCAATAAATGCAGTTACATTTGTTTAGGTAACCCTTTTTATAAAAAAGGATAACATGGCCGTGAACCAAGAGTTGTAAAGTAAGATCTGTTGAAAACTGCCTATGTACAGGTGTCCTGCAATTATTCGTTGTTGTTATTTTGCATTGCCACAGCTCCAGCAGCTTTTACATCATGAAGAGTACTGCAGAGATTCTAATGTAGGTGCATGATTTTTTTTTTCTTCATATCAACGTAGTTAAACGGCAAACCAGAAAAGACACTTATGAAAGAGACATTTAAAATGCTTAATCACAGCTTGAGGTAGACTGATCTCCAAAATAAAGCTCTTCTACACTTTGATTCGTTCATGACCAACTTCTTTTTGGATCCTTCTCCTTGGAAAAATCTTTCGTTTAAGTGCAATTAGCTGAGGAGAGAAAAAAATACAATGTGTAGTTCTCTGCTGGGCTAAAGGTCCACAGCTGATCAGGTTTTCCTCCTAGAAACTATCAAATCTGTACCACCCATGGTAAATGCTCAATACTGGAAAGGCATTTTTTACTCCAATTCATCTATTAGATGTGCACATTTCCACTAGACTTCTCAATAATCAGAATACAAGCAGAAAGTGAAAAGTACACCATGCCTTCATTCTGATTATTTTAAAGGTTATTTGTGTATTTAAATTCACACCGGGCTACATTCTATTTTTAAAAGAACAGCACAAAGCTGGCATCTTAAAATGGTATTTATATTCCTAACTGTACCGCTGAGTTGAGTATCCCCTTCCAAAACCAAGTTACTAATGGAATTTTCTAATACATACAAAAGGCTGAAAATCAAGGGAAAGAGTCATGCAAAAGTTACAGGTGGGAAAAAAAATAATAATCAAAAGCCGACCTTTCAAGAATTACACCCTCTTCATCAGACCACGGAAAGTGTTACTTAAGGCCCCAACCTGCAAAGAATTACCCATATGATTTGTTCCATTGACTCCCTCTGAGTTTAGCAGGACTAATCATGTTCAAGAAAGCCATTTTCAGTTTGCAGAAGTCAAGGGTTTTTTCGCCTTGAGTCAGATTCAAAATGTTTTGAATTCAGTAGGAGTCTTTGCAATTACTTAGGGAAGAGATTTTGATAAGGCCTTTACGTAACTTAAGATTTGCTTCTGGACTAATTTTCCTTCCTCTTAACTTACTATATGCTTCTACCAATATGTGCATTAACAGACCAAGAATTTCAAAAACAGTTACTGAGTTTGAGCATCCAAATTTAGCACACTGGTGATGGACTTTACTGTCACAAGGCACCTGAGAAGGTTCCACTCTCCTTCTCCTCATATGACTCTCTTTTCAAGTAATCTCAACATGGTGACTTAAAAATTAAAGCAACCTAATCACGAGTCATGTAGCATCTTTACTTCTTTTATGAAGGAAAAATCCTAGCTACTCTTCAAAACCTATTTAAAAAATCCACCCAATGTTACCCCGAAGATTCCACAATCTGTTAAGTGTTAAACAGATTTGATAAGAAGACATTAACTTTACCTGTTCAGCAAAAAATGAGATGACTGTAAATACAATAAGTGTTACTAGAACACAGTGGGTCCAGAATTTGAGCTTGTCTCTATATGCCCTCCTGGACAAAGAAAGAAGGAAACAGAAAAACAGCTTCATATATCACAAATGCAAATATTTAAACTTTAAAGAGTTTCTATGAAACATGCAAAGGAAGTTTTTTCCAGTTCTTAAAGGGTGACTAAAAAGAGGACATAGGCTCTCTCTTCACAAAGAGCCACATAGAGAGGACAAGGGCCAACAGCTACAATTTGGACTGGGAGAGGTTTCATCTTGATATAAGGAAATTTTTTTTACAGTCAAAACAATCATTTACTGGAGCAGTCTCCCCAGAGACATGGTAGAGTCTGCACCACCCTCAAAGATTGAGTCCAAACTGCTCAGGGTGCTAGATCATAGAACTGTTTAGGTTAGAAAAGACCTCAAAGATTGAGTCCAACTGTTAAGCTAACACTGCCAAGCCCACACCTAAACTATGTCCCCAAGTGCCACATCTACTTGTGGCAACTATGATTTTGCAGTCACAAGCAGGGAAGGAAAGAGTCACACTGAGAATGTCCTTTTTGACCACACTGCAATTCCCTTATGTGCTACAGTTATATACCTGTAGCCAGGACACTTGAGAGCTGGCAGGAGAGAGTCTCCTCTAGGCACCTTTTCCCAGGAAATGTTGGACCAAATGATCTTTTGAGGTCCCTGACAACCTGGGCTGTCCTGTGATTCTGAAAATATTTTGATTTCCACCACCACTTTAGCATGCCTTAACCCACCCTGGTAGAATCATCTTTGGCTACAAACAAGTCAAAAGAAAGTGTCTTTTTGAAGCTACAAAAAGTCTTGATGGAGGGTCTCAAAAAGGGAGCCAACGCTATGTCTACTCCTCCAGCACAAATTTCTAAAGTTAACTGCTTTGGGTTTGACCCCCACTCCCTCTGCCACTACTTGTAGCGCTACAATCACACCCGTTCTTGTCACCTCCAATCCTTCTGATTCCTTCTACGGTTCCTCTAATATTTTCTATTTTGTTATTAACAGCTATTTCTCATGATTTGCTGATCAGCAACAGATTTACTTATATTAGTCTTGTGTCATTTTTGTCACTGTATCTGTCAATGTTTTGCTTGTCCTCTCAAGTCTACTACTCCAATTTCTTAAGTTGTTATTTATAAAATGGCAAGAGATAAACACAAAATTTTCCCATATTATGAAAAATGAGACACACATATATCTTTTCTGATTATTATCCAGATGGTTATTGCTATGTGACAGATTTTTAAAAAAATCACTTAGTGAGAAATGTAACAACGGTTTGGGGTGGTTTTTTTTACATTTAAAGAGAGCCAGAATTCCTGATTTATTTTTCAAAAACCCAAATAAAGGACCAAACCAATAACTTTTGTTTGCAATAGGTTAGGACCAATTGGTAAAATGTTAATGACTAGTTAAGCACTAGAAAAACCCAAATCCTGCAGACCTCTAATTTTAGTCCATTCAAATCTTACCATGCTATTTTCACTGTTCAAACTCTTTCATGACAATACTGAGGGAAAACCAGCTTGTTACCAATGTCTTAGGTAATTATACATTACTGCAGTACAGTAACTTGAAAAGAACTTGTGGAACATACCATTCTTGGAGTTCATGCATGTGAAGGAAACGATTCCGATATTCTCTTGGCAGTTCAAATTGGGAAGGTATGGGAAACATCGACTCATAAAAATCCCTAAGCACCGCTTTCACTGTCTGTGCATCCTTATGATTGTGATCAATATTGTCATTTAGGCAAACAAATTTTCTAGAAAACAAGATGACATTGTTAGAATATTTCCTTGATAATATGGCAAAGGTATTGCCAAACCGATAGCACAAACATAATCTTTTAGAACAAAATTGAAACCACATCCTTTTAAAACCAAACACATCTATTTTTTATTGTTGCATTATTCAAAATTAATTTTATTTTAATTCTAAGAGCACTAGGGTTGAGAGCAAGTCAAACCCTCGGAGGAATCCAGCGGCAGGCCACATCTCTAGTTATATAATGCTGCCATCTAATGGGCACTGGAGTGTGCACTATCCCAGTGCCCACTGAACAGAGCATTACAATCTGGGTAAGGATTTTTATAGTTTTGAATTATCATGAGTAAAGTCTCTTAAATAACAAAGTAAGCTCCACCGTAGGAGGGAAAAATACTAAATTATTAATATTTTTAGTGTGTATACTGCATTCTTTAGAGAAAATCAACACAAAACTATAGAAGACTGTGTAAGAGAGGGCAAAGCTTGGTCCCTAGGCTTTGGATTACTGAGAACATTATATAAACTGGACAAGACACACCTCAAATCACAGACCCAAAGTTGGACTTGCATAATCAACCAAAATACAAACAACAACATATTGGATAGAATTTACATGGAAATCACTGTGACCAAATAAGCATGCTCCCAATAATGCCTCCAGCAGAGAGCTATTCCTCACATAAGAACCATGCAACCAAGTTACTGCAAATAATTGAAACTAAAGCAGCTAACTGTGCTAGACTGCTATGTACCCTCGGCCACTCTGACCCGGTGCTTGACAACAAAAATCCCCCTTCCCACATTTGGGCAAGGTTATGTGCTTTATTTATATTGTGAGATACAAGACCCCTACATTTTCCCCAGAGGCAGAAATCATATCTGGTGACATATGCCTTGTCACGGCTAACCTTTGTAAATAAGCAGTTCTGGTCAGCTGTATTCTCTATAGTATGGTGTGCTCTTTCAAAGAGCAAAGTTCAGACTTCCTACAGGAATCTGGAAATAAGCAGAACTGTGGAGTTTGTATATCAGCCCACACGGGGAATTAGCACTGAATGGCAACGTACTGGATCTGGCATAATTGGTAACCCTGCTCTAGAGACAATTACATGCAGGGGATGAACAGTCATTCGAATTGCTACATCTGAGAAGAAAAAATACTCCTCTCCAAAAACGAGCAGGCTGCATCTCCTGTATCAAGTGCAAAGCAGCTGGTTATGGCAATCATGGCTACACTATAAGCATTTGGGGAGCTCACTCTGGACTATCCCTGACCTTGTCCCTTAGACTGGCAGCTCATTAGCCCTGGGAATGCAGTAGCTGTACTCCTAGAATGTATACCCCTGTATAGTGTCATCAAAAAGAAATGCAACTTACAGACTGAGAAGTTGCTACACACAGCAAACCAAAACAAAGTACGGGACTGATGAGGATATTAGCCCATTTCCAACGGAAAGACTGTTTAAATTCATCCAAAAGAAACCAAACGTGACATTCCTTTGGATATTCCGGAATTAATGCCAAGACGATTAACGCTCACTTTGCCTTAAGGATGCAAACCAAACATTTTGGGGAGATGAGTAAGTGAATGACACTTTTAGTTCATTCCAAGACAGGCACTAAAAACCTGCTTTTAGAGACTGGGTATAATTATTGGTTTGTATGCAAGGAAAATGTGGCAAAAGAAGGAAATGGCATGCCTACATGACTGTGCCAACTCTCCTTTGTTAACAAGATATGACTGCAGTACTGCACTACACTTCGCAGGAATACAGCCCAGGTAATCAACTCAATCTCACTTCGTGAAAACTGAAGGTGAGAAACTTGTGTTACTTGGGCCTCTTTGAGTCTAACGAGACTTTAAATCACCCCTACCTTTAAAAAAACCAACAGGTAGCCAGCAGGCAAAGAAATAGAGAAGGAAAAGGAAGCAGCAGGATGGGCCAGAGCACTGCCTACTTTTCTTTAAAAATGGACCATTGTGGGAACTGGAATGCAGGAGTTATGTGGCCAGAAGGCACTCTTTGAAAGGAACAGCAACAGATACAAACCACCTCCAGCTGTAAAATGTCTCAAGAGCAGCATTTCCCTTTCTGAATAAATAACCTGCCAAAAGTAGTACAGTGTTGAGAGGAAAGGCAAAATCTACTCTTTATCTACAAATACAAATTATGCTATAGCTTTTGAGGCAGCTGAGATTATCCAATAGCTTTCTGTGACCAAAAGAGGAAGCTTCACTTTCCCTGGCCCAAGGTACCTGGTTCTACTTTCTTCCTTGCTCTGCCTTTTGACACTCATCAGACCTCTTCTTGCAGCCAAACTCATTAAACTGGCAGAAAACCCTGGTTTTCTGAAGACAGAAGCAAGATTCTTTCCATGTTGTAAAAGAGCACGAACGCACAATGAATACGCAAAACTGATTTTGTAACAAAATAATCCACACCTAACTCCTAGTATAAAATACCTGCATAAAGCAGGTCAAAAAGTTCTTCCTTTAAAATAAAATCGCCTGCAATATAAACTGTATGCCCTCTAGAATGGCAAAAATGAAAGCTTCAAAAATAGCTGAGGTTTCTAAGTTTTCAAAGATTTTAGATAAATAAAAATATAACAAATTATTAAGATAGCCCCTGGCATAACAGAGAGAGGAGTCAGCTTCAGTCAAACACAAAAAATCAGAAGTACTTTTAGTTCAAATTGGTCTCACCCTGTAACACACAGTTTAGAAATACATGACAATAAATTATCTTTTAAATACAAAAGAAGTTTAAAGAATCAAAGCAGAAAATTGAAACCATCTCACAACTCCACACAAATCACAAAACAGGATACCTGGGATTTTTCCGTATGTCATCCAGCTGACCAACTACGTGAGAAACATTTGTGCGAATCATTTTGAAGGCAATTTCCTCTTCTCCCATGATTTCAAACCTTATTGTTAAAATAATATTTATACATTAATAAAACAGCCTTAAGTCTGGTTCAATAAATATCAATCTTGTATTTAACATTATTTAGCAACATTTCTAATCTGACTGGCCAACCTTCATTAGAATTTGCCATTTGCTTTCTAACAATACACTTAAATTTTTTAAACTTTGGTTCTGTGCAAGAGCAGCTAATGTTCTGTAGATTTATTAGTAACCACCTATAAATCATAGATCTGAATTCTAAGAGAAAGCATAGAACATATGAACATTTGACCCCAGGTTAACAGTCTTACTAGTGGTAAGTACCACACATATTAAGATAAGTAAGGTGACAAATGTAAGAAAGCACCCTGAAGGCTTCTTCAAGTCTCACCTGAGAACCTCCTCCACTTATAAAACTCATGTCACTGTCACTCCTCCATCTCACAGGAAAGATACAAGGTGGTTAAGACGAAAATGCTTTTTCTGTTCTGTTCTTTTTTTCAGCTTCAGTAGAAGGAAGGATGAAGTAGATTTACAACTTCTAGGTACAGGACTGGCTCTTTCCTCCTTTATACGCTCTTTGAACTGCACTCACTTTCTACCCATCCAAACATACTCTGGCTCACTGTTGTACAACACAAATTAGGAAATGGCCCAAGATGACACAAGTAGCATGGAAATACTTAGTCTACTAAGCAAACTATGAAAAAACCCACATCGCTCTGCACAATGAAACATACATAAGTTAACAACGATATGTTTCTTTAGTTCCACTGTTCAAATAGTTTGAGCTAAGATTTATTAGCATACACGCAATATCTTGGGTTATGTGTATTTATCCCTCTTCTGATGGCTTTACTACACTTAGCATCCCTTTTCACAGGACTGCCACAACATACCTGTATTTGTTTTTGTCCTTGTAAGCCTTACGTATCCTGTCGGTCACAGGTTTGCAATTAGTCACTAGGTTTTTGGTTACTGGAGGCTGGAAGAAAACACTGTTTAGATTATAGGCTACTGAAAATTACAGTGTGCTATAAAGGTGTACTTTGTAAGAAAATTCGTACTACAGCTAGAAAGGCCTGCATATACTTTACTCTCCTGGAATCAAAAGCAATAGTTTTGTTATCAGCTGTTGAGGGAAAAAACAAAACAATACTGGTAACATAACATCACAATTTCCTATTCTACGAGTAATATACGAAAAATACAGATTATCTTTTGGCAAAAACATTGCAGCTTCATTCTCAGTAAAATATTCAAAAATTCTAACTCATTTGACAGCTGTCTGATATTCCTCTGATAAAGGCCACCAGTAAAACTGGCCGGGCAAACTCTGCACAACAGCTGATACACATGTTGAAACAATCCTGGCAAACAAAATCCCTCTTCTCAAGGGGTATTTCCACGGTAGTAGGCTAATTCCAAGAAATATAGCTGTTGCAGACAATAGATGTAAAAATTAACTCTGTGCTGAGCACAGACACTATTTTGCTGCTATTTGGACTGACTGATAATATTAGTACATCAGGCATTACTGCTTAGATTAGTAATATTTTACTAACTGTCCAAAAAGCTTAGAGTAATTTAACATTGTTCCCAACCACTGAGACTTATTTTTAACCCATCTTAAATATATTCATGGCAGCCATCCTTTAATTACTACTATTCTTCAAAGTTTTTTACTTCACAAAGTTTTTCAGAATTACTTGAAAGCAAAAAAAAAAGAGGCAAAATGAGCTAAGGCTGAACTGCATGAAAGGTCCTCAGATCCTCAGACTGTACAGGACTCTCAAATCCACACTTCCATTCCTTCAAATTATGCTGACGGAATGGCTTTATATAAAATTTTGCTGTAATTCAGAATTAAGGGGAAATATTTAATTATTTAATTATAATTATTATAAATAATTATATATCTTTAGTATTTAAAACTTTATAACATAACCTGGTAAGAATATAAGGTAGGATAAATATCTAGAGGGAAGGAAAAAAAGGAAAAAAGTCAGTGTTCATCTACATTTATCTACACACATTTTGCAAATCTCTGTACTATGATTTGCATATGTTGGGGATCCATAGTGTCTTCTACTACCTGAAACTTCACGATCTATACTCATCAAAATTATTTTTGCCTTGATAATGTATTGATTTGAAGCTGCAAAAAATCATTTTGCAAAGTACATCCACACATTTTATTCAAATGCATGGGTTGATGCAGGAATTATATTATCATTGTAAAAGCAATTTAGATATTGGTATCAGATCTGAAGTCCAGCAGGTTTTGATGAGGATTTAACCCCTAAAATAGAAATTTAGAATTTAAATCACTAAGGAACATTTAGTCCTAAGACCCCAGTGTTTACAGAATCACAGATTGGGTTAGGTTGGAAGGGATCTTAGGAGCTCAAGTGGTCCAACTTTCATGCAGGGCTACCTGGTAACAGTTGCAATGGCTATGTCCACATGTCCCTTACACCAAGGAGCCTGGAACTGGATGCACCACTCCAGGTGTGGCCTTACCAGTGCTGAGTAGAAAGGAAGGGTCCTCTTTCTTCACCTGCTGTGTAATGCAACCCAGGATACCATCACCCTTCTCTATGGCAAGGGCACACTGCTGGCTCATGTTCCACTTGGTGCCCTCCAGGATCCCCAGGTCCTTTCCTGCCAGGCTGCTTCCCAGCTGGGCAGCCTCCAGCATAACACTGCTGCATGGGCTTTCCTTCCTAGGTGCAAGATTCTGCACTTCTGGGTGAACTTCATGAGGTTCCTGTCAGCCTAGCTTTGGATATCAAAATAAGTCAGTCTGAAGCCTTCAAATTCTAAAGATGTCCACCGGGTGGTTGGGTGGGTTTTTGGATTTTTGGGTTTTTTTTTTAAAACATGGGTTAAAATTCAGATAAAGACTTAGGAAGTTCTAGTCAGAGAGGTATTGGGCTTACTATGTTTTTGGTTTACAACAGTAAACTTTCTTAACAAGGAAGACTTTTTAAATCCCAATTACAGTAACATTCTAAATGTCAGCTTTTCTCTGCTTTTAAAGAAAATTAAGGGTTTGTAAGTTAAGAAGCAGCCTGTAAAATTTTCATTTTATAACATTTACTTCATGTACACACAAGTAGTAATTTTTGTAAACACTTTCCTTCTAGAAATCAAACCAGCTTTTAAAGTAAAGTAAATACATACCCAGGAAAGAAAATAAGCATCTTTTAAGATCAATGTTTCTTACCAGATTTGGATCATAATATGCTTCCTGAGTTGGAGGAATAACATGGATCTGAGTGATGTTGGCAGGAAGAGCTTTGGAGCAATTTATTAGCATTTGTTCTAGACCTGTCAAATCCTAACAGAAAGAAAGGGGGAAAAAACCCATTTAAAATCCTGTTTTCTCACTGACGTAGTTCTAAAAACCCAGGGTGCACAATCATATTTAGTGTTATCTACATAACAATTTCCATGCTACTGTCCACAAAAGACTTAATATTCAGCAGGCCCCATTTCAGTAACTGCTAAGTCAGTGGGACTCCCTACACACCTAAAGCAAAGCAAATGTTCAGTACAGAGTTGAATTGAGACCAGATAAGGTAGGACTTAACGTAATTTTCATTTAAAATTAAAACCACACCTTTACTAATCATGTCAGGACAGTACAGAGTTCCCAAATCAACACTGGCATATTAAACTCCAAATTAAGCCAAAAAACCCCAAAAGAGTGAACTGCAAGGACAGGAAGATTTTCTGATTAAGGTACAGGCCAGGAACACTCTAAAATACGGCTGTGTTCCGACTACGCCAACGATTTTGTGCCCTCTGTCACAAACAAATTGTTTCATTGGCTTGCGCCATTTCCTCTCTGTAAAGCAAAACCAGTACATTTTGTTCTCCACCTGTATGTTTAAAAAAGCAAGTCCTACAAAGACCATGTCTCTGTTTACCAGGTTCCTAGAAGAATAGAAGCATGAGTCTTTGTATATGATCATACTATTTACTAGGATGACTTCCTTGCTATCCTTTTTCTCAATTCTTTCTTTAGGCCACAAGCTCCTCAGGGCAAAGAACTGTCCTTGACTATGTGCAGAAACAACAGTAAGTACAGTAGGATCCAGCAGTGAACTTGTTTTTGGACAAACTCACACTGCTTTCTTGAACTCAGACACCAGCGAGCCATTTTTCTGATGCTGCTAGAACTCAGTTTAATTGCAGACTCCAAAGAACAAACAATGATAAGTAAAACACAATGCTATATTCTTCAGGTAACATTTAAAAATTGCCAAATGTTACAGACGCTACAAGCAAGGATAAAAATTTGACTTGTTTTGTTTCAACCATTTTGGACTTTAAAACTGAAGCTGTTCTAAAAGTAAAATCAGTAAGGAAAGAGTACCTGCAAACTTAATGGTAGCTCATGGATCCTCGTGGCCAGCGTGCGAATCTCTCGGTCAGACAAGATGCCTGACTGGTCTGTATCAACCTCATCAAAGATCTGAGAAATGTTCAGTGGCTGAACTGCACTCATGAGATAGTAGAAATACGAAAAAGCAAACTGCATATCTTCGGAGTGACGCACTTTGTGAAATGATGTCTTGTCAAACTCCTCAGGAAACCTAGATAAGAATGGAAACTAATTTAGCACTCTAATTTCTTGAAGAAAACATTCCTCACCTAAAAATACATTCTTATCCAGAATTTTGAAAGTGCCTCAAAAGTCTCATTGTATCCCAACTATCATGCAGTAATAAATTTCCTATTTCCTTTTTCAAAGTGTAATGTTAATGTAATTAACTACTTTTAATGAGTAGTTAATTAACGCACTGGAAATGGCTACGGCAAAGCAACAGAAGGGTAGAATTTCCCACAGTTTTACATTATTCCAAACAAAGACACACTCACATATCCTGGAGCTCTTGCATAACAGTACGGTCAATCATGTGAGGCATATGAGCAGGGACTTTACGAGATGTAAATCCAAACTTGCTGTTTAAAAGCTTATTTACATATCGAAGGGAATCAGCAAATGTATCTTTCAGCTGCCTTCCAAAATGTTTACCTTCAGTAAAGTATGACATTTGTTTGAGTAATGACTCTTCTTCCTAAAGGGCAGGACAGGCATAAATCGATGTTACATTACTGAAAAAGTCAGAAAACACTAGACACACAGGAAAAATGACATTTCAGCCAGCTGCCAACTCTTTCCATATCTGAAAATGGGAAGAGAAATTTTTAATATTTTTCTTCATATTCCTTAGTTCTTTCTTAAAAAAAAAACAACAAAAAAAAACAAACAAAAATTTTTCCTTAAAGCCTTCAAGCTTTGAGGAAAACTACTCTATAAAAGGCTTCCTTAACATTTATGCTCTGTCACCTCACACACACTAAGGGCCCTATTTGTCATCAGATTTATCTGTAAGATTGCCCCTTTTTTGCTAATTATTCATCCATATTTGAAAAACTGAAATCCTATGAACATAAAGATTCCTCCTGCAAAATTCAATCTCAGACAAACAAATAGGGATAGTCTTTTAAAAACATAGCCCTTTGCAATGTGAAATAGGGCAAAGCAGCTGCTACCAATTGAAGCACAGTTTCTTCTCTTCTAGAGGTTTTCAAAACTGCCAAAATGCTTTAGCTGGAAGCACAGGGAACTTCCTATACATTTTCTTGATACAGTCTAGATAAGTGATGTCTTTGCAGACTTTCAATTTAACTTTTAGAACTTAAGTATGTATCATTATAGCTATTTTCTGCATTTTTTTAAACACAAACTGAATCCATACCTGCATAAATGCAACCAAAACAAAATTTAAGCTTTTATAGTGCTATATATGTCTGAACAATAGCATTGTGGCAACATACAACGAATAAAAAATGAAATTGACCAAGAAAAGGCAGTAGAAAGGGAACAGAAATAGTTATTTGGCTTTTACCACCTAGCTAAGAGAAGCCCAGATCATAAGCAAGTCAGACTTCAGGTGAAAAGCAGCTTTCAAAAAAACCCTCAGCATCAGCCTCAAAAGCAAAGCACATTCCAAATGTATAGATCATATTAACGGTATTCCAATAAACGCAGAAAGATGCAACTATTCCAGTAAGGAATGACATTAAGATACTCACATCAAGAAGGTCCTGGAAATACTTCTTTTTCTCCCATGGCAAAAAGCCTTGGTAACTTCCAGCATAAGACTGTAATTTTCTTCCCACTAGCCCCCCCTTTATATTTGTATCCACCTGCTCATGCCCTTTTCCTCCTTCCGTTCCCCGTGCGCCTTCTCCAGTATCAAAATTCCCAGCATGTTTTGATTTCTGTGTTTCCCTTAATATGAGAGCATTCAATACTTTTTCTCGAGTTTCATTTTTTTTCCCCCTGCTCTGGGAGGGAAGTGTGGCTTTAGGCTGTACTTTATAAATACGTTTACTTGTGCTCATTGTCACAACAGTCCCCTTTGTTCCCATAAGCCTTGAAGGAACTTCTTCATTTGCTTTTATTTTGCCATCATTTACATCTTTATAAGGCTTCTCCCAGCTGCTACGGTTCTTCTGATCTTCTGAATGATTGTGCACGCCCTTCTTTTCCAGGCCTACAATACTCTTCACTGTGGTTAAAATCTGGAAAGGTCTCAGGAGAGCAGCCTTGGATAGGTTATATCCTTTCTGAGTTATATCACCATTTAGTAGTTTTAAGTCCAGTTTCTGCAGTGCTAGTTGGACATCTTCAGGAAGAAGAGACACATTTACTGATGGGATTATTACCTCTTCAGGTACACTCTCTTTTGTGCCATTTCGACGCCTCCTGACTCTTGGAAAGCGTTTTTCTTCTGGAATATCCTCGAATATCATTTCGGCTTCTGGTACTGAAGTTACACTTTTAAAATCAGAGTTAGATTTTTGCACAGAAGTTGTGTTCAGTTTTGGTTCCTCTCTAGTATCAACTTCAATGGCAATTTGCATTTTAAACTCTTCATCATTTTTATTTAGAAACGTAAGGTTAAAATAGATCACAGTTGTGTTCATGCCACTATGCATGATTAGGTGGATAGTTTTCCACTTGTTAGCAACTGAAGCATGTCGGATAATTGGATTATCACTGTATGACCCCTCAATTCCTTTCTTGGCTATTTCACTGAAGCTGAAGTAGGGCAGACATTCACCTTTGGGAATAACATAGTAGGTCTGATTAAGCTGAAGTATCACCTTGTACATCTCTTCAAAGTGATCTGGAAAAAAAGCCAAAAAAAAACCCAAACAAGAAACAAAACAAATTTCTGTCAATTTTCAGCATGACATTTATCTTTCACTCTTTTTTTAATAGTGATATGGCCAGCTACAGTCACTATATTAACAGGGAGACAGCTTTGTGAAAGAACACTTACTCTAGTTTCCAGCTTCTTGATTGCTTATCTTCAATAATGGGTGACTAGAACATACTCAGATATATAAAGCTACCAGACACTCCTATGCTAATCCTAAAACCCAGTACAATTAATCACTCTTTCAGTCCCTACCTGAAGAGTCTAAGTGCCTCATTATCACATGTCACTTAAAATTATGTATCAGTCATAAGTAGCTTGCCCATATTACATTTTTGCCACATTTTAGGAGGGTAATGTTACAACAGCTGGATTTCACTGCTACAGTGCTGCATCTTGATTTGAAATTTTCAAAATCAGATAGGCTGACAGGAACTTCTCCCTCCCACAGCAGAACACAGATTATCTGTCATCTCCCATATGAACAAAACCTCACTGCCAACAACAGAATTACCAGTAACACATTTGTCCCAGCTGAAATGCAGGGGAGCCTCTGCTCTTCCAAACAGGACAAATTCTTCTCCTGCATATACCAGACAGCACTTTCAATCACTTCACTCACTCCTGCTAATCTTTCATATCCAAATGAACTTCAGACAAGTTCACTTGTGACCGAAAGTAGCCTTTGGCAAGAGCCCAGAGCCAGACTTGAACTCACACTGTCAGCACCGGAGAGGTTCTTTAAACTTTTTAACTGCTACAGGCATCATCAATTCAACTGTCCTTAGTCAGGTAAAGACACTCTGCTTGATTGAAATGGGATTTCCCCACTTAGAATGTTGGCTTCTTGGGGCAAGGAGTTTGATGCTTGCTGCTCCATAAGGTATCAAGCTCCCACTCATGCTTGGCCACTAACAGTTTTATTAAACAAAGCAGCAAATAATATTGATCCAGGCTTGGATTAGTGAGTACAAGAAACACCTGACTTTTTCTCAGGCTCCTAGCAGCTCTTTCCCACAGCACTGTACAGGACACCTCAGCCCAGTCTGAGAGTAATGAGGAACCAAAAAAGGTCAGGCAATTCAAGAGAATCCCCATGGAAAGTTTATCAGCGATGCTTTTTACCTACCCTGGCCACAGTCACCAGCATCAAATCCACACGAGAGGACATTGCAGGCCTGGTCACAGAATTTGTCTGCTAGCCAGGAATTAGCACAGCCTTGGTTACAGTAGGAAACACCACTTATTCCTGCTCCAAACTGCCACGGTGGGCCATTCCCAATACCTCCAACTGCACCTCCACCAGCAACATAGCGATTACCCCCACTGTTACCTAGAGAAAAAAGAAAAAGCAAACCCACCCAGAAGTAAGAATTTCAAATAACCAAAGAAAGGCACATTTAAGCCACAACGTTAAAGCTAGACTGAAGACTCAACAATCATCAGTGAAATTAAAAAGGGGCAAATCCTAACTAGACCTCTGTGAGTTTGTGCATACTATAGATTTTACACTCAGTGTAGAGGTTTAGGAATCAACTCAAAAGGGTATCCAAAGTGCAAACATATTTTGTCTTAACTTCAAAAAGGCAGGCAGAAAACTGATTCACTACTCCTTGTGCTTGCAGTCTTGACTTTACAGCATCCTCAAAAGGTATAATTTCCTCAATCTAGAGGTACCACTTCATTTTATTACACTGCAGTCCTGAGAATTTGATCTAGAAACTAATAGTGCAGCTTCCAAGTCCACTATTATTTGGATTCTGAGTTCAAATAATATATAATACTGTATATTATTATTAAT